>KZ651144.1:698595-717023 GCA_001010745.2 Gerris buenoi | reverse complement strand
AAAACATAATATAATATGAATACAATTTAAAATTTTATTAATTATAAGACGTTAATTTTAATAATTAATTAATATTAATTTAACTCATTGTAATTATATTAACATGAAAAAGGAAAGAAAGTCTAATTGAGTCATAACTAGAAAATCGAATAGCTTTGATTCTCTTAAAAGTGAAGATACTAACATTAAATTAGTATTAAATATTCATTTATACTTAGGTTATGTTAAAAAAAAAATTTAAAAAAAAATTAAACTGGGCTAACCCGTGTTGTAAAAAAATAAATGAAAAAAGTACTTACCTTCATAGAAGCTCTCTCAGAGCATCTCCAAGTCAAATGAAACATTCCGCATTTTTTGAAGAAATGAAACATTTTTAACCCCTTTTTTTTGTAACTTGATCTATGTTTACGTGTAAAATGGCTCCGAGGTGCAACGTTGAAACTAATTTAAAATTGGATGAACATAGATGTTTGTGAGACACACATGATGATCTTTATAAATATAAAAACGCCCGTCAAACGGCACTCGTAGAGATTGCCAATGAAATTAATATCGAAGGATTTAGTGTCGGAGATGGCTGAAATTAAGTCCTTACAAGGCACTTTCAATATAGAACTTGCAAAACGACAAAAAAAAGTGCTAAAAATCGTCTATTTCTCGACCTCTACTGCTGGGACAATTCATATCCACGTGTAAACGATATTTTTTCAACTAGACTGGCCAGCGATTGTCCCGCAATCTGTGAGGCCAATTGACCCCGCCAGTTGTCTCGCCAATCGGCATCGTGTAAACCAGGCTTAAAAGCCCCCGGATAAAAAAGAAAAAAAGCTGTTATATTTGTTGTCTAACAGCAATTTGCCTGCAGCTCTAATTATTAGGCTATATTTTATTACTTTTTAAGGATCTACAAAGTCCAAAGCTAATACCGTCTATGACGCTATTGAAGATTCACTGATTCTGAAATAGGTGATTTAGAATCTTTAATATCGGTCACAGATTTTCAATCTTCTCGAATGTGATCGAGAGAAAAAATAGACAAAAACAAGCTACAAAACGCATCACTATAAAAATGAGACAAGTGCAGTGGATCAAGTTTCCGTCTCTACTACCTCATCAGGTTCAAACAATTGCTAGTCTACATTTTTCACGTCAAATCCATATTAAAACACAAAACGTGATCGACAAAATCTTCAAGCCTCCTCCTATTTATGCTAAAGAGACAGCAAATTTTCTTAAGCTTAAGAAAAATGTTGGGAGAGACACTTTTACTTATAAAACCAGAACTTCAGACAATATCTTTAACTTCAAAACTCCAGCCATTTTTCAAAATGCCCTATTCTTTTTTTAAGAAGTGAAAAATCCGTTCCATATACTTATGAAATGAAGGACGATAAAGCCTTTAGGTTAGTACTTCCCAACTTGCACCCATCTGTCCCCACCGCATCACCTATAACATAGTCAAAGCCATTAACGAAACGATTAATTCTTTTGAAAACGTAAATATTAATCAAAAAAGTTATCTTGTATAAATGAAAAATCTGATGAAAAACACCATAACAGACTTTGCTGGCTCAAAACACTTTGCTGGCTCTTGAACAACTGTCTTGCCAATCGAAAAAAGTACCTAATGAATACCTTCAAAAAACGGAGATAAGCAAGAGATAAAAAACTATAGAACGATCAACCTCTTATCGGTGATATACAAGCTATACATGCCAATAATTTACAAGAAGAATCACAGGGCCCAGGCCAATGAACAGAGGTTGACCCAGTAGGCTTTCAAAAATTACGTCTCGACATGCAAATTCTATGGAAAAGGAAATAGAATATAAAACGCCCTTATTGTGCAGGCAGATATGAGATTAATTTAAGATTTAATCACTGAGATCCAGCCTCATTGGGATAGCTGGATTAATGTATAAAAAAATAAATAAATAAATGAAATTGTAATTCTCCTAAAATTCAAAAACAATAAAGTGAACTGTATGTTAAAGAGAGTAAAATGTAAATGACATAACAAGTAAGTATGTAGAAATAAACAGAATAAATTTCTCATAAATAAACAAAGTAAAAATTAATAGGAAAAGGTTTATCTTTGTAGTGTTAAATGTAAATGTATAAAATAAAATGTCCCCCGTCGGTAAGCGGAAAGCAGCAGCTGGTAAACTGTTGCTCTGGAGATATTTAAGGATATGTAAGAAGAAACTCCAAAGAGGAGTAGGTAAATGGTAAATTGCTATCTGATTCCTGAACACTACTGACTGAACCTGGAGATTGTCACATTCTCCTCAGTCGGGAGTCCCTTGTAAAGACGCTATTTTCCCGTCTCCTTTCTGCAGTGAGTTCGAGACGCGATGTCTGAGCTGCCAGGTGAGACAGAGAAAAACGCAACTTGCCTTTGACACTGCCTAGGCCCGACTGATCTGAAGGAGGAGGTTCAGGCAATCCGGCGATATGCGAGTTCAGGAAACACGGCGCGACCCTTGACCGTAACATGTCCTAATCCACTTACTGATACATCTTATCGTTTTTTAACTATTAAAGATTAAAACCAGACTATAGATATTAAAAAATTAAAACATATAAATTTCGTAAACAGACTTCTTACAAGGCAATTATTTTGAACCTAATACGTGCGTGAACACTTATTCCTATTATTTATAAACTTTGAAAAGGCACCATAAAGACCTTCATACATATGGAAAGCAATTGCTGAATTTCAAGTAACTAACATATATATCGAAGACCTAATGAGTATATATATTGAAGGTAGCTGAGATCAACTAGGAAGAAAGTTTAGCAAAATTAAGATCAAGAGGGGAGTGGGGTAAGGTGACGAACTGTCTGTAAAATTATTTATGGCGACCTCTAAAAATAGGCTTAAGTTCGCGGATACTATTGTACTAATAGAAAGCAGAGCAGGAGAAATACAAATCATGCTTAGTAACAATATGACGAAAATAAATAGGACTCAACAATCATAAAACTAAATTAATTAAGATACACTCGAATAATGGACATATATATATCAAGGAATAAACCGAATACACGAAGTACAGGAGTTGTTCAGGTTACTATCAGTGGATGGAAGCATGAAGAAAGAAGTATTGAGAAGTGTAGCAATGAGCTGGAATGCGAACAACAGATTCCGAGGTATATTACGATCAGATTGGCATTGAGAAGAAACTTAAACTATGGATGAGTGAAACATGGATACTGATTAAAGAAACTAAGGGCCACTGTAAAAACAATGGAAAAAAGTATGATAGGTTTCACCAGAAGAGATAGAAGGAGCAATAAATGGATCAGCCCCAAGACCAAATTGAAAGATGTCGGCAGAAGTGTACTCGAGAGAAAACGTAGATGGACCGGACATCTAGTAAGATTTGAAGAAGAGTGATGGTCTTAGCAAATATTACATGGGTTTTAATTAATAGAAAAAGGAAGAAGGGGGGACTAATAAAGAGATGGGAAGAAGTTTGTGGAGAGTGGTGGAAGCAAGTAGCTACAGATAGGTACTGTATTTCATTCGTGGTTCAAGTCCCGGCGCTGGAGTCTACTTTTCTCTGTCTGTCTCCCATTGTTGATAATAATTATAATTTGATTTAAAATAAAAAAAGTATAAGTAAATATTAAAACAGTGAAATGAAAAAAATTTATTTTATTTTCTGTAATAAATGGCGATTACTATTTTTATTATTAAGGGTACTTGTCGCGGTAATCTTAAGGGCTGCCGGTGTCATGCCGGCAATTTTCGGTGTCATGTCTGCTTATCAGTAGGTCAGTCCATAATTATTATTTTTGTTTTCTTCGAACTACCGTATCTTATCTTTTATCTTTTTGATTCCCAGAGGGAATCAATAATAATACTCACTTGCTTTTAAGTGTAGTGACATCTGTATTTTTAAATCTATCTCATTATGTCCCCTTTAATTTATAATTTTATGTTTATGTTAATTTATATTTCATTATAATCTAATGAAACGACCACAATGCGAGGAAGCTACGTGCCACACAAATTGACAGAATTTTTTTTCCTTGGTGATTAGAAAATGAATAGAGAAAGTTATCAATTAAGGGTTTGGACGTATCAGCAGTAAGTTGTTTGCTGCTGAAAGGTGGACCACTTTCATGAAAGGCTAATGTGGTCGGACCTATTGGTTCATTAGGTTTGCCGATGCTGACCCCTGTTCTAGATAGCAGGGAAAATGTATTTGGATGTGGACAGCGGAAATGCATTGGCGAAGTGCTACGAGAAGAGGTGCCTCGAGCCTTTATAAACTTGTCGTATGTGAAAAGGTGATGTGTTGTGAACTCGTCGTATACAAAGTGATGAAATAATGGTGTAGTGCAAGTCGATAGAACACAAGAGGCGACTACAGATATCCTGTCATCTTTATTGTTTTTACTTAAAAACCATAGGATAGTGAATAAGCAGTGATACGGAGTGCGAGTAAGTGGAGGCGCGTACAACAAAGTGACGGTGGCGGAGGCGTGCGGTTTTTAATATAAACCGTCTGTAGGAGAGGGGTAGGGTTGGGTAAACAGGTCCCCTAATATAGGACACATGCCGGGAGCCTTTCCTCCACTCGGCTTCTGTGTACACTTCTCCCACCTAATAAATATTATTACTTTGAGTCTATAGAGGAAAAGAGGAGCCGCACACAAACCTCGGCAAACTTTATTGGCACAATCACCGTCTCTTATTCTCCTACACCTAAGACTTTACACGGGCCGCCCTCCCCCTAGAACGCAATCCCAAGTTAATGAGTTCCGACATCCTTTAATCTACCCTCCGACCGGTTCCTTAATTCAGTTCTCGTAAACGACTGGGATTCGACCCGTTAAAGCCTGCACTGGATTAATCCAAATGCCCAGCTAATACTTGACACTAGGTTGTACTCTCGCCCCACACTGCTCTCTTACCAAGAAGACTTTTAATAACATAACCTGGCTACGTGTACGACGTCCGCTCTGCTTCCACCTAAGAACGTCAATTTTGTTTTGCTACTTGCCTCTAACTCTCAAGAGAAGCTTTAGTTAAATTGTCTTTGCCGTTGAAGTGCCACTAGTGGGTAAAACCTATATCCATTTCGAGTAAGCTGCTCCTACCAATGGCTCTGCAGGAATAGCCCATGACAACAACGGTACCTCACATCTTTGGACTTGAGAAAAAATCAAAACGCTCTCTTTTGCGATATTTCGACCCCTCCTTGGGTCATTCTCAAGCTGATTGTACACTACATTGAATTTTTTAAATCAAAATGAACCATGTTGTTAAATTATTGAATCGTCTGATTCTCGTCAAACTTTCTGCATTTAGATAATGTTAGTTTCACTTTAAGATAGTGTGCACAATTTTATTTTTTAATTATTTTATCAACATTTTCCTTCACTTTTTTCTTCTTTTATCACTGTCAACTACTAGTGTAGTGGATAGTGATAATTAAAAAATAAAATTGTGCTCACTATCTTAAAGTGAAACTAACATTATCTAAATAGAGAAAGTTTGACGAGAATCAGACGATTTACTTAACAACATGGTTCATTTTGATAAAAAAAAAAAAAATAAAAAAAAAAAAAAAAAAAAATCAATGTAGTGTAATCTTCTAGTCAATCAGCTTGAGAATGGCCGAAGGAGGGGTCGAAATATCGCAAAAGAGAGCGTTTTGATTTTTCCTCAAGACCAAATATCAACAAAGTTAAACTATACAAAGAAACAACTACTCTACTTACTATATATTTTGTTTTTTTCATTCTGCTTCATACCGCAGATTCCCGGAGAATTTCTTTTCTCAATGTTACAGGTGCGATTATTCTTCCTAACCATAAGAGTATGCCCTTTTCAAATGCCAATTCTTCCCATTTTTGGTGCCCACCTGTTCAATCCGTTTGCCGACATCTTTCCAATGGCTCTATTTTCCACAAACAAATGAATTAATGGTTCTGTTGTTAACACAAATTCCTGCCCATACAAATACTGTGAAAATTTAATGACAGCGAAAATCAATCACGTTGCTGCTTTTTCTATTGTTGAGTTCCTTCTCTCTGTTTCACTTAAGATTCTAGAAGCATAAGCTATTCGGCGCTCTGTACTGTCTTCATACTTGTGCAATAGTATTGCCCCCTGCCCCGCATCACTGGCCTCGCTACAAACCACTAACGGGATGTTTGAATCATAATCCACTAAAGTTGCTTGGCTTTGGCTTGTAAAACATCCTTTCAATTTGTTTTTTTTATATTATCTTTTAACTGTAATAAATTCCTCGATACCTCGTCTACTTCTATTTGTAAATAAGCGTCTCTAAGATCGACTACGCAAAAATAAATTAGTTTCAACTTAGTTAAAGTGTCTTCAAACTTCGCCAACGGGTGTTTTTACAGCATTACATACGAATTTATTGTTACTTTAAAATCTGCACAGATCCTTATTTTACCATTTGGTTTCACCACAACCACAATAGGTGATGTTAAGTAACTGGCGCTTTTTTCACGTCTACTGACTCAATTATTCTTTCATTCAAGTCTTTTTAATTCCTCTTCCACTCTAGGTCTAATTGCGTATGGCACGGGTGTACTTTACAAATTTGAGGTATTTTAGAATGTTTCCTTTAGAAATATTTTAGCTTTATGTCCTTTAATTTTTTTAACATCCCCTGATGTCAGACCGATCAGCTTATTTATTTCCTATTGTATTTTCTCTCTATATTATTTCGATTGATTTCTAGCTGATTTCCTTCTTTAGTTTTGGTTACAGTTTTAAGTCTTCCCCAAGGACGGACGAGAGTTTTAAATAACATAACAAAATAGTCAAACAGGGGCCAGGGCAATGCGTCGAATCAAACCAAGTCGTTGACTAGCCTTTCTAATAATAGAATCAAACTGGTCACTAAATCTAAGTTTGGCATCAACGATCACTAGATCCTTCACTGAGGAGGCACGAGAAATAAGAGAACCGTTGAGAAGATAGGGAAAATTAAGAGGAGAGGAGGAGCGAAAAATGCCAGGATGACACTTGCCAGGATAGAGTTCCATGTTGTTTGATTAGGCTCACTGGTGAAAAAGATCAATATCTGGAGGTGAACACAGGTAAAAGAATTAGAGATAGGAAAAGACATTATAAGAAACACATTATAGCTCTGACCGTTGAGCAGTAAACATCGTTTGATAAGCAGTTGTTTTCTTGTTTTGTTGTTTCTTTACGCGTTTCGTTGTCGGACTGGTCGGCTCCCTGCCGTCCATTCAGTTCATTTTCTTTCTTTCTTTTTTTTTCTTTTTTTCTCTTTACCTTTTACTATGCCCACCGATTGCCTTATCTGTGTGGCCAAGGTGTTCCGTGACCAACCGGCCCTTTTGTGTACGGTGTGCAAAAATATTGTCCATGCTAATTGTCTTAATATTAAGCCTGAAGACTTCGAGATTATAGCTGGCTCTTGGAAGTGTGAGGGCTGTCGTAAATGTAACAGAGATGATGTTCCAGTCACTCCTACTGGCTCTTCCACGCTTAGACAACGTCGTGTTGAAGGTACTATTAACTCTTCTCTTGTAACTGATGAATATATTAAACAGTGTCTCAACAACACTGCTCTGACGGTTGACCTACTTAAGTCTTTAGTCTCTAAAATCGATTCCCTAAGTCATGAAGTGTCTTTATTAAGAAGTGAAAATGCTGAGATCAAGACGCAACTCTCTTACGTCCTTCCGAATAGATCGACGAGTTATTCGCAAGCGACCTCTTCGTCTCTAGTTGACAGTAAACGCNTTATTGTAAAGTTTTTTTATGATTGTTAAATTTGTTAATCTTTTTGTTTTTACACTTATAATGTAGGAATACTTTGTATTCTACTATTGTATTGTTAGAGTGCCTCTCTTGTGGTGTGCGTACACTGTAGAGGACTCGCATTAAATATTAAATAAATAAATAAAATAAATAAAAGAAATTTAAATATCGTCGACTAAGGCATTTGTAAGATCAGCAGAAAGATAGTTTTATAAAAATTCTGAAGCATAGGACGACGAATGGAGCCCTGATGAACGCCGGAGGAAGCAGGATAATAAAAGGAGAGGAACACATGTGGGTTGCTAAGTCGAAGCGGAACCAGAGGATCAGAGACACACCGAATGATTTGACGAATTCAATGTAAACTGCGTTAACCTGGGTACCATTTACAACAAAAGAGAATACATGGGAGAGAAATGAAACCAAATGTGTACAAGTAGAATGAGAGGGGCGCAATCTACGTTGAGACGGATGAAGGAGAGGTTCGAGTAGGTGTGAATTGCAGTGAAATGGGGAAACTCACCATTTAAAATGCTTTTATTGAAAATGTTGACCAGTACAGAAGCCAAGTAAGGAGCGCAGCGTGTAACAAAAAAAAGAAGAAATCTTGGAATTGCCTGAACTTTTAGAAGGTTTTCATTTGTATATGGCGCTTAGAGCATCTTTAATTTAAATAGGGGGAATAGTAATGAAGGAGTCAGGATAGGAACAGGGAGCAGGGATTTTAGGAGAGAAGGATGAGTACTGAATGAAAACAGGACTCAAGTGGTCAGAAATAGCATTAGCAATTCCAATGGGTCAGAAACGGGTCTCTGATTAATACTAATAGGAGGGCTGGAACAATTACCCTGAAATGATATGTTTCCAAAAATAGTTCACATTTTTTAAAAAAGAATTTTTGACATTAGTGAGATAGTTAGCTTTGTCATCTGATACCAAGCAACCCTTTTCAATATTGAGAAATAATTATAGTATCTATACTTGCCGGTTTTAGTAAACGTTCGTCTTAACGTACATAAGTGAGTACCATGATAAAAAGGAAGAAATCTTGTAGTTATAACTAGGAATAAAATGCCGATTAGTTATCTGAGATGAGATACATAGAGATCCACTCTAGTATTAACGTCAGGACAGTTCATAATGTCCGACCAGTCATCGGACGCTACGGTCTAACTATTTTTAAGACCTTTGTAATCAGCAGAATAATTTCTGAGGACTTCTGCAACAGAAGGTGACTCTCGGAAGGTGATAATGCTGCTGGCTTATGTAAAATGTATGTTTAGATAACCCCAACTGAAATGCATTCCCATCAATAGCTTCTCAAGTGATAGACCACACTCTAACGAAGTATTTTGATAGGCCAACACAGAAAAATCTGACTCCTCTACTCCCGTTTTTCATAATTCTTTTAACAATTTGGACAGCCCTCTTTGCGAAGCTATTTAACAGCGCATAATGTGGACTACTAGTTATGTGTTGTACTGCCAGTTTTCCACAAAAATTCCAAAATTCCCAGCAATCAAATTGAGGACCATAATTGGCTTTAAGCACACGAGGGATTCCAAACCGTGAGAACATAACCTTTAAATAATTTATAACATCTCCTGCCATACAACGTTTCAATTGATAAAACTCCGGGTATTTTGAGTAATAACATTGTATAACTAAGAACTGCAACCCTTTGTAATATAAAAGATTTATCCCCAGCATCGAACAAGGTAGCTCTGGTTCTGGTACCTCTGAATCATCAGTGGTTCTATCTGAACATTCTTGTGTTTTGCACAAAATTCACAATTTTCTATAACTTCTAGGATATGTTGGGATTGACACCATTTAGATTGAATATTATTAAGGATGTGTGATAGACCACTTTACTCATATAATTACTCATTACTCTGTTAATTCCGTGCTTTAGGATACTTTGAGTTAAGACGTTATTGTGTATTACCCTTTCGCTGCTGATGCTGGTATGAGAATGTTGTGCCACTCGTACTGATGACGGTTATAGCTGGCATGAGAATGTTGTGCCACTCGTACTGATGACGGTTATAGCTGGCATGAGAATGTTGTGCCACTCGTACTGATGCCGGTTATAGCCGGCATGAGAATGTTGTGCCACTCGTACTGATGCCGGTTATAGCCGGCATGAGAATGTTGTGCCACTCGTACTGATGACGGTTATAGCTGGCATGAGAATGTTGTGCCACTCGTACTGATGCCGGTTATAGCCGGCATGAGAATGTTGTGCCACTCGTACTGATGCCGGTTATAGCCGGCTCGAGAATTTACGATGTTTTCAAAGGAGCTGTGAGTGCCAGGAATATTTTTATAGACGTAACTTATGAAGCAATTTTATATGATAAATATTATATTTTTAAAAAAAATAAATAAATAACGGATGATGAATTCACGTCTTTATGCCATGCCGTCGGCCATCGGGCCACGCCGCGCCGCGCAGCGCTGTCACCTCGCTTACTTGGCTATATATGACAATAGCTAATAAATAAAGTTATTGTTTGTTTGACTTAAAATTTTATATACAGTAAAACCTGGATAAAGAGAACACCTAAGGGACCGACCAAAAGTGGTCACCTTATACAGGTGGTCAACTTACCCGAAATAAGTTTAAAAAAGTTCTTATTCTTGGTTTTTGTATAATGTTACATATACACATAAAGGGTAAAAAGGAACGTTTATAGAAAAGGAGTCACACAATTTGTAAATAGAATAAAAAATAAAACCTTTCTGAAATAATCATATTTCAATGGCTAATTTTTTAAAATTTAGGCAAAAACGAGGTGAGAATTGTTTTTTTTATAGAAGTTGAAAAAAACATGTATTTTACTTCCGTTTAATAGTAATATCTAAAAATGTTTAATATCTAAAAAAAAAAAAAAAAATCTAAACATCCCTGGTGGTTACTCTTGTTTCAATCTCTGTAGCTGACTCATGTTTTTTACTGTGTGTTACTTACACTTTTATTTCTAATTTATATCATATCTGTTCAAGTAAGTTTTTAAAAAGTTTTTTATTATCGTTTAGTAAGTATTGTCATTATAATTTTAAATTCTGTGATTATAACAATTATTAATTTTCCATTTTTAATGTATTTTTAAGATATGATGATATTAAGAAGTGGATTTGTTTTAAAAATCTCTTTTTAATTGATGAGCTGACACCAAAAATAATTTTAAATAATGAAAAAAAGATAATTAAGTATATTGTTAGTATATTTAATTTATTGTTTTTATTAATTAATTTACATCATTTTTTTTTGTTTAAAAAAAAGAAGAAAAAATTAAAAAAAAAGTTAGACAAATGTACAAATGTGAAAGATTTTTGTTATTATAATTTTAATAATCACCATTCAGTTCATTTTCTTTCTTTCTTTTTTTTTCTTTTTTTCTCTTTACCTTTCCTTTAGAAATATTTTAGCTTTATGTCCTTTAATTTTTTTAACATCCCCTGATGTCAGACCGATCAGCTTATTTATTTCCTATTGTATTTTCTCTCTATATTATTTCGATTGATTTCTAGCTGATTTCCTTCTTTAGTTTTGGTTACAGTTTTAAGTCTTCNCTTATTCGAAAAAAAAAAAAAAAAATCTAAACATCCCTGGTGGTTACTCTTGTTTCAATCTCTGTAGCTGACTCATGTTTTTTACTGTGTGTTACTTACACTTTTATTTCTAATTTATATCATATCTGTTCAAGTAAGTTTTTAAAAAGTTTTTTATTATCGTTTAGTAAGTATTGTCATTATAATTTTAAATTCTGTGATTATAACAATTATTAATTTTCCATTTTTAATGTATTTTTAAGATATGATGATATTAAGAAGTGGATTTGTTTTAAAAATCTCTTTTTAATTGATGAGCTGACACCAAAAATAATTTTAAATAATGAAAAAAAGATAATTAAGTATATTGTTAGTATATTTAATTTATTGTTTTTATTAATTAATTTACATCATTTTTTTTTTGTTTAAAAAAAAGAAGAAAAAATTAAAAAAAAAGTTAGATAAATGTACAAATGTGAAAGATTTTTGTTATTATAATTTTAATAAACAATTTTTATATCGCATAAAACTAAGTTGGTGTTTTATTATACCCAAGAAAGAAAACTAAATTTAGATAATTCAAATTACAATTATCAATAACTACGGGAGACATACAGAGAAAAATAGACCCCCGCACCGGGGGAAAAACTAAATTTAGGTAAAACTGTTATTATTAATGAGATATTTACGCTTGTCCCCAATTATTTTTGATTATCGGTGCTATCTCTTATTTCTGATGTTGTAGAGGCGCCATAATGCCAATTTTGAACAACTCCCCTTAGTAAATAGCGCGAATATATAATTTTATTAATTAATAGGTTACGCCTAGCAGTGTTTGGTTGTCGGTTAGCAAAAAAATGTTGGATAGACCGACTGACAGACATGGGAATATAAATACTCCCGGATATCTAAAATGGATTTTTGTCTATGAAGGTTTTGAATTGAAAGACATAATAGTTATTTATCCACCTAGGAAATAATGTAAGATGTTATTTCCCGCGTGACTGAGTTCAATCATCAAGGCAACTAAATCCCGAGGCGAAACCAATGCATATTATAACAAGGGAATAATAATGCATTATTCTTCACCATCCTCTTAACCTGGGTATTTTCATAGGGTGGTTGGAGTGGTGTGACGTGTTCAAACTGTAGGTTTGTACCCCTTCATTTTTGTAGGTTTGTTAAGACCCGCAGTTCAAAAATGTTTTGCAGTTTAGCCATTTTAATACGTAATTTGTTTTCTTAATGCTGCAGGAGTACTTGCTTAATAAACCCTCTTCATAGATTCAATAGATCATCGATCATAACTCACCTCGGTTCAAGGTCAAAAAGCGATCCACGTTCACAATTATGTACTTAACACGATTTAAGGAAACTACTAAGCTACTCACTTAACATATAAATAATTTACTTTTATATTTATATAAGAATAGTTTTAGCTTGTAGGTCACAGACACGGCGATCTCTCTTGGCTTAAATTCCACTTTTCTAAGCTTTAAGGCTTTCTTTATAAGCTGACAATCTTGAGCTGTAATGTCGTAATCGCGGTTTTTTTTATCGATCCAGAGAATGGAATTACCTTACGTAACAGCAAGTCTTCAGCCTAAGTAGAGGAGATGGCCTCACCTAGATTAACAAAGACAGAAAGAAAGAAGACAAGGTAACTAAATGTAAAATTTTTGCAGTTATGAGTTAAAGCCTGAAAGAGGCATTTAGGGTGTTTCAGGTTAAATCTAAAATAGTGAAATGCAACTTTTAAGTATTTGGTGGCATTCATACTACGGAAGTTTTAAATTTTAAATTTTGATTTAAATTGTAATAGTGAAATGCTGGTTAGGGTTAAGGGGCCCCAAATGAGGCAAAAATATTTCAATAATGTAGTCTTGCGCTGCTTTGTTTCAACGTTAGGCCTACCTTGTTGCTATTATCATTTCATACTTTAAAAATCGAAAATTCTGTGTACATATAATTAAATTTAAGTCCAAACAGTTTCACGCACCTGCCGGAGTACCACAAGCTTCGATTTTAGGTCCCATCCTTACACTAGTGATATACCTTAATTTAAAAATGTTTCTTGAGCCATTTTCGCTGATGATGTAGCTCTTTTATCATCATCATATAAGATAAGTACAATTGTAAATTGATTAAACAAAGCACTCACAAAAGTTCAAAAGTATTTTTATAAATGGTGCCTAAAGCCAAACGTTAATAAATATGAAGCTATTCTCTTCTCAAAACGAAGGCCCACCATAGATAAGCACATTAAAGTGCAGGGAAATATTATCCCATGGAGCAATTCTGAAAAGTATTTAGGATTACATTTAGATAATAAGCTTACGTTTACCACTCATATTAAATTTATTCTTGACAGAGGTAAACTCATTATAAGACTTTTCTTTCCCCTTCTAAACAGAGATTCTGGACTAAAGACAGATAATAAATTAAGAATATATAAAGTGGTTATCAGGCCATTCATAACATACGCTTGTCCAGCCTGGAACTTTACATTAAATATAAACCTCAAGAAAATTCAAATTTTACAAAATACATTTTTAAGACTCGCCACCGACTCACCTAAAAGCACCAAAATCCAAACCCTCCATGATAGCAATAAAATTGAATTTCAACTTGATTTTATTCAAATATTAAGCAGAAATTTCTTAACAAAATGTGAAAATAGTTCAAAATCCCTCGTAGTTAAGCTCCACAGTCATAATATCAGAAATTTATACCAAAAATCGACACCCATTCCTAGGCTTTAGAATACATAATTAAACTGTAAATAGTTATAAATTCAAACATTGTGGTATACACGTAGTAGTTTTTTTTATTATTATTTTTCCTACTTATTATAACATTGTAAATAAATCTGTGTAAATATTAATCATAAGTGGAGGATAAAGAACAAATGACTTCTTTGACCTCTTTACTGTTAGACAAAATAACTAGTGTGCAATAGGAATGAAATATGTTATCTATCTAAAATGTTTGAAAAGTACGAGTTTTTCACAATTACTGCTTATATCTGCTGAAATACTGGTCCTATATAATATAGCAATAAATGAGGTACCATTTAAGAACATTAAACACAGAATCAAGTTCATTTATTACCTTTAAAATCATTGTTTAATCATTAAAAAGGAGAAAAGTTAACAATTTAAAAAAAAAAAAAAACATAAAAATAAAATATGTGATGAGTGAAGAAATAATTGCTCAACAATGCCGAAACGAAGCAGAGCAAGAGTATACATGATAGAGACGTTTTTGCCCTATTTGGGGTTCCCTAACCACTGTCTAATTGTTTTCAGATTAAACCATAACAACCTGATTAACTGCAACTTAATTTAAGTTTCTAACATAGGCAGAAAGTGGTTGTAGTGTTAACATATTTTTAAAATAAAAGACGACATTCGGCCTTACCGACTCTACTTTCTTAGGCTTTACATCCAAGTTATCAACACAGTTTTGACTCTGGTGGAAAAATCAGAATTCTAGCCTTGTTTAATTTGATGGATGAAAAGCGTTGAAATAAGCCGGGTTAAATGTCGAGGTGAATCCCTAGATTAGGACCAAATAAACTGGGCAAGTGGAGTTTAAAGGCAGATAATACTACTAGAATGCACCCTTATGCTGGAATCAGGCAGATGGTTTATTTGCCAAGTGGTAGGGAGAGAGAAGTGAAAGTGTAGTGGTTCGGTAGAAATGAGGGCCGAGCCACGGGTGGTACGAATAACACAACTAATACTCGTTTATGAGTGAGCCAAGTTGAGTCGTTAATCCGACTAATCTATTGGCCGACGGGTATCTAATAACAAAACCAAACATGCTCCCTTCTATTCACCCCGACTAAACCGCATTTATTACCAGGTGATCATCCTCCCCACCGTGTACCAGCCTCGAAATGAAAAGTCAGCGTTCCCCCCGTCCTTTTTTTCTCGTCCTACGCTCGCCGTCTTCCCTCTCGTATTTTTAAAATCCCGGTTTCTCGGGGCTCGGAAGTCGAGATTACCACTCCCACCGAAGGACGGATGTTTACCGCGAAGCTCGATGCCGGAGTTATTGCTTCGGTGTTTATTTCCACTTGTCGCCGCCGTGTCAACAAAGGGGGGATTCCAAGACGAAATTAAACGTCGTATTCGGTGATATAAAATATAGGAAAAATTAAGAACCCTTATTCAATCGATATAAAAAGAAATTAAACGTGACTCTAAAAACAATTTGTAAACCGTTGGTTTTGGTTTTGATATGGTGACGATAGGTCGGTAAAAATTTATTGTTGTATTCCACCGAAACATCGGATAGATAGAAACACTTAATAAAGAGAAGCAAGTAATAGTGAGCTCAAATTTATTCGAATCCAGTATTTTTAAACTTTATGTAATCGATGCAATTAAGCCCTCCAGAGGAAGCGATATGGATTGTCATTCTGAATTTTCCTACTTCGTCTTCAAGACGGATACTTTCGGCGACCCGAAAAATAGAAAACAAAAACGCTGCGAAAAAAGTTTCTCTTGATGTCTTAACCCGGATTCTCAAACTCGGTTCCTTTCTGACGGACGGCTGTAAAAGGGAGAGAAGAATCACGTTATCGAATAAAGTCGGCACTGATACGGGTCGGCCGAAGTCGAAAAGAGAATAAAAGGATCTTTTGACAGAGATTTGTTGGGGAAGAGGTATTTAGGAAGGTTGACTGTAATTAAGGAAAGGAGGCGGATGCAGTTTAGCGGAGGCTATCAAGTGCTAAGAGAGGGGATTTCGGAAGGGTAGCGACTTGGGGGCCACATTATCGATACAGGTCCAGGGGAGCGAGTGGTCCCGGACCGCCCGTCTAATTGTGCCTCGTTAGATGTTTGACATCAAAAGAGATAATTGACTGTGGAGAGCAGATGCAGATGACGTGATGACGAGATCTTTGTGCTCGGTGTAGGCTAATGGCCCGTTTCCTAGGCTGCTCACTCCTTCCTTTCCTCCCCCCCCCCCTCCTAATTGACTATAATACGCTCTCTACAGCATCCTCGGCTTACTCCTCCACCCCAGATATCTCTTCCCATCCCACACTACGTCCCACCCTCGCCAACATCATCTAGTTTTTGAGACCGCCTCTTTTCACTCTTCTGTTACCTTTTGTCTACGTTTGTCGTACCGAACAGGATAATTAAACCGAATGACGACGTTTAGGTCTCTTTTAAGCTCGTCAGTATTTCTTTAAAATTTATCCGTTTGTAAACGCACACTCTTACGGTCCTTCAGTTGTGAAGGCGTTACGTAAGCGGTCGCTTAAAGATAGTTATCGTGGTAATCGATTTCGATTTAAAACCAATCGAAACGAAGGTAAAATGATTAAAATACTTGGAAATATCGAATAGAGTAATCTGTTTAAATGACAATCAATATCAACAAGAGTAAACAAATCAAGTTAAGAAATATAACGGAGAACCGTCGGTAGACGAATAAAATGCCTCGAAACTAACTTCACTCTCTAGACTCTAGACTGTGTAAAATATCCTACATTCGTCAAAGCTCTTATCAGGCCCGTGTAAAAGGGGGGCTACACCCCACACAAACTCCAGACCAATATGAAGTTTTAGAATTAATAAGATCTATGCATTTTAAAAAAAAGAAAGAGTATAATTTTATTTATATATAATTACCGTTGTAACTGTTCATCCTACTTTATTTACCTTGCAAATTGTAACTGTTACTACTATTGTACAGTTTCAAAAAAAAACTTATTACAAAAAAAAAAGTTAGAACCTCTATTCGTTCTTACAAGAATGATAATTGGTTCAAATTCCTGTCTTAACCATCGCGTCGGCTGACAGTAAATAATATCTCCATTTTGGAATATTGTTAGGTTTTTTTTTTTTTAAATAAACCTGCAGCTGAGACTCCGCTAAAAGTTAACAATAATTTTATTAAAATTATAATGAAAAGGCAAATAAGTTAGGGGTAACATTAGTTACAGTTCATATGAAAAAAAAAAATATTTGAATTCAGAAAACACACGAATGTAATCAAATAAAACTGTTAATAGATACTTCTCAACCCACAGTCATATTATTAGCACTGATTGTAAATTAACCTACCCCAAAGAAATTTGGAAGATTATAAAAGCTAGAAAAGTCAGTAAGTCCCCTGGGCCAAACGGCGAGTAACGCTATGAAAAAGCATCTACCTAAAAAACAATTGTACTGTACACCTGACCTATATCTTTAATAAAATGCTTCTGCTTGGACATTTTTCAAAGTCGCGGAAAATCTTCAAAATCATAGTGATTTCACAACCCGGTATAAAGAACCGGAAAACCCCGTGTAATACACACACGCACACACACAAATCCTGGACACGGAACCGGTGCCTATAATCCTGAATCCGAACTTACTCAATAATACATTGTGGTATCTTAAGGTTTTTCTAATTTTCTGCCACATAAGGTATGTTAAATTTAAAGAAAAAAATTCAAGAAAATTTTAAATAATATTTTAATTGTAAATTTTAATTGATATAGAAATTTTGTAATGATGAATTTAAAAGGTTTTAATATGAAGAAATAACTCACGTAATTTTATTGAAAGGTTTTATTTGGTATTAATCCAAGGTTCACATGAAGTTTCATTGGTTGTTTTGTTACTTCTTCAGGTACATATATATAACATTTTATATGATCCTTATTTTATGATTTATACAATTTTATGTAATTTAAACCAGTTTAAAATTATTTTTATTTGAATCCTTAATTTTGTAACAGAGAGATAGGATAGAAAGAGATAGGAAGAGATAATTAGGAATTAAAACAATTTGTTAATATTATGATAGCAGATACGAGATAAGGTTCTCTATATGTATAAGTAAGTTGCGCACTAAAAAACGTGTGAGTCCAGGAGCTTCCGTTTTCGATGTATCGTCTCACCCATCTGAAGATGTAAAATTTCTTGTCAGCCATTTTGGCTTGTGTTAAAAAAAAGTTTTAATGTAAAATTTTAAATTTCATTTTTTTATCTTCTTGAAAGATTGTCCAGCCGCCGTAAAAACGTAAGTCTCTATCTGATATCAAGTTATCTAAAAAAAAAAAGCTCCAGCGCCGGGGTTC
>KZ651144.1:664291-680553 GCA_001010745.2 Gerris buenoi | reverse complement strand
AAAAAAATTAAATAATGATTAACTTACATTAATATATCATAATAATAATAATATAGTGAAATATCTTGTGAAAATAATATTTGAATTAAATCATGAGTTACACACATTAACAGCCACAATTAATATAATTTAGTGAGAGAAATTGTTTCTCCACATTACATGAAACTTAAATAATTTACATAAACTTGAACTAATTTTTAATTTTTAAAAAATGAAACATAATTTCTAACAGAAAAAAATGAATTAAGAAATTAAAATTTACTGACAAATACCTAAACATACCTCTAGTGACCCAAAAACTGTAACACATCTTTGGTCAAGGTGTTTAAAAAAACTTCAATATGTAGAACATAAATCTACTAAAAGATTATACAAAATCTGTCTACATTAATAAATTTTCCTAATCAATTATAGAATAAGATTATAATCTTTACTATTGAATTTAAATTTAAAATAAAATACTCCCACTCATGGTAAGTCTGATACAACATTTCTTTTTCTAATCAAATATATTTAATAGATTTTTCTAAACAATTTTTTTTCTTTCATTATCTTAAGCATGTATGAATTCATCATTCATATAATATATATTCTTGCTACTCTAGCCCCACGCTTTTGGGCGACACTTTTGTGACAAGCACATTAATTTAATTTATGCCCAACTCAGTTGGTAGTAGGGGGTGGGTTATAGTTTAAAAAAACATGAAATAAATTAGAATATAAAAATGATGACACATATTTTCAAGAGCGTCAGGTTCTTAATTTTAAGGGGAGAAGAACCAACCCCTGAAGTACATAACAATATTACAAATAAGTTTAAATTGGCTGAGTATATGGAATTTAATAAAAATAAATTAGGTGAGGTTCGAATTGATCGGTTGAAGAGATGGATGGTGATGATGGTTGGTGATGCTATAGCTAATTGGGCCCAGTACTAACCACCCTAAAATTAAATAAAAAGAAGACTATTACCATTTGATTATGGAAAACAGTAGGAACCCCAAAAAAAGAAATGGTGCCACTATGATCGACTCAAGAAAAAGAAAAAAAAGCTTACCTTCACTAGAAGAGTTCTGGATGCAGATTTTACATTTGGATTATGGATCGATAAAACTGTGGAGAAGTACCACTGGAACTCTTTACTTGGTACAACCTTTCTTGAACTTAAACTTAAGACTTAAACTTCAAAAAAAATTATTAGCCACATTCCTAGAGAGGCCTCACGCCTCACGGCCAAAGCCGCCGGCCGCCACGCCGCGCCGTTCCGAGAGCCTCTGCCTGGATCAGAACCAGCATGGCGTACCTCCACAGGTAACAAAAAAACCACACTGCCCGAATTTAAAATATTTCCGAAAGACAAAAATTAACTTGTATAAAATCTTAAATAAAAATGAAAAAAATTAAAAAGTAATTGGAATTTCTCCAGACCTCAGGAAATAAAATTATAATACACCACGAAAATAAAAATAATTGGGCTAAACTGATTCAATAAAAAATTGTGAATTGAAAATTGAACCCCAAATAATAATTGTTACAATTTGACAGCCAAGTGTCAAGTGAATCTTGATGATTCTCCTGTGTGGACAGTTCTTGGATCTTGATGATTCTCCTGTGTTGACAGTTCTTAGATCCCCTCTTCCGTAGTAGTTTTCTTGTCGACGAAGCCAATGGCTGTGGGATTGTTGAGTATCCATGTAACAAGACCCTTCGAAACTGATAGATTACACGAGATATTAGGTTTATATTTGCTGTGTAACTTACATTTGTCTACATCCTTCTCGAAGTTTTCTTGAAAATTAACCATATTGATCATATTTAAGACAGGTCTTTGTACTATTCTTTCGATTAATTCCATGTTACCATGAGCAAATACAAAGTGGGCTCTGTCCAAGTGAAAAGGATTAGTCTTGTTGAACTTAATTAAACTTGTGGTAGAGTAAGCTCCTACTTTTCTATATCTAGTTTTATGAGTGTAACTGCAGACGTATTGAATCAGCTTTCTCGGCATGCGTAGTACGTAGTGATACATCATGTCACGTGTGGAGGCGGTCAACTCTTTGGGAAGTCTCGAATCGTCCTGTCCATTCACAGTTTCGAGACACACAATCGCCCACGGATAATCATACTCTATATTTTCTCTCATTCCGGGGAAACTGGAAGACTTCTTCTCTGGAGGTATAGTGTCTGTTGCGGAATGCAGATGAAGACTGAAAATAAACTAAATTAGTCAATAGACTGTAAACTCAGTCGGGTCGTCTACAAATTTACCGATTACAGTTTTGAATTTGTGAGACAACCTATCTGTCCCAAGACTTTGATATCGCGTCGGAAAGAACAAATGAAATAGTATTTTTCCGTAATTTTCCTCGTCTCTTTCGGTATATTAGCCCGGGTTTCTGGCGAATAATAGCGAATAGAAACCGGGTGTACCTTCATTCAAACTTCCCGACAAATTGACGTGTAACATTTCCGACACTATCCTCGATATCCCTAGACAAAAGTATATCTGCTCCGATGGGATCGATTTCTACCGCAGCGTCGCCTATTTGCAATTCGGACACCGTACATCGGACATTAATCGGACACCGTAGACAGGGTCCAAGTTGGTCCGAGAGATCCATTTCGATATAAGGACGTGCAAAAACGGGCAACTCTTTCATTATTTCAGACATTTCTTGCATCGACTGTTCGGCAAACGATTCGCGGACCGATTTGTTCGGGCTGTACTCGAAAGATTCTTGTTCTCGAATAAATTCTGTTTCGGGTGGAGGTGCTGTCTGAATACCGATGGACGTCTCAGGGTATTCTGTACTCGTAAAAGCGTCATTAACACTGGTACGCGGTCCAGGTATTGTTTTATTAAAGTTGTTGCTGTTAATTAACTGTATTATTGGCGAATATGCTTCTACAAATTTCCTTGACCACACGTCTTTCGCCATTCTATTCTTGAAATACCTACAGATCCGAAAGTAAACCTTTGCGTTCCATCAGGCTGTCTACGTTAAACTAATTGAGTAGTTATCATTTTATTATTTATATATAAGAAGACTAATTAGAAGACTTTAAGAGGACTACATCTTTTTTGATTTAAAATAGTATTAATGTAATGCGTTTTAAAATATAATGTTTACTTCTTTTTAAATTATATCGCAAGGGGGCTACGTGGTCGAAAAAGGTGGCAGACCCGCCCCACGTGTGGCGCGCGCGCGGTCGACAAACAGAGTCGCCCCGCGTTAGCGCAGGTCGTACACCGAAAAAGGTGGCAGTCTCGCCCCACGTGAGCCCCACTCGTATCACGTGACAGCCAGGGGCCTGGTGGGACAGAGGTGGTTAGAGACCCTTAGTGGGCCAGTTCTCCGGACATATCTCGGGCTAGAATCCCCGTATATAAAATTGGGCCAGTACTAAACGGGCCAGAATCCCCAAAAAGTAACTACTAAAGTTAAACATTGTGTCAGAAATGGGATAAGTATATTGTTATATACATTTGGAAAATGCTCATAGTCCTGCGTAACTTTTTATGGGACGGCGCATCGACAAAGTCTTGTTTCTCGATGGCCAGATTGGAAGAAGGTAGGACAGAAAGAAAACAATAATCTATTGAGTGTACTATGACAAAAGTTAAACACTATTCTAACAAGGTTAGAGGCAGCAGGTCTAAGAATAAATACTATTTTTTTTTTTTTTTTTTTTTTTTTTTAAATTTTTTTTTTTTAAAGAGAGCATTGAAATCTTAGGTTTACGTTTGATAATGTCTGAAAATGGTTTAACTTTAATTGACCCCAACGAACAGTTTGAGTTATTTTGTGATGCGAATTACTATGGTTTATGTATTTTGTACATAATCTCATAAATTTGCCGACGGAGTGCATTACTGGGTCACTAATGTAATTTTAAGGCACGTATCGGGTGCTTCTTCCACCATGGAGAGCATTTCTGTATTTATATGGGTTTGTATTCTCCTGCTATGACTGTCTACGTATTTTGTTTCAGTGTCATGCCTAAATACAGAGAATCTCACTTCTTGTTCGTTAATGCATACCTTTTTAATTTCTATTTTCCTGTTGATAAAGTTGATGTACAGTAATTTAGTTTAATTCTCCAGCGTTTGGTCCATTTATATTTTTATATTCCAAGACATCGCTATAATCCGCAAAAGTCGCCTCGGTTGTTTCCCTTATGTTAGGCAGATCTCTCGTCTAAAGCAAGTATAGAATTGATACCAGTAGGCTACTTTGTGGAACGCCCTCTGAAATTTTCTTCAGAGCTGAATATCCTCGTGATTTACTCTTAAGTGCCATTCTGATATTTTCGACTTCAGTATCAAGAGGAAATCATTGGGAGTGTCCCTGTGTAGCATGAACTCAAGTCCATGATGCCAAACCTCATCGAATGCCTGTGATACATCGAGAAAGACTGCTGAGCAGATTTCCATAGCCTTTTCTATACACATGGGTGATTCTATGAACCATCTCAATAGTGAAATGCTTCTGAATCAAAAGTGGAGATCCGGCAATAAGTTTCTTTCCTATAGTAGGGATTTTAATATTTTCAGAAACAGTTTTTCAAATAACTTTGAGGTAACCGTCAATAGGGAGATTTTTAAAAATACTGTTCAGGACACAATTTTTTTTTACAGAGTAACGTTACAACTACACCGACGTTTCGAGAACAGGCTACAACTTCTTCAAGCACCACTCGATCTGTGAACCACGTAGGGGGACTCAGGTGAGGGTATCAAAAATATTTCGGAGGTGATTGGAGCATGTCAGGGGGGTTAGGAGGGAGAAAAGGTACATGACAAGTGGTTAGTCTAAACAAGCAATAAAAAAATCAAAAGTTTCAATAATCGATAGGAATATCCAGAACGATCCAAATATAACTCTCATCTAAATCTGGTCTGCTTTAAAACAACTCTTACTTTTTTCCTTTTAATACCAATGTTACTCAAAACCATTCTATATTCCGAGTTAAATTTAAAATGTCTCATAGTTTCTACATTTAGAAAGAAATGTTATTGCTTCTTATAATGAATTGCATTTCACTTTTGTAAGAACCATTAGAAGAGAGCCGCCTCCATTTTTCCCTTGTCTCATAACATAGGGAAGTAATATGCTACTGCTGCATATTGCTCTTTTAATAACATCGTCTGAGACATTTAAAATTATGGACCAAATTAAAGGAAGAAACAACCTTATATAAAGTGAATCAATATCCAGGAAGATATAAAAAGAAAACAAAAATAATTAAACGCATCAAGTAAAATTATAAATGAAGACATTAAAAATCACGATGAAAAGAAAGTAATTAATCTTTTTGAAAACTCCTATTCAACAAGGAAGGGGAGAAAAATGGCTTAAGAAAGGAGGAAACTGTTTCTGGCATCAAATCTCCCAATGGAACTTTGCTAAAATAAAGACGATCTTATTCTAGTCGCCACTACTTTAAATAGGAGTCTAAACACACATAACTAGTGAGCCTAATATTGTTTGTATAAAATATAACATATTGTTCAGTATAAGATAAAATAGGCATATTGTTTATATGCCTAATTATGCATATATAATTTATTATTATTTTAACAATTAACCTTTTAACTCATTGTAATAATTACAGTGTTTTTATTTTTATACATAGATGTCATATTTGTCTATTTTTCATAAGATATTATAGGAATATTATATTAAACATTGTACTAAATTGTATTCATATTACGTTTTGTATTATATAAATACCATTTAATACAAAATATAATATGTAATATAAAGGCTGTTATAAAAAAAGTCTGAAACAGTAACAAAAATATTACTGCTTATATTTATACTTTTTATCGTTTTATATAGGTTTCAAAAATCAATGCATAAATGATGCTCTAATTCATTGTATTTATCCTTAACTGATTGGATATTACTGTAAAATGATTTTTGTCCGAAGCTATTACTAGTTTGAAAGTTTGGCACATTCTTTAGTTTGGTTACTTCTTGAATTTGCCCGGAGAAGTTCTCCATAAAAAAGAACCTACTCTAACATTAGTAGGCCAAAATGATGGGTCAAGCAAAATCTCCATATCTCTGTAGTCTGCACACAGACAAAAACTGGGAAGGATATTTTTGCTCTCCAACTGAACACGTTCGTAGTTCCATTTGCCATCTGGTAGGTTATTTTTGACATGATTAATAATGTCCTCCTCTTGTGTTCCCTGTGCTGTTCTTCCAATATATAGCCATAAATTCCGAGGAGCTTATTGAACACGAAAAGGAGTTATTGTTAGTCTCATATTTTCCATAAATAACAGATATTTTTTGTCCTGAATCGTTTTTTAAAGGGCCTACACACGACCCGACACGACCACCCACCCCCGTAAGGGCAAACGGGGTTAGCCCCGACAGTTGGAGCGTGTGTAGGCTTGTCGGCAGACCAAAACTGCCGGACCGACGGACGGGTGGTTGGTCATCTTGTACGACCATCCGCCCGTCCGTCAGGAGCACCCCACCCTCGATCCCTGTCGGGTCGGACCGTGTGTTGAGTAGCGCTGTTGGCCGACTCCTCAACCCGACACGACCACAACCCTACCATTCTACCACAAGTAATCATCCGAATCGGTTGTTATTTTTTTAGGAGTTTGGTTGTGTCGGCGTGTCGGGTGGTGTGTAGGGCCTTTTAGGGTTTTTTTTGCACATCAGAGTACTTTAGATTTTTATTGTTCATATCTATTTAAATTTCATTATTAGTTTCAGTATTGGATTTTTCATTAATCCTCGTCACTTCTGCGTTCTGTTTGTTTACATCTGCTTCTGCTTTATTGGAATAATCTACTTTTGACTTATTGTCAGTGTGTCTATTTTGATCAGTTTTAGGGACATTTATTGTCTCTGCGTCAGTTACGTTGGTCACACGGACTTGTTTCTTATCACCTGAAACCAACATGGCAACTTGAGTTTCGGCTTGAGATTTAACGTCTTTTTTTGTTTTAGATATAACATTTTTTGAGTTTAATTCAATGTATTTCACTCTTTTACATAATTTAGCTTGATTATCAGTCACCTTTTTCATCTCAGTAACAACTGTTGCCGCAATAGATGTACCTACAATCACAGTGATCCGAATTATTTTTAACTTCGACCGATTTTTTCATTTCTTTGAGCTCTTCCGTCAGTTTTAGAAGTTTATTAATTAGTTCTAGCTGGTTATTTAGATTTTTACAATCAGGACATAGGTAAATAAGATACCTTTCCCCCTTTAGCTCTTAGGCTTTTCGCTCAGTTGCACACACACGACACACGATTTTTTAGGCACTCAATGTGCGATTTTAAAACAGGTATACAAGGATACGAGGGTCATGAAGTGGAGGGGGGACTGATGAGGACAGAATGGGGGCCCAGAGCCCCCATATTATTAATAAATCGAACGGTGGAGATTTAGTGGCGGGTAAGGGAGCCAGCTTGGCCGAGGGCTTGAAGGCGCTCTCGCACAGCTATCAATAAGGTGAGGCAACTCGAGGTCATGGGTTCGATCCCGTGCCATCATACTCTGAATTGCATCTATAAATCACGGACGATGCAGGGCGAGGGACACTCCCTAAAGGGCACTCTTTCCCCACACTTTGACGCACGCTTATATAGCTTACCAATGACCACACCATACTTCTTCGGCGGTACTATGTACAAATGTATGATGTGTGAAGTAGCTGGAACTCTCCACCACGGGGCGTAAAAAGGGCCTAAAAGATTACCTAATTGCAAGGTTCGAACAAGTGTTCGTCCTACCCTTTCTAGTAGGAAGTACGAGACTACTACTACTACTACTAGTGGCGGGTAGATCTTGGTATATGTACTCTACTGAACGGTTCATCTGTTATCAATAACAGTTTTAATTCTCTCATTCTTCTGATAATTTTCCCTTCTTTTACTTATACTTGAAAAAGCCTTAATAAAGGCTTAAACTCAGAGTTAGATGAAATTCCTCTCCTAACTTTGTTACAGAAACTTAGGTGGCACAGTTAGGCTGAACATTTATAAGGACCTACTTTAAACAAGTGTGTCTACACAATATTAAGATGTGAGAGAATTTAGTCCTGATGATGGTGTACTGTACAAGTGTACAATGTATTAAGGATGTTATTGTTTCAGCATCGAATAGAATGCAGAAAGGTAAGGCAGCTCGGGAATTCAAACAGCCCTGGTTTAATATGAAGTGTAAAGTGTAATAAAGCCCGCTCTAAGGTGTTTAAACTTCTAAACTTTACTCGTAAAAACAAATTTATATTTACAAAATGTTTACATACTATAGCCTTAAGTCACTAGAAACATTTGTAAAGAAGCAAATGAGCCTACTTAATATATTACTTATATATTGAAAATAATTCCAATTTATACTGGGAAGAAAGGGAGAGGGATACTCTAGGAAAATACTACTTAAAGAATACATCCTCTGAATTACTTCCACTGCATTATACTTCTTGTACCTCCATGCCTGAGCTCCGTAGCATGATGTAGCTCGTTTAACAGCACCGAAAATCAACATATTTTTGGTACATACAATACATTTATTGTTTATCATGATGTCCCCGCAACGCTCGCATAAAGGAGAGGTTCAAATGTAAAATTGAAATTTCATCATTTATTCGATGAGACGAACATTTTTTTTAATAACTTTTTTAATAAAACAGCGACATTGCTATAAATATCGTTACAACTATTAAAGCGGAACTAAACGTTTGAAATAGAGAAAACAATGTTTTTACCGATGTTGAATATCTGTAATTTATTTTGACTTGTTTATCAAAATTTATTTTGAATGTTTAAGTTGTCATTGTCAGATTAAATCTTTTGTTGTTTAATTGAAATATAAAGAACTTTTGTGCGTTCATCGAATATCTTTTCGCCAAATGTTCAATAATTTATTGAACATTTGGCGACCGTGACAGGACGATGGCCACAGAAATACAGCGATTAGAAAGCAACAAGAGATTAAGAAGGGCAACCTGAACTGCGTTTACGAAACTTGGTAATGAGTTAGACTAAGTTTTAAAATCTAACCCTAAAGATGTTTTGGCTGCTGAGGGACGGTTTAATCTATAAGAACGGAAGGCTTTGGAACTGCGTGAGCAGGATACGGCTATTCTGAATTATTTGGTTTCTTTACCTGAGGATAGTAGTTTTAAGAGGAAATGGAAGCAGCAGACAGGAATCAAACCAAATATCATATATTACAGGTCACAGTGAAAAGGCTGATTCCATCTGACGGTGGATTAGATAGAGGTTCTTTAGCGTCACAGTTAATAAGTGATAGAGGGACTAATTAAAAAAACGATAAACCTCCCTAAAATCGAATTAAAGAAAAGTTTTTATGTTGACAACCGTGTACAGAGTGTAGAAAATGAAACAAAGAAAATCGATTTTATAGAACAAGCTACACGGATTATGGATACAGGTAAGTTTGACTTACGAGGGTGGGAGTTTACTCATCAAGATGAAACAGGAGTTTGCGAGGAAACTAAAGTTTTAGGTTTAGACTGGAACAAGAAGGACGATACGTTACGTTTAAGTAAAGAGTGTACAAAGAGAGAAGAAGGAGAACGCGTAACTAGAAGGGACATTTTGTCTGCAGCTCACCGATTATTCGATCCTATAGGCTTTACCGCGCCAACTTCACTACTACCTAAGTTGTTACTGCAGAAAACGTGGGATAGAAAGGGAACTTGGGAGAACAGAATTCAAGAGATACCTAAACTGAGTGACGCTTCAAGGAGGTTACACGTTCCAGGAGCAATCAATCCAACAGACCTACCAAGCAGAGGGTGTTCCCCTGAAGCACTTCTAAAATCGAGATGGTGGGAGGGCCCAAATTGGTTAAAGGAGTCTGCTGACAAATGGTCTGTACAAGTATATAACTGCGAAGACGAACAAATTATGGGAGGATAGAAAGTAAGAGATTGTCTTCGACGCCGGTTCAGGAATGAGTAGCTTGGACATCTAGCCCTATGGGAAAAATACAAAGACACTGGCTAATCTCTAAAGATTGAGGAGGTGGTGTTGGTAGGAGTAAGAGTGCTACAATTAAGAACGGCTACAGGACCACTGGCACGATTGCGCAGAGACTGTATAAACTTGAACTGGACAGACTTGACGATCAAGCACCGGTAAGTACCGTGGCTTGAGGTGGGAGGATGTTGAATATCTGTCATTTATTTTAACTTGTTTATTAAAATTTATTATGAATGTTTAAGTTGTGATTGTCAGATTAAATCTTTTGTTGTTTAATTGAAATATAAAGAACTTTTGTGCGTTCATCGAATATCTCTATTGAACAACCGATATCTTACTTTATAATGTAACGATTTTAATAAAAACTNGTAAAGTGTAATAAAGCCCGCTCTAAGGTGTTTAAACTTCTAAACTTTACTCGTAAAAACAAATTTATATTTACAAAATGTTTACATACTATAGCCTTAAGTCACTAGAAACATTTGTAAAGAAGCAAATGAGCCTACTTAATATATTACTTATATATTGAAAATAATTCCAATTTATACTGGGAAGAAAGGGAGAGGGATACTCTAGGAAAATACTACTTAAAGAATACATCCTCTGAATTACTTCCACTGCATTATACTTCCTGTACCTCCATGCCTGAGCTCCGTAGCATGATGTAGCTCGTTTAACAGCACCGAAAATCAACATATTTTTGGTACATACAATACATTTATTGTTTATCATGATGTCCCCGCAACGCTCGCATAAAGGAGAGGTTCAAATGTAAAATTGAAATTTCATCATTTATTCGATGAGACGAACATTTTTTTTAATAACTTTTTTAATAAAACAGCGACATTGCTATAAATATCGTTACAACTATTAAAGCGGAACTAAACGTTTGAAATAGAGAAAACAATGTTTTTACCGATGTTGAATATCTGTAATTTATTTTGACTTGTTTATCAAAATTTATAAGAAATGTTTTTAGTTGTCATTGTCACAGATTAAATCTTTTGTTGTTTAATTGAAATATAAAGAACTTTTGTGCGTTCATCGAATATCTTTATTGAACAACCGATATCTTACTTTATAATGTAACGATTTTAATAAAAACTTTATATACATTGTTTAAAGCACAATTGAAACAGGCATGCAAAATTTAAACTCGATACACGCAGAAGTTATTGTGTTGCGAAGTGATACATTTCGTAATAGTTGAAATAAAGATGGCTTTCTTACAATCATATTCTTTAACTATTAACTTATCATGATTGGGGAACTATCTAATGCATATTAACGGTAGAGCCACGCGATGCCTAGTGTATATATATATTGTATCTTTTATTTTTAAAATATAAAAAATGGATGAGAGGGAAAAATGGCTGTATAATTAGTTGTTAAGGGGTAGTTTTTCAAGGGGATGAAATGATCAAATGAAAGTAAGTTAGTCCAATAATGTACAAGACCAAATGAATAATGTTATTGAGGGTGGGATAGCCAATAAAGGAGGAGTTAATAAAAGGGTCGGACTTATTGAATCTGGGCTTGTTGACAGAGTCAGTAGCTCCCGTGTAAACTTTAATCAAAATCTACCACCAGGCCGGGTCGAGGGGGTGGGATGCCGTCAGGCTCGACCGAGGGGAGCTCCCGACCTCAAACCGTTTTTCCATCCTAGATACTCCGCCCACTTCCACGATAAATCCTTAAACCAAACGGACTTATATTAAACTTATCCCCGGATTATTTTCTCGGCATCTGAGTTTCACCTGATAATACGCTTAACCGCAGGATCCTACTGCGTATCCTNATGGCTTTCTTACAATCATATTCTTTAACTATTAACTTATCATGATTGGGGAACTATCTAATGCATATTAACGGTAGAGCCACGCGATGCCTAGTGTATATATATATTGTATCTTTTATTTTTAAAATATAAAAAATGGATGAGAGGGAAAAATGGCTGTATAATTAGTTGTTAAGGGGTAGTTTTTCAAGGGGATGAAATGATCAAATGAAAGTAAGTTAGTCCAATAATGTACAAGACCAAATGAATAATGTTATTGAGGGTGGGATAGCCAATAAAGGAGGAGTTAATAAAAGGGTCGGACTTATTGAATCTGGGCTTGTTGACAGAGTCAGTAGCTCCCGTGTAAACTTTAATCAAAATCTACCACCAGGCCGGGTCGAGGGGGTGGGATGCCGTCAGGCTCGACCGAGGGGAGCTCCCGACCTCAAACCGTTTTTCCATCCTAGATACTCCGCCCACTTCCACGATAAATCCTTAAACCAAACGGACTTATATTAAACTTATCCCCGGATTATTTTCTCGGCATCTGAGTTTCACCTGATAATACGCTTAACCGCAGGATCCTACTGCGTATCCTTTATCTACTGCACATTCTACTCTCTCCTGATTGACGAAGGCGTGGTTCGCCATCTTCCAACTTGCAATAGTATAACTTCCGTCAGACGATACTTTACTTTCTTTCCCCCTTACCTCCATTCTTGCTAAATTGTTTATTTGTTGCTGGGAAACAAATCATTGGTGTGTATATACTAAATGATTTGTTGGTAGAGTCAAGTGCAGACGAGCTGTAAACTTTAATAACCACAATAATCCAAACCGTTTTATAAATATCAAGTTAAATAATTATAATTAACATTATTATTTAACAATATATATCATACGAAACATTTTGATAAGACCAAACGTACCGGGAAAAGCTCTTTTTAGAATGTTTACATTTATAACTTTAATTTGGTTTTCCTTTATTCTTTTTTCATCTTCTATCATTTAATTTATTTTATACCTACTGACTGCCTTAAGATAGAGTTTATTATTATTGGTTTTTTTTTAAAAAAAGGTTATTCTTTATAAAAACTCTTGTTCGTTCTTAAACTTTTAAAAATGATCATATTTTCTTGATTTTGTGTAGAGGGTGTTCTGTTGCTTGACAACGTAAAAAAAAACTACCCTTATTTTTAGGTATGAAAAAATATTATTTAGATGTTACTTAGGATTTTGAAGCAAAGTCATAAGTTAATATTACAACAACGCTTTGAAGATTGTTTATTTCACTATGAAGCAACTTCGTCTTTAGTTACTGGTTTGTCACTTATGGCAAGATTGATGACTATCAATCCTAAATCAAGACTGTCTCCATCTGTTAAACGTTTATTTGATGGGACGTCAAAAAGAGAAAGTGTCACCTAAGTCTGTGCAAAAGTTCTATGTAAAAACGAAAGTTTCAGCTCATCCTCATAATGTTAACCCGTGCCTCATTGAGCGTTGAATTATAGAAAAACTGCGATTATTAGCAAAACATCGCAGTTGTTCCTCAATGAAATAAAAAATCATTCGTCTTACAAACATGACTATTGTTTCATTAAGTAGGCAATTTTGTTACCTTGAAGTTTTATTCTTAGCACTTGTTTGCTAAAACTTATAGAATTAAATGTAGGATGTACAAAATTAAATTTAAGACAATCCAAATTGAAAATGAAAGATTTAGGGGAAATGAAGAGTTAAGGAAGGTATACAAATAAAGCATAAAATGTTCAAATGCGTATTATTCGAAGATATGATAAATTATTTTCAATTTTCAAATTAAAATGGCAATGGTAAAAGCATAGATGAGGTGGCCCTTTGAAGAGTCGGGAAAGGTTTTCTCTACATTCAAATACAACTTGTAACAGGAATTTCTGTTCTTCTTCCTTTATTGTCAAAGAGGAATTGAAATCTTGGATTAATTTTACCCCCCCCCCCCCNTTGCGGCCTGTGGCCCTAGCTTCCCTCTCTCCCTCTATTTTTCTCAATATACACTCATTTATTGCTAGACGCTCGCTTGTACAACTTTTCTTTTAATTTTGCGTTAACTCTGGTAAGTACACATAGTTACATGGCGTTGTAGTTGTTGTAGAAGAGAGTCGAGGCAGGAGGATGTGAAGGCCGAGTCTTGTCTTTGTCTCCTCGCGGTGTGCTGGCTGTGTCGAGTCTGTATCTAGTTCGTCCTTCACGCTAAACCGCCCCCAGCCTCTCCGGTCCTTAGACTTCAAAAACCAACTAATACTCTTCTACAAAATAATTACCTGTTTTTCCTTCCGGCAGAAATAATTAGTGTGAAGCAGTGAGAGGTATGCACGTACCTTGACAAAACGTGTTACCTGACTTGATAACCCACGAGAAGTCAGTTTTTCTTGGATGAAACAATCTTGGTGACTTGTTGGGAGGAACAACGGCCAAGCCGAGGTTTGCGGATATATGGAAGCTGTTGATAAGGTGAGTAATGATTTGGTCGTCCTCCTTGTAAATCATATGCACCCGTCTTTTAGCTACCATCCAATATTATTCCTTCCGAACTTGCCCAAAGTAACGGAACCTAAGTTATCGTTCTCAATAGCGCAGGAGATAGCGTGCAAAAATGAGTCTGACTAACATCAAGCTAGAATTTTAAGTATAAGTTAATCTTTTGATGCCTTTTAAGAATATGCGGTCGGCTAAGTTCGTCTGCGGGATCTAGCTTGGCAAAACGGTGCAGAGCAGCCACCATGTCCCGCCCTTTTTCGTGGAAAATATGATTTTCATGATCCCGAGTACGAACTTAGTTATTAGACCAGAAATCAAGTTGATGGTTGTTTGTCATTTAATTGGGGTGACCTCTTTGATTTGGAGTAATATTTGACTAACTAACCTCAACTTATACAAACTACCTAAATGACCTAACACTAGGCATCGCGTGGCTCTATCATTGAAGCGAGCGTATAGTAATAAATATGTATTGGATATTGAAAAAAAATAGATAATCATGAATCATGATGCATCATGTTTTGATAGATAAAGGGTGTGATTGTAGTACAGCGGCGTAAGATATTAAATTAAAATTAAATTAAATTCTCTTTATTCCATCAACATTATACTTTTACAAATGTATATATAAACAAATACATGTATTCATATAATAAGACAGACAAAAAAAAAGTATATGAAATAAAAAAATAATAACATGTATTTAGTAAAATAGAAAAAAAATGATGCACTCCCAAAAAAAGCAGAGCTTGAGTATGGGGGTGGCTCTGGCTATGTTTTAAAAAGAATAAATTCTTTTAAAGGAAAAAAAGATAATAGAAATAAATAAATAAATGAATAAAAAATAAACAAAAACCATAAACCATAACAAATAATAATTATAAACCATTTGTAGATAAAGGTGGCTCTAAAAATTTCAAGTTATCTGAGTTTGTGGGTCTAACGGGATTAAAATCCATAGCCTATCTAATTCTATCAATACTGTACTACGGTCCCCTACGGTCATTCTCAATCATCCACAACAATTGCCATTACAATCAACATCTTCTATAACTTATTGTGTACTTGAACATCCAAAATGTTTTCTCTTGGGTTCTATGTTGATTTATGAGATGTCTGGTATCATTATCCTAATTTCTTTGGCATTTTTTGACCGGTTAATACTTCAAATTGTAGATGAAGGTGATCCCTAAAAATGTCCCGTTATCTGAGGTTGTGGGTTTTTTAGAACCAAAAAGAAAACCTTTTGGATGTTCGAGCACACAATATGCAATATAAGATGTTGATTTTAATGTTAATTGTCGTAGATGCTTGAGAATGACTGTGCAGGGTGGAAATATAGTGGTATCAATGGAAAGAGGTAGTATTAATGCAGGAGTAGTATTAATGGAATGAGGTAGAGATAGTATTAATGGAATAAGGTAGAGGTAGAGTTCATGACTTTTTGTCTCAATAGGCCCACTACCTCATCGTTACTGAAGTACCCAAATCAGGAGGGCAAGTTCGGTGAAACAATCTCTTCTCCCTTCTTGTGGAGGTATGGCAGCAAAAGCACATGCCTAAACAGTGGCAGGAAGCTGTAATCTGCTCAATCCACAAAAAGGGTGACAAATCAAACTGTATCTACAGATCAGCTTTAAAAAATTTGTTTTGACGAGTTTATTATTTTCCATTTTAGTTGATTATCAGTTAACTGATAGCAAAACTGTCTATATAATATATACAGGGTGGGCTAAAAAAACCGCACTATTTTGAACACTTATAGCTCAGCTTCTCTAATAGATAGAGATATGGGGTTTGCGGGGTCTGAAAAATACATTCTTTTACTTTAAATTTCATATCTATAACTATAAAAACGATTGGGTAAAAGCCACGCAATGACGGTTTGAAATAGGGTCAAAAAAAAGTCGTTGTTCGGGTAGTGATCTTGTCTGGTATTATAGTTTTGATAGAATAAATTACCAGTTGGTGGAAGG
>KZ651144.1:633061-646631 GCA_001010745.2 Gerris buenoi | reverse complement strand
CTGGCCCATAGAAAAAATAAGAATAGCAATTAGACCTGATTAATTGGAAATCCATAACGGCGGATAATTAAATTTCTCGCGATTTTTTTTTTTTTTTTAATTTTGAGTGGGGTATCAAATGAAAGATATTGAAGAGTAGATTACAAATATATATAAAAGTTGTGGGTCATGTTTAATTTTCCGCGCCATTTCGTAAAAAAAAAAAAATAAAGTTTGCCAAAACTAGATTTTTCCCGGAAAATCTAGTTAAATTTAATGCCAGAAATTCGAAACTAAATTTTAAAAAATTAAATTTTATAAATTTTAGGGGGCCGTAACTCCGAGGCCCCAAAATTTGTATTATTTGAAAATTTTAAGTTGGGTATCATTTTAAAGGTATTGAAATTCGGTTCACAAAAATATATCGTGTTTTCAAAATGGCGGCCATTTTACCCCTAAAAGTACCAAACAATTTAATACCAAAGATACTTAAAAGGATAATAATATGCACACCTTGCTTCTTAACAGTGAAACTTTTTATACATATTTATTAATGGATTCTTAGTAAATACTTACATTGAATAATTAAAATAAAATATGACTCATAATAATGATAAAATAAAATATGACTCAGTATGAAATATTTTTTATTACCTTGAATTTTAAGCGGTAGCCCATAACCTCTTGTAATGCAATAATAATTTATTTCAATGCACACAGTGAAGGTAGGAGGGAAAACCCTGTTAGGTTTCATAAAGGAGATGATAAGCTTTTACAGGGCTCGATTTGAGGCGGAACGGCGTTCCGGGACCTCTCTCCCTCTGATAAATAAAAAAAATGATCGGCACTAAGAGTGTGGGTTTATGTCTAAAACTGCTTAAAATGCTGTTTTTGAACATTTATTTTTGAATTTTTTCCCGGGGGAGGACCCCCAGACCCCCCTTTTATGGGGGAGGGTAGGTTGCAGTTCCGGCACCTCAATTTCTAGAAATCGAGCACTGAGCTTTTATAATATTTATAAATACTAAGTGAAAAAGAGTTTGAGTTGATTTCTACTTTACCATTGTCAAAATAATACAAGGACAATTTCAACAGTTATCCAGAGTGGATTCAAAAAACTGAAAGGAACACCCAAGGAGAAGACTGCGCCGCCTGGACAGACCCAAGTAGCAGTGACTTACCTTTGACAGTTTTACTTGAATGTGGGAACCTTTCAAAAGCCTTGCTATTGAATTTTGAAGTGAATATATTCTTCTTTACCAGTAGGAAGGTTATTTTTGCCATCCAGAAAGCACTTCTATGAACATAGCGTGGGAAGTGGTGAAGGGCCACCATTCCTATACAGACTTGTCACTAACTCACTCAGGATCTAGCCATGCTTGTAAAAAGGTGGTTGTTGTGTGGTGGTGATTGTTTGATGCAGCGCATAGCATTCCATGGGATTTTCTATTGCTGTACTCAATTTGGTAATCTAAAGCAGGAAAACGAATGATCGCACAACCTTCCTACAAAAAAGGCTAGATCCCGACTGAATTAGTACACAAGTCTGAAGAGATGATGGCACTATCCCTTCTACTGTCCTGTTCACACAATGTGCAAACAGGAAGTTACTGTCTGGATCATCCTTGAATATACAGTTGCTATAACTAGTTAAGGTAATTTATTTTTTATAAATGTTGTTTTTCTGAACATAGAGAGGGATTAAGGATTCATAAGAAGGTATCCCCAGTCTTAACTGAATAAAAATACAGTGATTCTAGTTGTATAATTATTTTGACTCCTCTGCAACGTAAGACAATGTGTAAGGTGGTTGAATTTCATAAAGTAGTAAAAAGGGCCTAAATGGGCCTCATTGGGAGGAACTTACAAGTGATTGACCTCCACGTTCTTAGCTTCTTTTCTACATGGTACACATTTTTATTTTTAACTTTTTTTAATAAACAATAACAAACTTAATACAAAAAAAAATATACATACAAATAAAATGCTGTGACACAATTTTAATATCATAAAACAAAGAATAAAATAATTTACTTACAGGTAATATTTTTATAATGGTAATAAAAATAATTTCATATTAAAACACAACATTACAAAGATTTGGAAACACAAAGCGTAAAAAACAATTAGTAATTGTATATCAATCTAAATATATTGATTTCCAGACAAATTATTGTATCACAGACAACGCTACATTTATACTTTGCATTATTGCATACCATTTTTTTTTTTTAATTTGATGGTTTTATTTCCAATTTATCAATAAAATACGAAAGATTACAAGTATCATTGGAATATTCAAAAACATAATAAATATATTCCTACAAATTTATTTATTTACAATAATAATTATGGCATGTACATTTTTGTTTTTAGAAATTTAACAATAAAAATTCAGAGCCCCGGCTCTACGGCTATCCGAATGTGGTTTAAACCTCCATTTAAGCTAATATAACTTTGAAACAAAAAAAGTTTCTAGATTGTGGTCTGAATCCACTCCTGCTTGATGTAAAATAATGTTGATTTTTAAGAAATTGTATAAAATAAATATTTAAAACTTTAAAGCTAGTAAACAAATTAATTTAAGTCTTAGTAAAGAAACCGAGTATTTTTCTAATATAAATAAATGAGTAAAATTAAACATAAAACATAAATAAATAATATCTTTAAAACTTTTCAGGGGATGTGACATTGTTAGAGGAATCCAATTTTCCTGGTCTTCCTGCTTTTTCAGAGTTGCTCATTCCTTCGTTTATTAATTTCTGCCTTTCCCTAAGCATGCTGGCTCGCATATTGTGTATTTCATGTTGCTGGCACATTTTCAAAAGTGCAAAAACAGATAGGCCGACCCAGCAAGCCATCGAAGCCCAGGCACCAAACTGCGAACAGGGAAAAAAATAACTTCAGATAATAAATTTATTAAAAAAAAAAAAAAAAAAAAAAATCTGTAAAGCCAACATTACCATTGAAATAATTATCTAGGTTAATTTATTAATATGTCTTGTAATTATTATTCTTTGACTATTTTTTAAGGTGATTGCTGGAAAGAGGGAAGACAGTTAAGACACCTACTAAATGAGATAAATGTAAAGCATAAAGCTCGAGGTATAGATCCTGAGACAACAACTATAGAACCTGGGGGATATGTCAACACTCTAGGGAAACTTAACAAGGAACAATTAATAATGGGGGTGGGCAATGAGGGCAATGTGATTCCAGACTAGTTAGCCAAAAAGGAATTCCAGTTCAAACCTAATCACACAGGAAATTTAGAGCATCAGGTATGAGGCAATAAAAAATGACGACCCAGGAACCATCTAAGGATCTTATAGATTCTAGATCACTGCTTTCACTCAAAAAAAAAAATCCTTTCATTCTTACTGGACACTATTGACTAAATCAACATTTCTGGCTTGGTCTAGCTGAAAGCCCAGTGTGCAGGCTATGTTGCATGAGGAAGAGGATGAAACCCCTTCTCATCTTATAAGCAGCTATCCTGCATTAACTTGAGGTGGGAAATCTTCGGCTTAGCCATCCTGCTAACTGAAAAACTAAAGTGTTACTTTCTTTACCTAAGTACTCACTTTCTGTGGGTCTGTAACCCTGCTTAGAGGGTAGAGTACTATTAGAAGGTATACCAAATAGTGTNATAGAACCTGGGGCCACAACTATAGTTCTATGATCTATTCATAACTTGACCAACCTTTTTGCTAACCCAAGATGTTCCCACACCCATCAAACCACCATCACCTCAGTCTATAGCCTTATTATTAGGATTAAGAAGGAGAGGATGTCTTGCCACTTGAGCGTATCAAGTTCCTCTACCCCCATTCCTCCCTTCCCTAAGATATGAAAGCGCAATCTCCCATATCCTTCACACACTCACAGGAAATGGTAAGCTGTTTCTTCTTCCTCTAAACACACTAGATATATGGGGTCCTCCTCTACCTTTAGTAATGCCAGATGTCAACTGAGCCAGCAGTGTCCAGTTAGCACTCTAACCAGATTTCTCAGGTTGGTCCTGCTAAGTCCTAACAGCCATCTGGTTTTCCTTTTGTTTATCTTTGGCAGTAACATCTAGGGCTGCCTGCAACCCTTTCTTAATATCCCCTTTCTGCTTCATCCAATACCCACTTTTTAATAACTGACAACCTGATCTTTCGACTAGTCAACTACAGGTTGAGCCTCTGAATCTTGTTTAGACCCTTAGCCGAACAAGCTGCTCTTATCCTTGGCCACAATATCAAGGCTCCATATTGGATCCTAGGTCTGATTGCCTCTGCATACAGCCATTTGAGAACTTTTTCCTATTACCTTATACGTGTAGTTTCTAAATCAGTTTTAAGTCAAAGGTAATACCAAGGTATTTAACCTCTTCAGCCAAACTGAGCTCCTGGCCAAATATTTTGGGGGTCTTGAAACCTACTATATTCCTTTTTATTGGGTGAAGACCATTAACTCTGTCATATAATGAAAAGAACAATAATTTACCAAAGTAGAAAAATAAAATAAATGAAGTCACTTCCGTAGCCTAAGCTAACCACGATACAAGGAAGTCCCGGCTGATCTTAACTTCGCAAGACACCGGTTGTGGTTGAGTGAACTTAAAAAAAACATAAAACACGTGTAATTGAGTGAAATTATTGGAAAAAAAAATAAAGTTAAACAAAGATACAGTGGGTTGCCTGAAGGGATCAACCACACGAGGTTCAGACGGGGTCTGGCTGACTAACCTCCTTCCGCCAAAGCGCCAACCAGAGAATACAGCAGTAAAACGTTAAACGCAGAGGCAGCAGGCAGTATGAGGTACAATTTACGGATTGGCAACACACTGCTACCCCAGAGTCCAATCGGTACGATAAAGGGTAGTAAAGCATTTCACACAGGAGAATGAACAGGATAATTCTTGTAAAAGTAATTGAGAATTGTTTTGGTGACACACTCTGCTTCCTCAGAGTCCAAAAAGTGGTTAAACGGTTGTGAAACGTTCCTCACAGGAGTGTGAAGGGAATAATTTGTGCTCAAAGAGCATCCTAAGACTATTGTCTACTATAGAAGGTTGGGCAATAGTTTCCTCGTCCTGATCTTTCCAAAACAATTCTTTAAAATAATCCTTCCACCTTCTTAATATCTCTCTCTCCTCTACTAGAGTTTTCCCATTGTGGTCTTTGCAGCCATCCACTACAGTTGATACCCAGTGTTAATAGCTTAAACAGCCCTGTAAAAGTTTTTGTGTTCATTCTATTAATTTCACCTTTCAATTTCTTCCATCTTTCTTTTGTACAATTTCTCTTTTTCTCCCTACATTTATTGTTAGCTTCTCTTCGTAATTCTCTATATCTGTCACACTTGCCTCTTGTTTCTTTCTGGATATTTTTTTCTCTAGCTTAATTCTTCCCTTTAATTGCTGTTCTGCACTCATCGTCGTACCATTCTTCATTTCTAATATTTGTTGTTTCACTGATAATCTCTTTGGCTACTTCCTTCACAACCCCTTCAATTTCCTTCCAACTCTCTTTAATATCTCCTTCGGGTTCAGTTAGCTTTCTCGCTATTTCTTGCTGGTATTGTTTCTTTGATTCTAATGACTTAATCTTTTCTAGATTCTATTGCGTTATTTTTACTCCTTTAAACAGGAGAATGAACAGGATAATTCTTGTAAAAGTAATTGAGAATTGTTTTGGTGACACACTCTGCTTCCTCAGAGTCCAAAAAGTGGTTAAACGGTTGTGAAACGTTCCTCACAGGAGTGTGAAGGGAATAATTTGTGCTCAAAGAGCATCCTAAGACTATTGTCTACTATAGAAGGTAGGGCAATAGTTTCCTCGTCCTGATCTTTCCAAAACAATTCTTTAAAATAATCCTTCCACCTTCTTAATATCTCTCTCTCCTCTACTAGAGTTTTCCCATTGTGGTCTTTGCAGCCATCCACTACAGTTGATACCCAGTGTTAATAGCTTAAACAGCCCTGTAAAAGTTTTTGTGTTCATTCTATTAATTTCACCTTTCAATTTCTTCCATCTTTCTTTTGTACAATTTCTCTTTTTCTCCCTACATTTATTGTTAGCTTCTCTTCGTAATTCTCTATATCTGTCACACTTGCCTCTTGTTTCTTTCTGGATATTTTTTTCTCTAGCTTAATTCTTCCCTTTAATTGCTGTTCTGCACTCATCGTCGTACCATTCTTCATTTCTAATATTTGTTGTTTCACTGATAATCTCTTTGGCTACTTCCTTCACAACCCCTTCAATTTCCTTCCAACTCTCTTTAATATCTCCTTCAGGTTCAGTTAGCTTTCTCGCTATTTCTTGCTGGTATTGTTTCTTTGATTCTAATGACTTAATCTTTTCTAGATTCTATTGCGTTATTTTTACTCCTTTAACTTATAGAACTTAACTTAAGAAGGGCTTTAAAAGGTACAGATAACAAAAATACATTAAAGAGAAAACATTCACCATTTTGGAACAAACAAAACCATTAAACAACCATTAAACAAAACAAAAAGAATACCAATATTGCATTAGGGAACATATAAATATAGCAACTAAAGCTAGAAACTAAAGCCTTATATAACAATAATCTAATAAATAGTTTAATTCAACTGTCCTCTCAAAGGAAGCGCCTTAATTAAATAAAATTAATTGATTTTATTATAATTTAAATCAAAAAATTAAATTATTAATTTAAATCAAATTATAATCATTATTAACACTGGGAGACAGACAGAGAAAAATAGACTTCAGTGCCGGGATTTGAACCACGGCCTTCCGCATTTCCAGTGCAGACGCTCTTTCCAATATTTCATTTAACAATTAAAATTAGATTCCATAACAACACAATTTTAACATATTAAATAAAGATAAATAAAGATTCCATAACAACACAATTTTAACATATTAAATAAAGATAAATAAAGATTCCATAACAACACAATTTTAACATATTAAATAAAGATAAATAAAGATTCCATAACAACACAATTTTAACATATTAAATAAAGATAAATAAAGATTCCATAACAACACAATTTTAACATATTAAATAAAGATAAATAAAGATTCCATAACAACACAATTTTAACATATTAAATAAAGATAAATAAAGATTCCATAACAACACAATTTTAACATATTAAATAAAGATAAATAAAGATTCCATAACAACACAATTTTAACATATTAAATAAAGATAAATAAAGATTCCATAACAACACAATTTTAACATATTAAATAAAGATAAATAAAGATTCCATAACAACACAATTTTAACATATTAAATAAAGATAAATAAAGATTCCATAACAACACAATTTTAACATATTAAATAAAGATAAATAAAGATTCCATAACAACACAATTTTAACATATTAAATAAAGATAAATAAAGATTCCATAACAACACAATTTTAACATATTAAATAAAGATAAATAAAGATTCCATAACAACACAATTTTAACATATTAAATAAAGATAAATAAAGATTCCATAACAACACAATTTTAACATATTAAATAAAGATAAATAAAGATTCCATAACAACACAATTTTAACATATTAAATAAAGATAAATAAAGATTCCATAACAACACAATTTTAACATATTAAATAAAGATAAATAAAGATTCCATAACAACACAATTTTAACATATTAAATAAAGATAAATAAAGATTCCATAACAACACAATTTTAACATATTAAATAAAGATAAATAAAGATTCCATAACAACACAATTTTAACATATTAAATAAAGATAAATAAAGATTCCATAACAACACAATTTTAACATATTAAATAAAGATAAATAAAGATTCCATAACAACACAATTTTAACATATTAAATAAAGATAAATAAAGATTCCATAACAACACAATTTTAACATATTAAATAAAGATAAATAAAGATTCCATAACAACACAATTTTAACATATTAAATAAAGATAAATAAAGATTCCATAACAACACAATTTTAACATATTAAATAAAGATAAATAAAGATTCCATAACAACACAATTTTAACATATTAAATAAAGATAAATAAAGATTCCATAACAACACAATTTTAACATATTAAATAAAGATAAATAAAGATTCCATAACAACACAATTTTAACATATTAAATAAAGATAAATAAAGATTCCATAACAACACAATTTTAACATATTAAATAAAGATAAATAAAGATTCCATAACAACACAATTTTAACATATTAAATAAAGATAAATAAAGATTCCATAACAACACAATTTTAACATATTAAATAAAGATAAATAAAGATTCCATAACAACACAATTTTAACATATTAAATAAAGATAAATAAAGATTCCATAACAACACAATTTTAACATATTAAATAAAGATAAATAAAGATTCCATAACAACACAATTTTAACATATTAAATAAAGATAAATAAAGATTCCATAACAACACAATTTTAACATATTAAATAAAGATAAATAAAGATTCCATAACAACACAATTTTAACATATTAAATAAAGATTAATATTATCGAGTATTTTCAATTAGGGTAACAAATCGTTGTAAATTTTACTGTTGTTTTGCTATAGTAAATAAATCAATATTCAACTGATCAAGATGGTTTTAGAAAAAGCCGAAACATATCAAATATAATTTAGTGTCCAACTGTTAATATTTCTACACCTCATCCACCATCAATAAGAAAATTGCTTTTTTAATTTGAAGTTATCTAAATAAGCCTTATGTAAACCCAAGGTAATATCTGACCAAAAACCACTTGTGTGGTAAAAAAAAAACACCCCTCCAAGTCTGTAGTCCAAAAAAGTTGTGAAATCAACTTTCTATCCCGCCAAGTGATGTTGGAACTTTCTCCTGACCCATCACTATCAACATAGATACTTTTCAGCTTCTTCTCCTTGGCGGTGTGCCTGCAGTACTACCTAATGTTAACTGGTTGTATTCCACGCACAACCATCTTTCCACACAAACCTCATTTGGCAAATGTGAAGGTGAAACAAGAAATTGTATTGGTGTTTGAAGAATATTAAAATTCCAGTTTTAGGAAATCGCGTGGCCCACCGCCAAGGAGAAGAAGCTGAAAAGTATCTATGTTGATAGTGATGGGTCAGGAGAAAGTGCCAACATCACTTGGCGGGATAGAAAGTTGATTTCACAACTTTTTTGGACCACAGACTTGGCGGGGTGTTTTTTTTCCCACACAAGTGGTTTTTGGTCAGATTTCATGACTTTTTGTACGGTTCCTAAGGAAGGATTCTCTAAACTCTAAACTGTTTATTCCCACACATTAGAATCAAATAAAAGTGAAGTTAAAAGCTTGACAAGTTCTATAGAGAGGTCTATTGGAGAACTACGAGACCTATGACATTAAAAGACTTATCATTCTGATATAGAAGTATAGAAAACATAAAAAATAAGATAATAATAATTATAAAGTAATAATATATAATAATAATAATAAATAATAAAATAAAATCATAGAAAACAGAAATATATGTATTAATAAACAAATTACCCCCCCCCCTTGAACTCAAGAGAATAAGGTTGAACTAAACCCTGAACCTATAATACTAAGTTCAAAAGATGAACTCGTAAATAGAAGTCATTCATAGGTCATGTGACAAGCACGAAACTACTACTCAATACACTGCTGTACCTCTGCTTAAGGGTGGTTGGGGGGGGGGGTTGAGTTGAAGGAGGATGCACTAGAGCCTTAGACAAATACAAAAAGCCCTCATTTATTGAAATCGGTTAAGTAGTTTAGGCTGTAGGTGCGTCAACGTTAGAGTGACTGCTCGCTAGCTTGGTTTCTCGCTCCGCGTTAAGCGTAGGAATGAGCTATCTCAATTTTTTTGATCTAGGAATGCACTAGGGTTCTAGACGAATCCAAAAAGCCCTCATTCATTAAAATCGGTTCAGTAGTTTAGGCTGTAGGTGCGTCAACATAAAATGAAGGAAGAATAAGAATAAGAAGAAGTCATCAAAACTACCATTTTCAAACCTATTTTTCTCTACTTCTACTTGGCCGATTTTGACCATTTTTTTTTATTTTTAATCTACAGGACACGGCCTACAAAGATATTAAAAAACTATTTAGGTAGCTTGTACGTATTTCACGCTGCAGACCCTCAAAAACCCTAGTTTGTCACCTACAGTATATATACACTGGCAGCTTTTGTGAAATTAGACTTTTTGACTTGGCAGGGCGGAACGCTGCTGCGTTCCTAAAAAGAGTTCCTTTTTTGAAAAAGTTCAAAGAAAATATACAAGATTTATAGATGAATTTGAAGAGTCGGTTTTCAACCATAAAAGTTTAAATTCATTTTTCTAAAAAACAACAAAATCACCTTTCTTAAAAACGACTCTAAGCCGACAATTGTAAAATGTTAATTTATTGACTACGCCCAACAAAGATTAAGAAAATGCAATTTGAATGAATTTAATTAAATTAAAAAATGTCAAATAATTTGGAGTTACAAGGAAATCGGTTCAGCCGATAACGTTATTTTTTCTTGCATCGGTTTATTTTCTATAGGATAAAAAACAAATATTTAACTTCATACTCATCAACATTACACTTAATGGGCTGTATAATGAATTTTTATTGCATTAAAGTTTAACAAATTTATAATTACCTGAGCAGCTCCAAGTTCTATGTAAAAATTGGATGTGTCAATACCATCGACCTTGTCTATATCTTGCCCAGAAGCTAAATCACATCTACAAAAAAACAGAATAATTATGAAAATCAATTATCATAGCAGGGAGCAATCGTTTCAAAAAGATAGGACAAAAGGGCAAAAAAAATTAAATACAAATGCTTACACATACATTTGAGATACAATTTTTTTGAAAATGAAGAAAAGGGGACAATGCAGGAAATTTTTATTTTTCGTAATAGAAATTTGTTTTAGAAGATATTTGTAATGGGGACCTTAGTATGGCCTTTGTAAAGTTTTCCTTCTCTATAAGTAGGGTGGGCCGAAAATCCTGATTTTTGGAAATTTAGTCACCCATTCATTTTTATTTTTGAGGATAAAACTAAAAATTGTACGACGTGTTTATTTAAGGAAGATATAAATTTTTAAAAATGAATTTACCGTCACAACGCAAGAAAATGTCATACTACATGTATGCCTATAACTTACAACATCTAATACTCATGTCTTGCAAAGAAGATTCAGCAGAAATCACCCTTGTAACTTATACATTCAATTTCTAAATTAAATGAAAAAATTTAAAAATTGTATTACTTTTGACATAATAATGTGTTACTTACGAAGGAAACCTTCTAGTCATATCGTTACACCAAACGATGAATCCAAAAGTTATAATAATGGCTGCCACTATTNAAATCACATCTACAAAAAAACAGAATAATTATGAAAATCAATTATCATAGCAGGGAGCAATCGTTTCAAAAAGATAGGACAAAAGGGCAAAAAAAATTAAATACAAATGCTTACACATACATTTGAGATACAATTTTTTTGAAAATGAAGAAAAGGGGACAATGCAGGAAATTTTTATTTTTCGTAATAGAAATTTGTTTTAGAAGATATTTGTAATGGGGACCTTAGTATGGCCTTTGTAAAGTTTTCCTTCTCTATAAGTAGGGTGGGCCAAAAATCCTGATTTTTGGAAATTTAGTCACCCATTCATTTTTATTTTTGAGGATAAAACTAAAAATTGTACGACGTGTTTATTTAAGGAAGATATAAATTTTTAAAAATGAATTTACCGTCACAACGCAAGAAAATGTCATACTACATGTATGCCTATAACTTACAACAGATAATACTCATGTCTTGCAAAGAAGATTCAGCAGAAATCACCCTTGTAACTTATACATTCAATTTCTAAATTAAATGAAAAAATTTAAAAATTGTATTACTTTTGACATAATAATGTGTTACTTACGAAGGAAACCTTCTAGTCATATCGTTACACCAAACGATGAATCCAAAAGTTATAATAATGGCTGCCACTATTGTCATTCCACACAAAAATATACATCCGATCACATCGAAAAAAGCTGACAAGAAATTGCTGTAGACAGAAAAGTAAATAACATTTAAAACACTAAAATTAAATACACATGAATAAAATGTTATATTTTAAAATGTTGAAATAATAGGTAAACATGTAAGCAAGACAAATAATGCAGGCTGCTGATAAGGAAGCTTAAAGGTTTAGACACAACCCAAACGTAACACACCATTATGCAATTTTTGTTGTGTAAATTGAGTTAACATTCTAGAATAATATTTACATTTTTTGTCTAAATCGTAATAATGTGTCTATTTATTAAACTTGAGTGTGTTTTTCTCTAATAGTCAGTGAGTTTAAGTTAAGTTTTTTGTTCTGGACTAATCGACTACTACAGATGATTAATATGTAAAATATTTAGTTTTAAAAAACAATAAACTTTTTTATTTAGTAGAAATCATCTACAAAACTTTTAATTAGTAATTGGTAGCGTTTTTGACGTCTTAACAGAATTCAAATACAAGAGACTATTCAGTATTTCTCACAAGGGGGGGGGGGGGTAAATAAAACTCCAATAACTTGGCAGATTTTAATACGATTTAAGAAAAAACTTAAAAATAATAAAAATAGTATGTTTAATACTCAGAGCAAGGAAGGGGTAGAGGGAACAATACTACATAATATGCTCTCTAATAATTATGCTCTCACCCCATACTAACACTTTCAATATTGATATCTCGTTAAAAACTCTGCTGATAAGAATAAGTGATATTTTCTTACGACATTTAATATTTTCTATTTCTAATACAGTTTTCATTATAAAGTACTTTAATGTTTGTTGTTAACCTTATTAATTATCTAAAGGCAGTAATGTTGTTGATAAACATGTAACAGTTCCTAGATAACCAAAAGCAATCTTCTTTGGCAAGGGTATAAAATAAATGATACTGATAAGGATTTGTAGACAAATGTCTATGGGGATGGAAGGACAAGGAATAGACCAATAAAACAAGGATCATGTGATAACTTTAGTTCAGATTGAGCTTGCTTGGGAAGTTAAGTATCGGGGGAGAGAAAAATTAACCACTTTTCAAATCGGATTGTTCCCTCTACCTCTTCCTTACTCTGAGGTTTAGTAAAATCGGCATTTTGGTTTCTCAAGGGATCTAAACAGTAAAAACCTTAAGCTCTATTATCGGCGGTTCATAACTAAATATCGGAAACTGCTGGAATTACATGGTGGGAAATTATGTACGGTCTGGTACGGTAAAAACATTTTTTGATTTCTTTTGAAATAAGTATGAATGCGATTCCAATATTTACATAGAAAATAAGTTTCATGAATCTTAAAAACTGAAATGTTCTTTGGCAATTCTTTAGGCTCTCTCGAAGTGAAATACATTGACAAAAGACTTCTACAGGTTTCAAATTTACAAGGTGATAAGGGGTTTGTTAAGATTGGGTTAAAAGCCTCCAGATTTTTAGGAGTCCATTCCTAAAGAGAAAAAATAAACATAGGTATAAGAAAAAGTGGATAAGAAAGATCAGCCAAAACCCCTGCAACTAGTTAGAAAATGATACAAAAAAAAAAAAAATATAT
>KZ651144.1:599522-610178 GCA_001010745.2 Gerris buenoi | reverse complement strand
AATAATCCAAATTACAATTATCAATAACTACGGGAGACATACAGAGAAAAATACACCCCCGCACTGGGAAAATATATAACACTTGTGGATAGAGTTTAATTTTCGGCGTCATTTTCTCAAAAACCATCGAAACTTTGCGCGTCGCCCCCCTAAAATCATATTTCCGCTCTTACTAAAAATATAGAAATATATGCGAAATGTGCAATCTGGTAGGCCATAGAAAAAATAAGATTACCAATTTGTTCTGATTTACTGGGAATCCAAGATGGCGGATAATTCATGTCACTCGAAAACAATTTTTTTTTTAAATTTTGTGTGGGGTATCAAATGAAATGTATTGAATAGTAGATTACAAATACTATAATAACATTTTTTTTTTAAATGTTATTTTTTATTGTATTTAGAAATCGAAATATACAAACTACTCTATAATGGCTATTCTTAACATTTTGAAATAAGTCACGCTTATACCCTGTGGTGGACCGATGAGTATTTCCGGGAAAAAATTGAATTTACCTTTTCGATATTACCGATAAAAAAAACTGTGACCCCGCAGGGGAATTGAACCAGGAAACTCGTCGTGTGTAACACGTGATAATTGTTTAATTTTCTGCAGTTAATAGACGTATAAAAAATGCCAAGGTCTGCTGGACCATAGGAATAATTAAAATAGCAATTTTAACTGAGACATTAAATAAAGAATATTTTTTTTTGACATTTTGTGTATGGTAACAAATTAAAGGTATTAAAGAGTATAGATTACAAAAATGTATAGCACTTGTGTTAATTGTTTAATTTTCCACGGCTTTTGCCAAAATGCATTAACAATGTGCCCCCCCCCCCCTCCTTAATAACTAGTTTTATGTTAGGGATAACATCGAAACCCTTTTTACGTGAGACTTCACGAACAACCAATTTATTATTGAATTACTATTATTCTGCCCCTCTTCAGTAGATCTTGAGATTATAGATAAACATCCGAAACATTTCATTTCCGAAAGAGGTTTCTATAAGTATTTTGAAGTTCGAAGTACCGAATTTAAGGCACTAAGGAGTACATTATGTTCAGGGCAATAAGAAGAGGGACCTCAACGTGATGATAAGTTGGAACGTGCATGTCAATACCTCCTCTGATCGGAGCTCTGCAGACATAAGCACCGCTCAAGAATCTAGGAGAAACCTGGTCTAGTGACGGATCAATCGAAGCTTGATGGACTGGTACAGGCTGTAGTACATTAGAGGGTTGGGTATGTCAATACGAGGTATATTCTACTGAATTCAAGACATTTACAATGCTAATGCAAAGCTGTGAATTATGAAATAACCTAGGAAACTGATTAGGTCGTTCAACGGACAACATATGAGACTTTAGTGCTTCTTATTCACTAGAAAGGCACAATACTCTATGCCAGTGGTTCTTAACCGGGGGGCCTCGAAAGGTATTTAGGTACTATATATATTATATTTGGAGATTTTAAGAGGGCCGTGGTTACCAAAAGGTTAAGAACCACTGCTCTAGAAGATCTAGAGCCGCCACTGGCTCCAGAGGGCTCCCCGAGATTTTTTTTTTCTTATAGGTACTAGATTTTTTTATAGTCGTTCGACAGTTTACATAATTCTGTAGATTCGATCAATTTCTGTAATGACAATGACAACTTGTTCCAAATCCTCGATATTATATATCAAGCCATATTGTTAAAACTTTTTTATGAAAATGCAATATGGCCATATAACTGTGTTTAAAAAGCAATCATTTTCTTTTAACGAAATTGAGTAATTATTTGTTGTACGTAAAAGTATCAATAATAATTAAACCTTTCTAGTGTTTTAAATTTTCTTAGTATGTATATTAGTAAATTATCGTTTACACTGGTATAAGGCCTTGCTTGCGACCATGGTTAAAATATACTTTTTACTTTGTTGATTGCTACTTTCATTTTACAACAAGTCAGATAAAACTAAAAGAATTCTATAATCAAGTGCAAAAGTTAAACTGGTTGTTTTACGAACTCTGATCTTGACCCCTTTCTAAATAATTCCAATCACCCCAGGGCCCTAAGCGAATCTTATCGAAGTTTGAAAATATGCTAGCCGAGGATTTATGCAGAATTCACAAAACATCATTATTTCAAACATCACTATTAATTTATTTTTACTCTATTCTAAACAACTATCACATTAATTATCTCAACTTTAACCTTTTCTATCCGATCCAAAACCTGATTGCCTAACTGCGTACTTCTAGTTTTGACACTATTAAAGTTTCCAATAAGGGAAATATCTTCGGAACAAATCAGCTGTGTGGTTGTGGTTTGTGTAATCTTTATGAACTAGAAGACCCTGCTCACTTATTATTCCGTTGCTCTATGTACAATTTCGCTCTACAGTCATCTCAGAAACTTTTCCCCTTGCCCCCGGCTCTACAATCAAAGAAAGATGAAAGATAGATTAAAAATTGCATTTATATTAAATATCCAAGAAAAACCAATGGTAACAAACTTGTTTACTCCTTTATTAATTTGATTAAAACAAAACTAGATCTTTCCTTTCAAATAGATAAAATACCTAATTCTANATTATTTTTTTCTGCATTTATTATTAAAATCTAACAATCGTAGATAAAGTACGGTACGCAACTCGTGCGAAAACGGCATTTTGCATTGCTCGTGTGGTTTTACTACCCTCGCTGTCGCTCGGGTGCAAACTCCACACTCGTATGCAAAATGCTATACTTTCCACACTCGACGCGTAATGTACTATCTCTACCTAGGTATGTCTAAATAAAAATTATATTTAACTTAAACAAGATATCTTGTCTCCACTAGATTTTAAAATTAAAGATTTGTACTTGTGTACACATATAAATACACACTAAATAATAAATTTCTTACATATTCATAATAATTAATATACAATTTCAGTAATAATGGACAATAGTGCAATAACGATAAGAATCTATTGTATAATAAATATTGTTAAGACCCATGTATTAATTGTTTCCTTCGTTTTCGTTTCAAGTTTGTTTCTTTTAATTTTCCTATGTCTGTTGTTCAATTTTCCTAGGTTGGCTTGTTCAAATAAATCAAATCTTGACATATTGAAGGCTGGACAAGTTGCTATGAAGTGAAAAGTTGCCTTTTCTTCACCCGTATCGCTTCATGAACATATTGCTGATTTGCTGAAGTCTTTCCTTGAGTCAATGGTTTATAGTTTGAATGCAACAACCCACACTTTATCTATATATATCTTACCTGTTCATAAGTTAGTTGATTATTCACAAACCAGTCTGCAGGTAAAGTGGCATATTAAAGGTCGAAGGCTTGGGTCATTTCTGTCTCCCACAGAACTCTCCGCTCCCACCCTTTACCTAATTTCAAACTAATCCTTTGTTGGAGTCCTAATCCTACCTAGTCTCGGTAACAACTAGCCTTTGCTCGAACGGATTCTTTTTCTAATAACTTAGGGAGTCTGTTTTCATTCGTATTTAAAACTTTTGCGATGTAGTTAACGAGTAGAGCAAATGTATACAAAAATATAGGAGCACGGAGAATTCTTTTGAGAAAGCACCACCAGCATTTTTCCAATATATGGTACTCTCTTCTACCAGAACTGAGTACCGTTAGAAAGCATAGCCTACGTTTCACCTTCGAATACTCTTAATTTTGCAGGCAATGCGTCAACAATGCTAATGAATTTTTGACAAAATGAGTTTAAACCTAATTTAGTTATTTTTACCTTTGCCTCCATATTATTTGTAAAACTTAACTTGGATGTTAGTGTAACACCTAAGTATTTATATGAGCGAACCACCTCAATATTATTTTTTGTATACTTCCATGAGAAATTCCCTATACTCTTACCCCTTTCCTGAACACTATTATTTTGAATTTGTTTAAATTGACGGTTAGGTTCACACAATTTTTCAAATCAAATCACAAGATTTTTCCAACTTTTTCATTTTCTGGAGTACCATAGTGTTGTCTGATAGAAAAAATTAATCGTCACAATACTAAAGAATATTTATTACAGTTACTCCTCCTTCCATAAAATCAACTATATCGTTGATAAATAAGGAAAATAAAATTGGACCTAACCAGCTCCCCTGTCTTAAAACGGCACCTGATACCAAGAAAGTAGTTAGTCAATTTTTTTGACCATATACTTGATTTAATGGTCCTATACATGCTACATGCTTCTTATATGATTGACCATTTTTAGTTTTTACTCCTAAACAGCCAAGTTTATATAAAACAATGTCCCTCAATCGATTGTGTCAAAGGCCTTTTTTAAGTAAGTACCTGGAGCTTTTCTATCTTTGGTAGAAGAGAGCACATGCAATCGTCCATGATAAAATTAGCATCCATATTAGCATCAGTATAGTATAGTATTCACTGTCAAACCAGTCCTTCCGTCACACGAATCTCTCCTTGCTATAACTTAATAATTCGCTACAACCTTTGCCCATGTAAGTTTCCTTATCCCCTCTTTGATATCTCTTTCATCAATGTCCTTAAGCTTCTGTTTATATTGTTGTTCATCATTTTTAGTCCATTTCAGTCTAGGTAAGAGCTGTAACACAGCCGGAGCCCAAACAAGTCTTCTTAGCTTCAACAACAGATTATCTGTATAAAACAAGAAAAAGCACAAGAGAACAACACATTCATCAACAGACATTCCAAATCACCACTACAAAAAAAATATATAAAAGTCCTTAAGTAAAAAACACTTCTCAAGCACCGCCTACATGTCAATACTGTCAAAAATTCATTTCACTGGCACAGCTAATGCCGTAACAAACCTAGAAGACAGTACAAATCACCCATTCTTCAAGAGGTAGTTCACCGTCCAGATGCAATTCCTATAACAGAAACACCAGTAAGTAGGTCATACATAGGTCATATTCACCATACAGTTTTCCTCGACTTTCACAGGAACAATCACCATCAATTTCTTCTAACAGAAGAAGATCTCCTACATCACGATCACCAAGACGCACAGAAACAAACCCATTATACACCACATCAATTATGCTACAATACACAGGCATGAGGCCCGTCAGTGTTACAAATATACAAAAACCATACACTGTAAATTTTGCAAGCAAACAGGACACACGGCATTTAACTGCAACTAACTCAAACAACTTTTAAACAAAACGAGCGGGGGATGGGGGGATGGAACAAATAAAATTTCATTTCCCCCTCCTCACCTATCACCTCAAGAAGCAAAGACTCAACAAAAAGTTCAACAACAAAGAATTACCACAAAACAAACCCAAATATGTAATTACTTACTGCGGATCTTATTTCTGTGTAAATTTTATGCCTGATTTAATTTTTTTCCTCTTCTTTTCTTTTTCCCTTCTCTCTGGCCTTACACTTACAAATAATTTCATTCAATCACATTAGTGTAAAATGACGCTTCTAGACTCTGAAGGCATACTATATGTAAATTTCCTAGTCAGCATTTCCATTGTCTTCCAGACGGAGTAGATCTATAACAAGATGTGGCAAGTAAGTGGAAAGGACAGAAAACAATAAATAAATAACTGAACTCAACAAATCACAATCACCAGATCTTCAAAACAAAAGAAGAACAATNGTTTATGAGATATATATATATATATGTATTACATAAAAAGTATTTTTAAGCCATCTATGCATTACTAAATCTCAGAAACTGAAAACGCTTGAATCACTAAACAAGCTGGGAGTTTTCTTTGATGATCTTAACATCCACTAACCTAGGAAGAAAGCAGACTTTTTTTGTCATTTTCCTATACTTTTAGAACCTCTTGAACTAGAACCATGAACTTTGTCACTTATTACATAAACATAATTCATAAAGGGATTTTACAATTTGACTTTTAAATTCAAGATGGCGGGTATAATTACTTTTAAAAGCTAAATTATCTTATAGCCTAAATTTTTCCTTACTGAGAAAAAGGTATGATATTCTATTTTATTTTTTCGCATCGTTTATATTAGAGCAAGTAACAAAAAAAGATTTTTAATTCTAAAGATTTCGGCTGAACATGCTGCGTCCCAATAATCATGAAGTGAGGTTGTAGAGCTTCGGTAACTCTTATCAGTAGTATGCCTGGCGCCATGGGATTAGAGGCAGCATCCCGAGATCGGGGATGAAGATGAGCAAATTCTCTCTAATCTGCGCTCATCTTCACCCTCAAGATCGGGATGCTGTCTCTGGATCATCGTACATGATGCCAGAAATTACTCATCCGGGGGAGATGAGTAATTTCTAAGGAGGGGGAGGGGTCCTCTTTACCAATCTTGATTCTCTCATTTTAGCCCATCTTTCTCTTCCCTGCTTTTCTTCTATTTTGGCCCCCGTATTCTAATTTGATTGCATATTCCCATCCTCTTTCTTTGTTTATTATCACCGCCCCATCTTCGTTGGATTATCTTTTTTGGCCCCTCCTTCTTAATATGATGTGGGCATGAGCCACACATCTAGAGAGATATAATTTCACAAGACCATCAGTTACTAGTTTTCAATCCACAGTTAACAGCCAGACCAAAATCAAATGAAACTTTAGTCAAACGTCTTATAAGCATATAGCATATTATTTTGTCTCTAAATTAGAAAAGGAGACGAGCTTAACTTGATCGGTTGCTTCGACGCATCTTTCACAAAAATTCATCCGTTAGATTGTTAGATCAATCGATTTGGCAAAACTTCCGACTTATTTAATTTATCGAAGAAATAGTCCAGGACAATTTTGATTAATTTAACAAATCATGTTGATGATATGTATAAAAGAAAGCTTTACTGTAATAACCCTTTTTAATATTAAGTATATATTTATTTTAGATTTTAGAAAAGTGTAGAGAGCCGTGTGGATTAAATTACTTACCACGTCTGCTCGGTCATCAATGAATCAAGGGCGACACGAGGTCGAGAGTTCGATCCCTCGCCGTGATGATCTGATTTCTATGGCTCATTAATGATCACATCATAATCACTTCGGCGATAAAATGCACATTGTACATGGTTTGATGTGTGAAGTGGCTGGAACTCTTTATCACGGGACTAGTAAAATGGGCCTAAAAGATGGCCTAATTGCTAGGTTCGAACAAGTGGTTCGTCCTACCCGTTACCCGTGTAGTACTAGTAGGTACTTAGTACTTTACTACTACTACTAAGAAAAGTGTGTAGAATTTCTAACAGATATGTACAAATAATATGATTTTACGATTCAACAATTCATAGTATTACTACATGTTAAACTATTCAACATTTTTTTATTCATTTTGTAAATAGCGATGAATGTTTTATATAATCGAGTAGTGTCCCGATAACGGCGGCGCACCTCGAAATTATTTATAACGTTTATCATTGATGAGCTAAAACCTATTAACTAGATTTGACCTGTGACCTCCAGCACGTGAAGCATTGAGTCTACCACTGTGCTATCCGTTCGTAGTGAACACTGCTGCCTAAGGTTGGGACATCGATGTCGATGTATCAAAAAGATCGATGTATCCTCGAAACATCGAAAATATCGATGTTTTCTTTCGATGTCGATGTATCGAAAACATCGATGTTTACCTATCGATGTCCCAAACCTACGCTGCCTAAAACTTTCTATTTAAACAGTATATTTCTATTTATCTATATATTATTTAGAAATAACTAGACATCACGTGGCTCTTTCTGTTTAAGAATAACTGAACAGGGCGATACTCNTATATTAAATAAATTACTAAAATGTAATACTAATTGTGGTGTTTTCCCCAATCAAGAATCTATTAATCTATCAGACTAAGCCCTAGCATAGAGTCACACGGGGTGTCCAATCTTAGCTCTGGAGGTGTACACAACACATCATAAATAATTATCACACACATACAATCAAATACCAATATAATATAATTATATTTATTCAACACAAAAACAGTTTACTTTATTCGCTAACTTCACTAACTTTTGTATCCATATCTACCGCCTATATTGTAAATATCGACATTTGAACTTTGAAACTTATATATTACGCAAAATAATTTCGCTGATTCAGGTGAAATTAACACGTACCTAAGTAGAAAATAATTTTTAAAAATAGAAAGATTATTTATGATAATTTATTTGAATTAGTAAAGTATTNTTGTTCCTATAATGCAATTAATAAGAAATAACTATACACATTTACGTGGCTCATTCTGTTTAAGTATAACTGGACAGCGGGAGACTCATTCATTTTAAATATAACTAATTATCTCTCAGCTCTTGTTCCTATAATGCAATTAATAAGAAATAACTATACACATTTACGTGGCTCATTCTGTTTAAGTATAACTGGACAGCGGGAGACTCATTCATTTTAATTATAACTAATTATCTCTCAGCTCTTGTTCTTACAATGCAGTTAATAAGAAATAACTAGACATCAAGTGGCTCTTTCTGTTTAAGAATAACAGCAGGGCGAGACTCATTCATTTTAATTATAAGAAATTATCTCTCAGCTCTTTTCCTTTGAATGCAATCAATAAAAAATAACAAGACATCACGTGGCTCTTTGGGTTTACGTATAGCTGGAGACCGCGAGATTCATTTTTATTGAATATAATTAAGAAATGATTTTTCAGATCTTTTACTTGCATTAATTTATTTTTTTAATTAATATTTGAATTATTCATTTATTCATTCATAATTGAGTAGTGTCCCGACGATGGCGACGATTCACCTTGAAATGATTTTTTATTGATAAGGCAACCACATTTCTTCTGCCCGTTGCCACCGATCACAGTGTAAAAACGCTTGCTACCTTTTTGTCTTATGACCCATATATTGCTATCTTAAACGTCACTAACAATTTTTTTTTAAGAAGTAAAAATTGAGCAATTGTATAACTGCCACCGCACTGAAGAAATAGCATTAGAAGAAACGCTTCGGGAAATTTCCCACTTTCCCGGTACCCCCATCCGTCCCTGTAGATACATGTATAGGACACTGATAATAATTTAAATTAGAAGAAAGGTATCATGTTGATTGCCTTTCATATTCCCATGAATAAGTTATAGAAAACGGCAGCAGTAAATAATTCAGCAAGTGGCAATGTTACCACCCTAATATTCTAATTCAAAGTTTAAGACCATTCTCCTTCAAATTATTCCTTTATTTAAGAGGGATATAATAATTAAAGTGATTGCAATAATTCATATAAGGCTGGCTTTTGATTTAAATTTAATAAAATAATTTTAAACATTTAAATAAAAATAGTCCTCGGCAATAATGCCACGGTATTTTAAACGTTAAAATAAAAGTTTTTAGAGCATTTCAGAAAAAAAAAAATAATAAAAAGATAAAATAATAGGAATAGGCTAATAATAGGAAAAAAACAATTTCAGAAGATCAAGAAGGTGATGAGTAGTACCATTAGCATTCCACAAATGGATAATTAACTTATTGGTTCCAAGGTTACAATGTTAATTGCAAACAATAGTAGCAGTTAAAAGGGTAAATAAATTCCAAAATTATTGTTAACATATGGTCACGTTAACAGGTTAACTTATGTTAAATCAAGTTATAATTATTATTAACAATGGAATGGGAAATAGACAGAAAAAAAACAGACTCCGGCACCGGGACTCGAACCACGGGCCTCTGTATTACCGTTACAGTGCTCTAACCAACTAAGCTATACCGGAGAACGACTTTCCGATGTCTATAACGATATCTAATCCCGAATTTAGCTTTCAATTTTCTACAAATCAAAGTAAGTCGAATTTTACGACAATAGAACTAGACCGAGAATTAATGCTTATAATAGGTTAACTTATGGTTCATGCTAAATCCTCATATGATTAATCAAGTTAATGTTCCAAGCCTCCCCCCCCCCCTTCTAAATTTAACAACATTTGTAATATGTAATTTGTAATTGTACAATGTACCTTATAATATGTAATTTGTAATTGCACCTTATAAATTGTACAATGTATAATGAAATGCTGCTAAGCTTCGATATTTTATATGTAAATCGACAAAGAAGTTTTCTTCCCTCCTAAAAGTAGGATAATGAAGTATAAATGCCATAGAAATTAGAAATTTTTAAGGTTAAAAAATGAAATTTTATTTTCTTTCACCTATAGATGTTGGGATAATAAAATCCACATTCTCTTGCGCTAGCGGGAGAAATAAATAAATAATACAGTACAAAATGCTTCTACCTAAAAGAAAGATAATGTAGTTGACTTTCTTTTCTCCTATCAGCAGTTATAGCAATTTGATAAGTTAATTCAAAAAATATATTTTATCTACAATTGATACGTAATATAAACATTTTATCTCTGTTTAGATTCGTAGAAAGTGATACTTTACGCACTATTAATTGCGCATGAGTGTCTCATAGTTTTGAACAATTCCTCTTCTTTACGCCTCTAGCGCCGAAAAGAAGAAGAATTCTTCAACTTTACACACGATTAGCGAGTATGTTTACATTAAACATAACTAATTAGATGTTAATTTAATAAAAGAAACTGTTGTATCGAGTTTTTTTTTGCAAAAATCAATAAGTTATTTAAGTGATTATGACGAATACGAGGAGAATAATACGCCTTCTGAAATAATTAATTCGGCACAAAATACAACTAATGAATTGATGTCATCTTTATCAAAAGAGAAATACGAGCTTACATACAG
>KZ651144.1:587830-598237 GCA_001010745.2 Gerris buenoi | reverse complement strand
AAATCTAACAATCGTAGATAAAGTACGGTACGCAACTCGTGCGAAAACGGAATTTTGCATTGCTCGTGTGGTTTTACTACCCTCGCTATCGCTCGGGTGCAAACTCCACACTCGCATGCAAAATGCTGCTTTCCATACTCGACGCGTAATGTACAATTCCTGATAATCTATAGAAGCTTAAATTTTTATAATTACAAGAGCAGCTTAAACGTAGCTGACGACTTACGAAAATCAGTCGTTTGTGTTTGTTATGTTAACTACCAAGATAAAAGACAACTTTTTTTTTTTTTTTTTTTTTTTTTTACTTTTTTTTTTTTTTTTTTTTTTCCCCCTGGTAAATATCACAAATTATTTTATGTTTTGCAGAAAAGTCGACCAGGATGAGGACTTCTTTAAAATGTTCGGCAACCTCACCAAGCTGGAAGAAGAGGGTTCACAAGAACAAGAGGAAGTCGAAGAAGAGACACCCACGGAAGAAGAACTTGACGACCAGCCAATCCAAGAAGAAGAAACTGATCAGCTGATAAAAGATTTCTTCGGTCTAAATGTAAGTAAATTATAAAATAATAATCCCGATAAAATTAAGTCAATTTTGGTTATTTGCAAGTTGTAGGCCTATTTGAGTGTATGGTATAATATTGATATTGCAAGGTAGAAAAGGTTGTAACTCCTAGAGGGGACTCTTCCTAGAGGAACATCGATATATCTAGAAGTGGAGTCGATAGTTAGTTCAAAACTTCGACCCAAGATCGATTTATCCACGAACATTCTCTTGGCGATCCGACAGTACAAACATTATTATTAACAATTATTTAAAAAAAAAAAAAAAAATAANTTTTCATTGCCTATTGTAAAACTTGCATATTAAAACATTAAGAATACTAAGTGACAAAAAAAAGTTCAAGAAGGCAATTTATCAAAATCAAATATTTAGAAGAACAAGAAAGAAAGAAAATTAGCAAAACATTTAGAAAAATATCCTATAATTACTCTTAATTTCTGAAATTAACAATACAGGTATATTCTTGTTTTATAAATTGCTCCGATTAACTGAAAAAAACATGTAACACATTCTCATAACATCAGCTTAATTTAAAAAATTAGATACATTTGAGCTGGAAAAAACAGCTTCAATCACGTGACAATTGTCCGAAAATATGCAAAAATTATGCTTTAAACATGCCAATAAAAAAACTGAACAAGTTCGATATACGAATCAAGTACGTAATTTACTTAATTATGAAATAATAACTCGTGAATATAAATGAGATTAATAATTAAAGTAATTATTACAGTTTCAAATAAAAATTCAAAAAGGAGCAGATTCAAGAAATTCTAACCTCATATACCAAACATACCTAATGTTTAAAGTAATTATGTACTTGCAATGAATTATTAATACTTTTACACTTTACAAAAAAAAAAAAAAAAAAATTAACAAATTATTTATTTATTATTTGTATTATATTTATTTTCAAATGGTGACCAAGTGTCAAGATGGATACATAGACTGAGATAGGAAATGAAAAGACAAATGTATTTTCGATGTAACGAAAATATCGATATATCGGACCCAAAAATATCGATATTGATCTTTCGATACATCGGTAACATTGATATTTCTAGAAAACAAATCGAAAACCGGAAGCCGGTGACCTTTTTTTATGTATTTTTCTGCTCAAAGAAAAAAAACTTGCCCCGGCGGCTTTATTTTCGCTTAGGAAATCTGGGGGAGCCGGGAAGGTTTTCGATATACAGGGAATATCATTCATTCATCGATATATTGACTAATATCGATCGATACATCGAAAATATCGATATTTTCTTTCGACATCCCAACCCTAATATAGATTATAGATTACAATATTCTTCACCTTATTAAAAAAAATATATCAAGACAGTGCTCCTGTAAAGATGTTACAATTTGATTAATTCAAACAACTAGTTTTAATCTTTTGGGAATTCCAATGAAGTTAAAATTGGTCGAGTTTATAAAAAATAAATAAATAACTTTTGACAATGTTCATGTATATTGTTATTATAATGGTAGAGAAATGAAGGAAATAATTAAAAATATCTGAATAAATACAGATATGAAGAGAAAGATGAAATGTTAACTAATGCTTTTGCTATATGACTAATGTGCAAGGATTGCCACCAGGTGTCTTGCAGGATAAGGGAGAAATATTCCAACACGGGAAAGAGTCTGTCACTTACTCTCTTGTTAATCGTCATCGCATAAGCCAGATTGACAGGAAACTGGCATCACTTCAAACGAAAGCTAAAAGTAGGTTCAGGCTCTGTCAACTCTACGAGTGGCAAAAAGATTTTATTGCCGGCGCCAACACAACTTTTGACCTAATACCATTGACAAAACTATGGCTGATGCTTAGGTTACGGAGCAGCACAACAAGTTCTTCATCAGACTGAGAGCATGTGGTAGAAATCCTGAAGGGCATGAATTCTACCAGGGTATTGCTGAGCTCTTCTCTTCCTGCTTCCTTGTCCATCTAATCTACAGAATGGTAATAGTGTTCTTTACCCTCCACCTAATTAAGAATCCAATTATTAAGCTGGTCAGTGTCGGTGTTGGCGGGATAAGAAATACCACTACGCATGGCACTTTCAGGTCTCGATAATACGTCCTACAGGAATATTTTGGATACAACCTCGTTTGACTTCAGGGCGGGTGCGATCTCGATGACCTCTTCACCTAGTCCTTGAACAGTCTCAGTGGGGAGGGGCGTGCCACCTCCGACGGGGATAAGGAAGGGTGAATATACCTTAGCTTCTGAAGCCGCCCTTATAATCCAATTTAATTTCAACATGGGTAGACAGGGATATACAGAGCTATACAAAATGTTTGACAAAACATTTATCCTTAAACCCCTTTTGAAGATTGGTAACGACTGTCTGATATCCCCACCAAGCAAAAAAAAAAAAAATACTAACACAGGGAGGGTATGTACAACAGAGATATTCCCTTCCACATAGGCCGTGCACAAGAATTCTTTTAACAGTTCGGCGGAGATGAGGGTGGGTGATTTTTGTTGGGGAGCTCTAATCACTCCATTTCATCAATTACGTAAGGGTCTAAAATGAATAAACAGCGGGCAAGGGACAGTCCTCTCTTCTGGGACACAATGGTGTACATTTACTCCACTACTTTGCCGAAAATACTTTTTTTAACAACTTGGTTGAGGAATCCCTTACATTTACTTTGAAAAACTCTGACAATCAGATCCGGAAGGCCTTCTATCCTGGATCAAAAGTCGGGTTGGCATCGAGTTCCTTATAATTTTTGTTGCAAGTAAACAAAAAAAAAAAAAATTAACAAAAAGGTCGGTTGGGCCTAGGTCCATGACCATTGCCATAGCGCCCTGGTATTTTTTATGCATATTCCAAACCGCAGGAGAAAGAGCTGGCAGTACAACAATCCTCTTAACTGGCTGACCCTCGGCATCTGGTGGCCAGTTGAGTAGGTCCATGAGACTGGAAAAAACTCCGCCTCAATGGTGTCTGGTGTGTATCAATATACTCCAATAGATCAGTCTCTACTTCAACCCAACACACAGGAACTTCTGTCTACTCAGTTTATCCGCTTGGAGAATCAGATTGAACTGATCTCTAATGGCAAAACTCCAGTTAAATCATATAATAGTGAGATCATGCAATAAATAATCTACTATTAATAATCTTCTGATTATAATCTTAAAATTTGTTAGTATATTGTGATAGGATATAACAATAAATAAATTTATGCAATATATTTAACAATGTAATAATAAAAACCTAAGTTGAAATAAGTAATATACATTAAATCATATGTATTAACCAGAAATTACTATTAGGAATATTTTACCTCCTTATAATCCTTTATAATCTGTTAGTACAACATGATTGGATGTATAATATATAAATTAAGTAATAAGTATAATATATGAGAGATTTATTTATTTATTACAGCCTCAAACCCAACTGCCCCAACCCCACGGCCCTTACTCATCACTTCTACTCCACTAACCACAAATTTGATTTCTCGAATCCCATAGTTCTTGCTCAAGAACCCAATTTATATAGAAGAAATGTCCTTGAAATGCACTTTATATATAAAACTAATAACACCTTAAATTTTAGAACTGACACCACTAACCTCAGTATCTGTTATAATATTATATTCAATTTTTAATATCTTATTAATCTCTCTTCTTATGTAGAAACCAGACAAGATTTTTTAACAGACCTTAATTGTCAATAATGTCAATTTATAAAACAGGTTTGTTTATATTAATAAAATAAAAAATGAAAGTTCAAAGCCCTTATATTGTTAATTACCCTGATTGTTAAGACCTTACAGAGCAGTAGAGGAACCGAATATTTAAACTTTAAATGAAACAGAGGATGTCCACCTCATCAGTCTGAGGAGGAAGTTAGGTAATATAAACATTGATCTAACTATTATGCATACTGCAGTACGGGTCAAGCAGTGATGGGTCTCAAGTCCCAGTATTTCAGGGAACGAACCATAAAGCTCAGGGGCTATATGACAAATTCATGAATCTTTATGAGGACATAATTGATCTCATTTGTACTTCTAGACCTTCACCTCAGGATTGTCTCATTAGGTCTAACATTATTAAGCTCTTTGACAACAATATAAATATACTAGCTGATGCTTTCAATGATACAAAAACGTGTCTGGGATCAATAATTCATATTTAAGTAATTGTATGTCCCCACATTTTAAGCTAAATCACCAGAGATCACTCTATTTCCACTTAATGATCAGCTTAAAAATTGGAATAAGTCATATTACTTTCAAGCCTCTCCACATCCTCCTTGCCTTGTGAGCAAGGAGCAGCATGCATTAGTGAACTGTGTTCATTTTAGCAGAATGTCTGTGACTTAGCTGCTATATAGATTGAGTACACGGAGAGACAGCCGTAACTGCCTGTTTCAATCACACATAACTTCGAAGATCTCTAAATGAAGATGTCAATTTTGCGAAGGCAAGTACAGCTCACTATTACATATTGAGGAAATCTGCGAGGCAAGCCATTAAGATCAAGAAAGAGTTGCCACAACTATTCAACTGCCGAGTAGGTCAGTATCTGCCCCCACTATTAACGTTAATATTCAGGGTAGAGGTCAGACGCTCATGCCTGGCTTCAGAGGTAAAGCTTCAAGTCACCTTATGTACCGCTTTCAACACACGGAAATTAGCATGCAGGCCTTATTAGTTGATTGCATAACCCCTGAGCTAACTAATTTTCGAACTCAAGTCTGATCGACCTTCATTTATGTGCAGATTTATTGGTGGATGAGATGACCAGCAATATTATTACTATCATCCTTGGTCAATCTTAGCTAATCAGGACCATCTACACATATGACATTCTAGTAAGAATATTTCCCAGGTTCAGGAAATTCAAGTATTGTGCACTATCACTAGAACAGCTTCCTTAAAACAAGTTGATCTGCAGCGTCTCTGAGATTTAGAGAAGCTGACCAACGTCAAACCTAGTAACCCGGACTACTACCTTGTGAGGAGTAATCAGAAAAAGCTCACTACAGACTTCCAACAAGATTACAAGATATGTGGTGCATTTACCATTTAAAGAGAAGACTTTAGAATTAGAATTCCCTAACTCAAGATGGATTGCCATCAAGATTAGTTCATATGGAGGGAATATATTGAATTTTTACGTTATTGGCCTACTGTTTAATTATTCTGCATGTTACCATCCATCTGCGATTGTGATTTGCTATTAATATATGTTATTCTCATATTGAGTTGCTTTGTAATATAATAGTTGAGTAATATTTTAACATTAGTTTTAAAAAATGTTTCAGAATTGTTATTTATAAACTTAAGTTTTCTTGTTAGGCCTGGTATTGCACTCAAAATTTATTTACCAACTTGTTATTTAGTTTTTTAGGTAACAGTTATACAGTTGTTACACTAAGGAAATATGTATTACCTATTAGTCTTTAGATTTATTTAATTTTTTAAATATTTATTATTTGTTTGCTTTACCTTTTAGTATTTGTTTTTGTAACACAGTCATATTTGTGTAATAAATAGTATTAAGTTAAAACTAAAATCACTTCTAACTTAAGCCTAACAAACAAAACTAAATCAGCAACTTATTTCATATTATAACTCAATCACTACTTAAACTTAGTACTATTACTATAAACAATAATTAGTTATACATAATAACACAATTATTATTCACTTAATTCAAAACGAGAAGTCAGGAGATTGAAAATAGGAAGCAATCTCTGTGCAGTGAACATGACTGTGAAATGTGAAATTGTATCAAAACGAAGCAAGACAAAAGACAACGAAAGTAAATGGAGCGGAGACAGAGACCGACCTCTTAAAACTCCACAACAAAACCAGATTAAATCAGCGACCTGAACCCCAAGTGTTGCGGGTCTGCCGACTTTCTCCTCACGAAACATACAAAATTTACAGGATAACATTTTCTCCTCTTTATATTCAGAATTACAATAGAATTTACCACATATTTAAACGTACGTTTAGGTAGGCGGTATGTTTAAGACACTTTAAACTCCTATTTAATAGCTTTTCAGCATCTGCCTACCTACACTTCTTCAAGAAAGTCCAGCTAATGTGAAAACCTTGCCAACATCTAAGGGAGACCTCCAAGTTCTTTGTTTAGCCCCTTAGAGGTGGTAAGAGAACCAGCATTAAAATAGAAAAATCTCACTGTTGAGGTGAGATTTTTCCCACCAATTTTATGGAAAAGAAAGAGTAATTTTTTTATATCTGATTTAATCACTTACATCCAAGTACGGATTAAGTCCCTTTGACGTATTTTCTGGAACCCAGAAAGGGCTGATTGTTTTAGGAACTTATCTTGGTACCCAGGGAAGTACTTTATCATCAGAGCTGGTACCCAGCTCCAAGTCTTCAGATGTTATGGAAAACACTATCACCAAATCACCACTACACATCCTAATCCTATCATTTCACTATTCTCCGACCAGATAAATTCATTTAATGTTTTCCCATTTAAAAATATACAACTTACCTATGACCCTACAGTGCACTCAATTTCAATGGCTTTGTTCATTGCTCCTTATAGTATAATTGTATATTCTAGATTTGTGGCCAGGTCAGGCTCCATGCCCCCTGGTACAAATACTTTAAGTCGTTTTAAAGAGGCTATCGCTATCGAGTAGAATACGAATCTGTATTTCTTTTTAATTTACCACTTTTCAAGCCTGACTTTTAGTCGATCAAAATTGTCGAAGAATCGAAATTTCCAAATTTGAGTGGCTTTTTCTCGGAAATTATTGGGCATGGACAAAAAAGTTCTGGAGTAATTTTNTAATAATGTTTATATTATCATTTTAATGTTCCTATTAACTGTAGTTGCTGATGGACTTATTGGCTACTTCAAACATCTTTTAATGTGGTCTTTAAATGGAATATGTGTTACCTCTTTAGGTGTCAATCATAACTTTTTTGTCCCTAAAACATCGGTTATAATGAAAGAAACAATTTTGCGTCCGAGCTTACCGAAGGTAACAGAAGCATTGTGATATTTCTGAAGATTGAACAATTTTTATATCTCCACATTCAAAAATTCCAAGACAGAAATCTGTTTTAGACATCAGGGAACTTTTAGCTTGAGAACCCAAGGAGGGGTCGAAATATTGCAAAAGAGAGCCTTTCATTTTTTCATTAGACCCTACCATTAAAAAAAAATATATATAATATAATATTATTGATATTTCTAATTCCTATGGGCAAATCATAGTAACATTTTGGCCAAACGGATTCTTTGTCATTTAATAGGCTGTCGTATTGAGAACTGACGTAGTCTCTCGATGGGTAATGTTTTTGTTAAGCATTTTTGTTTTTCCTTCAAATAAACGAAACATTCACCATACTTCATATTTTATTCATTGGTTTATTCTTAATTTAGTCTATTTTATTAAATTTTAAAATAGCAGCTAGGAATTTAGTTTATTGTTTTTGTAACTGCAGAAATATAGGTTTTTAGGGGAGGGGATACGCAAATTTTTTTTTTTTTTAAAGGCATGGAAACTTAAACAATTTCCACAAGTGTTATATATATTTGCAATCTACGCTTCAATACCTTTCTTTTGATATCCCACTCAAAAATAAAAAATTCCTTGACGAGAGTTGTCTACCATTTTGGATTTGAAAAGCTGATAATATCGAGTCCGCTATATTTTTCCATTGTGCGTATCAAAACGATTTTTAATACTGGAAAGTTTCATGTTTTTCTCTTTTGATTCAAAATTTGTTGGAAGTTGGAACCGTACAGAGTGATATACAGACACTGAGACACAGAAACGAAACTATAATGGTTTCATTTTTTGGTTTTACCGAAGAAACCCTAAAAAAGAGAAAAATGTGTATATTACATAATGAATAATGAATTATATTGTTAAAGGTACGATATGGTTTAGGTTAACTCACTAATCTATTATTTACACTGCGTTATTACTCCCACACCAGAGTCTAAGACTGTGACTAAGACGAATTTTGACAATAATTAGTAAATACGGTGAATTTTAATGTGTCATAACAGTCTTCAAGATATATTGTAGAACCCTATTATTATCACGAGCATTTCAGTATAATAAATTGAACGAAAAGAACCATGCTCTAATTGGGGAAAACATGTTAGTATATTCTCAAGATTAATCATCGGTGTAATAGCTGTAAAAATAACAAGACGGAGAAGCGCTGGAGGTCGGGATTTTCTTTGCCTGGACCTTGAAAAGAAGCAAGGCCGCGTCGGTCGTCCCACTCCAGAACTTGCGCAGCTTTCTGTCAGTACCGGCAATTCCCAGTCAAAACAAAACCTATTCACACAGTCGGCAACAACTTCGTGCTCTACAAGTGGTCAAATCCACTGTACCGTGTTTTCCTCATCTCGGCGTCTAAAGATACAGCTTTTAGAGCAATCGGGCTAAACGACAGAACAACTCGCTTATTGATAATATAAAATATAACACTTTATTTCCACAAAATAATAAAGAGTAATAATAATAAACACACCACATGCTTTATAAAATTGTAATGTATTTATTCCGTTGTTTACATACATATTTATTCCTTTTTCTTTACTTTTTCACTTACGCTTGAAGAGTATGTGGAAAAATGAGTATTATGTATTGTCTATTTCCGAGTCGAATACAAGGATAAGAGTTTTCTTAGAGCTCTAGACCAGAGGTCTTCGGTGTTTTTAGATGAAGGGCGGGATCTGGATAGAAGGGTCTATATAGGCCCGATGAAGTGGTAACGTACCACCGCACACTTTCCTCGAAAACATTCCAAAACCGCATCAAAGTTGTTCATTAACGCAGAAAGGAAACAGACACTGGATCCCGAAAAAAAGATCTGAAAAAAGGTTAAAAAAAAAAAGTTGAGCCTCTAGTACCGCACACTTTACACAACATAATTTATTGTTTTTTCCCATAAACAATAGTCTTATGAAGCTGATAAGCTAATAGCTGATAATTTAGTCTGCTGAATCAGTCAGTCTGTGAATGCGTTTGAATCTACTCGAAATTATTGTATTTTTTTTATTAATAATGAAGCTGATAAGCTAATAGCTGTCTACACGTGTGTAAATTGAAATGGAATACAAAACTAAAATTATGATAGTTTTGTCAATTAGAGGAAACGATATTTTCGTATGTGAGAACTTGTAATATAGATATTTGAGAGCCTTAAAATCTGGTAATATTAATGCGGTGGTGTGTTAAAAACGGATTGTGTTACCATCCATATACAGACAGAGACTGACAAAATCCATTGAACACAACAGGCATTCACCGACACAACTCTGTTGATTCAGAAAGCATGAAAATACAACAAATAAAAAATAGATGTAAACGGTATAATCAAATTTTTATACCTGCCTCTGAGTGGTTTAGCTGAAGTGTGCGGTATTATACGTATATAGGTGCGGAATGGTCCTGTGCGGTTTCGGTATATAACCGATGAAGAAACCAAAGCGCAGACTTCACAATAATAAGGATTATCCGGCTAAGAACATCCAATATAGCAAAAAGACATTAATTAAAATTCGTGCATTTTTTTAATTTTCGAAAAGCAATTCGACAATGAATGACTTTTTGCGTTGTTTTAGATTCATAGCTAACTTTTTTTGTGGCCCGACGGGCCGGATAAAAATGTTTCACGGGCCAGATCCGGCCTTCAGGGCCGTTGTTTGGAGACCTATGCTCTAGACTCAAGACCACCGTTTCCCAACCTCATGTTCACGTTCCAAAATAGGGTTACACAAAATACGTGACCCTTATGTATCTTTGAAATTATTAAAAAAAAAAAAAAAAAAAAAAAAAAAAAAAAAAAAAAAAAAAAAAAAAAAAAAA
>KZ651144.1:513876-525443 GCA_001010745.2 Gerris buenoi | reverse complement strand
CCTTCCGCATTTCCGGTGCAGACGCTCTTTCCATCTAAGCTACACGGGAGAATGATTTTTCTCTGTCGTAATATATAATAGCTTAGATGGAAAGAGTGTCTGCACTGGAAATGCGGAAGGCCCGTGGTTCAAATCCCGGTGCTGGAGTCTATTTTTCTCTGTCTGTCTCCCAGTAATTATTATAATTTGATTTAAATTAATTTAAACTTTCCGTAGCATGAAAACTACCAAAAACTTAAAAAAAAATTTAATTTCATTTTAATATGTTAATCGCTGAGCAATGATATGTGAATTATGTATTAGATTAGTGATATAGAGATATCATGTGATGAGAGATATCTGGAATCTGGTGTAGAAAGCTTGAAAATTATCCAAAGGGGTTGAAATTTAGCGTATTTTAAAACCTGTGTGGAATGTGATTTTTTTGAACAATTATTTAAGACTATAAGGAGAAATCCTTAGTTTTTTACAAATATACTTATAGAGGGTAATAAACTACAAAAAAAAAAAACGTAATTTATTAAATATAGGAGATTTAACAATTAAATAGAATGAAAGAAAGTGGAAAATTTTCAAGTGCAGAGTAAAAAATCTTAAGAATAAGACAAAGTCTTTAATTTATTTAATTACTCTTTCTCTTGATAGATTCAAGACAAAAATAGTTAATACTAAAACTACCAATGTTTTCAAATGTAAGTAGAATTATTTTTTTATTATTGATTTGGCTTTTAAAAATACTTGTATTGATATTCTACAATTCACATTAATTTCATTAAACACCTAGGTAAATTAAGAAATAAGTTTGCATAAAAATAGAACCTTATGTTTCCTATTAAACTAGATACAACTTTTAAAAAGCAATAACCATTTTCTTTAAAATACTCGTTATTATTATATAGAAGGAATGAACAGTTGCTAAAATTACTGATTTATATAAATGACTGACCATGCAAATCGACTGAGTTACTGGAAATAAATCGACAAATTATTATCTGTAGCATGAGACCATGAAATCATTTATAATGTTTATTAATAATTATAATCTCTATTAAGTTGCATATGAATAAGTATGTATATTTTATTATACTTGTAGGACATAAATATAGAGGGTAATTCAGTTTAAAAGTAAGACAAATTGTAAACCATTATTTCTATACGAACAAGCGGCATATCGGAGTATAGAACTTCTATGTGAAATTCCCTGCTCTTTCCAATAGTGGCTTTAAAAATTCTCTATACATTTATTTGATATAAATTTAACTGTCACATGCTTTTATGGGCTATGTAGAAAAATTAGTAATTATCTTTCATGCATGTGATAACAGGTTTTTTTTTAGTAAATTTTTGGCTTAAATTATTGAGATACATAATAAAACACTTATTACATATGTAAAAGAAAAAATCCTTGTTTTTAGGAAATTATTTACTGTCGATATTTGACAAATGCTTTATAATCCTTAACTGTTTAAAAAAAATGACTTAAAAACTGAATTATATTGTGTACAATAGACACAAGTTAATTAAGATAAATTAAAGGTTATAACATCGGAGGTAACCATGTAAAATAAATTAATACAAATTATATAGATTAAAGATATAAATAAATACACGTGGCTTGAGCACTATTTAATAAAAAAATAAAAGACGTTCCTGTGCCGAGCCAGACAGTAACCTCCACCCTCTCTTGATGTTTAAATATTGGATAATGGAACGGACACAGATCAGGAAACCTGAAAATTAAATACAACATGTTGATTAAAATTGTCTACATTTAATCAAATATTTATTCTAAAATAAAAGTAATGGGTAGTTTTACCAAATGCCATGATAAGCCACCACAGCCAAGCGTTTTCATGAGAAGCGAGGTCAGTAGAATGTTTCACGATGAGAGTCCACTTGGCCAACGACAATCCAAACCCTGACAGAGCCCCGTAGCGAGCAGCCACAGTGTGACAGAAGCACATTAGAAGAAGAAATCCAATCCAGTTAAATAAAAACGCCACTGAAAGAAAACAAATTTTATTAACTTCATCGCCAAAACAAGTAATTAGTTACATGCTGATAAAATACTAAAATTAATCCCTAAACATAAATTGTATTCAAGCTTTACTGCATATTTAAATAATGTGGCCTTAATATGATTATTTATAAAAAAATGTTTCTTATCAAACAAATAAAAGAAACCTTACCGACAAATGCTAGGAAAAACATTAAATCGGTTCCAAGGAGGTTAGTCTCACTTTCAGCTTCATTAGAATCAGTGTCTATGGCTAGAAATGCCAAAGCTGAAGTCCTCTGAGTTCCGTTGATCTACAATTCAACAACAACAGTTATATTTTTTATAAGATAATATTTTTATTTCAAGTGAAACCTCATTAATCTTATTTGGCTATATATATGATATATGGTCAGCGATATTATTTTTAAACACAAAGGAATTTTACATAGAAAATGGAATATTTCAACACAACAAACAAGGGGGAGAAACCCTAGAATAGTAAAAAGAATAATAAAATTGACAATATACAAACTCGATTGATTTGTGCTTCTCCTTCAAGAGTTTTCTCCCGTTGTACTTCCTCATATGAAGGCAGTTTAGTGGCTATATCGTATGGAGGAGGAGCAGAGAAATCAGGCTTCGGAGGAGGAATCTCATCATCTATCTGTTAACAATTAAAAATAGATTAATAGTTCACAAAAATATAGTAGCACCTGTTGTTTGCTTTCACAAACAGATTTTGATTAAATACACACATTACTTTTCCATAATACAGTATAACCTCAATTACAGGTACAATTTTCAAATCCCCTTGAGATTGCCATAACACATAATGTTAAATTAACCTCTATAACATGACTATTATTATCCAAACAACCTCAATAACACGGATTTTTCCAATTCACAACATTACTCAGAACTTCTACAACAAGTCGTTTTGAGAAGTTAACCTCCATAACGCAACTCTATACAGGAATGGGTCGACCTTGAACAAGTCTAGACTTGAAAACCCCAACCATTAACCTCAATAACACGACTGATAGCCAAAATAACCTTGATAACACGACCCTGAACAAAAAGAGCACCTCGATAACAAGACTATTTCCCTAATCGCCTTGAGACACTTCTTATCAAGGTTCTACTGTAGTATATTATAACAATCTCATCGGGTATAATAAGTCAAGGTAAGAGCTTGATAATCCCATCTATCAACATCTAGACAAAAGGTAAAAAACAAAACATACTTCTTTGGAAAAGTTAGGCTTTATTCCTTTTTTTCTGCCAACAGTTTAACCCTAAAATTAGTAGAGACCCAGGCACCACCAGAACATTCAATAGATGTCTTTTCCCTTCAACTTCTATCATAACAATGATTTTGCTTTTGGTCTTATGAGATCTTCTATCTTCAAGAAAAAGATCATTATCTCCTCTTTCTCTCATAGCTAAACCCAAAGCTTAAATAAAATTTATCATGTTCTTCTGCCCCTACATACAACTGTATGTTTTAAACTGGAATCAAGCAGCCTAATTTTACAAGGTTATTAATATTACAACAAACTTACTTGTATTATTACTTTTGAAAATTTTTATCGTACTTATTTACTAATTTAACTTGTTAGCGTTTTTAATTTGTATTTCTATAAATAGAAGTGGCAATTGTTTGGCCAAAATTACTATTTTAGCAATTCTTCATTTATTTTAATTAATTTTTCAACATTTTCGGCAAGACTATATTTTTATATTGAGCCTCGACAAACTTATTATGGTATAATAAAAATAGGCTTTTTACACTGAAAAATTAGTAATTGCTAACATGTGAAAAAAGTACTGCTGAAATATTGAAAACAAGAACTGAAGAGGTTACAAAAATAAATCCACGCCATGTTATTGAGATGGGTTTACATAAAACAAATATAATAACATACATAGGGTAGGGCGGGGCTATTTGAGAAATTTTTTTTATATAATCTATAATAACTCCTAAACGGTACATCAGATTTACTTGATTCCTTCATTGTTAGATAAGTAATTTACTCTTCTTTAAATTTCTTCAGAAAATAAAACTATTGTATATCTGGTTTAGAAAATACTATCATTAACGGGAGAAACCTCCTAGTTGCTCAACCTGCCCCATGGTAGGGGCCTACCCAACATATGATATTTTTTTAAACCATATGTGAGAGACACCAAGGGATGTGCCACGCAAGCGTGACACATAGGAACTGTTCCAACAACGGACATTACATCATTAAGATGTTGGCTCGGCATTATGCCATGTCCTGCATCGTTTTGTCATGTCCAACTCTGGACCTATACCATATCAATAAATCATTTATAGGACTTATCAGGGATGAGCGTGCTCTCATACCGCCATTCTTGCTTGGCTAGCATAACACATTAGCAATGTAATACCGTGTTTGCACACTGCAATAGGCTAAACCATATGTGAGAGACACCAAGGGATGTGCCACGCAAGCGTGACACATAGGAACTGTTCCAACAACGGACATTACGTCATTAAGATGTTGGCTCGGCAATCTACAACGTCGGCAATTAGTGACGTCATCTTATGTTACAATCTCTTGCACAATACATAGCGTTCCTAAATTCATCACCAAGCTAACCTGTGTTAATGTTACAATCATTGCTTAAATTTGAATTTCAAACTCCTCTTACATAGTTTCTTTATTAATAAAATTAACATGTTTTATTAATTTAATAAATTAAAATTAACATTCATAGTACTCCTTCCTAGGGTTACACTGCAGCGGAAACGGAAGAGGATAGGTGAAAGGATACGGGAGAGGAAAAGTGGCAAGGAAAAATGGGAACAAATTTTTTGACAAAGGGATTTCTCAAGATGATTGCATGGCGCGTAATCATTTGAAAGGAAAGAAGGTTGGTGTATGGGAGAAAACCTTAATTTATCGTGGCGTGGGGCGAATCCCTTAACGCCCACTAACGCAGATGATAAGCAAAAGGATATTTTTTGCGAATCGTTTGTCAAATCATTTCTCGTATTTTCATGGCGTGTGATGCAATCCACTAACACATGAGCTTTTAGAAATGATTCGGAAAGACGCTGCGATTTTCGAAATGAAAGACCGTCCGTGTATGGCCAGCTATTATTTTAAGAGAAGGTGTTGATATTCAGTCAATACGGTAGAATTAATAATCATGCAACAAAATATTATACAATTAAGACTGACTTTGAGGTGGTGTTTAGATCAAATTACAATTTTTAAGTATTTACCACGACCTGAGAGATCCTATAACATATTGAAACCTTAACCTCGTTGTATAAGATTTTTAAGATTTTGACCAAATACTGAACTCTTCCTAATAGAACTGGGAATCTCTTCAGTTTTAAACCGTTGAACCAGATAGATAAGAATGCACCTGCGTATATAGTTTTTAAAGCACCGTATCCTAAGCCCCAGTGAAACTTTGCTATTCTAGACAACTAATTAACAACCTGTAAGCTTCTATCGTTGACATATTCGATATGCTTATCTCAAGAAATATTATGTGTCAGATAGACACCAAGGTATTTAAAGTTTAGACTTGATTTAATTCTTCACCTCAAAGAGAGACAGAAATCTTTGGCTTGCCCTGTTTTCTTCTTATATAAATTATTTGGGAGTTTTCTTGGTTAAAAACTATTATAGGCACTAAGTTTAGACGAAAACAAAATTAAATCTGAGAGACATGACTAGTGTTCACTACACTATCTTATTGGTTGATGACTTTGCATGCACTTCATCTAATATCTTATTTGCTAATGTCTCAACTTCTAGAAGGTTAGGACCTGCTGTTAGGATAATAGTCTGAAGTATTGATAGGATATCTAATTTTAAGCATTGAATAAAATGTTGCAGTACCCTGGTGCTGAACAAGAACCCTGAGGAATCCTTGAGGAACTAGAGCTCATTTTAATAAGTGATTAAGAATAATATTAGCCTCCGAATCTGAAAAGTAACTCTGAGGCAGCTTGAAAAGATTTATAGATCAGTAAAGATCCCTAACAGCTTTTAAAATTGCGGCCACCACGTACGTCAAGAGAAGTGATAGCAACCTCCCATTGAATATCAAGATATTATATTTATAGGACTTATCAGGGACGAGCGTGCTCTGCACCACCAGAACATTCAATAGATGTCTTTTCCCTTCAACTTCTATCATAACAATGATTTTGCTTTTGGTCTTATGAGATCTTCTATCTTCAAGAAAAAGATCATTATCTCCTCTTTCTCTCATAGCTAAACCCAAAGCTTAAATAAAATTTATCATGTTCTTCTGCCCCTACATACAACTGTATGTTTTAAACTGGAATCAAGCAGCCTAATTTTACAAGGTTATTAATATTACAACAAACTTACTTGTATTATTACTTTTGAAAATTTTTATCGTACTTATTTACTAATTTAACTTGTTAGCGTTTTTAATTTGTATTTCTATAAATAGAAGTGGCAATTGTTTGGCCAAAATTACTATTTTAGCAATTCTTNACTAAAAGACACCAAAATGGTAAATAAGACTCTCCTAGTTAAAATGAAAAACAAAACAGGCTGTTAAACTAGATAAAGAGAGTCCATGAAGTAAATATATTATATAAACAAAAAAGAGTAAACTCCTAACAGTAGCCAATCTTAGAAAAAGGAAGGGAAATTCTCCATTAAAATATTGACAGTTTCCTTTGATGTCCTTAGTGTAAGAGCCATCTGGACGCTTGTGCATTGAAATGTGTATTGGTTGTTTGATTTTATCAACTGACATATTTTTTGTAAAGTTCCAGGGGTCACTAGGGCTAGCAATGGAACAAAACTTCTTCCAAATGTCTAATTTAGAACTGTTGATAAGAGAATCATACTGCCTAGGCAATGAATAATACTTTTTTTTCCTAGAATGAACATGTTTTTCAAAGTTTAAAATATCGTCAAACCAAAGGAAATAATGCTAAACAACACAACAGTCTAGAGGTAACTCCTCTTTGCCACATCATAAATTGTATTATAGGTTTTGAAAAATAAATTTCATTCATTATTTCATTAGAAATGTAAAACAAAAACTTAATTCAGCGTAGAAGAGACTCAATGAGAAATAGGAGTTCAAAAGATTTGAATGCAAATGTTGTAAATTTTTCCCAATATTTTACTTTCCAAAATGTATGTTTAGAAGGCGAGGCTTTCCCTTGGGTTGTGAAGGACTGAAGTAGCTGAGATCTAGCTAGATCTAAAGTAGCGTAGTCTCACAAGAGGTGATCTATAGTCTGAGGTATAATGTTATCACAAATACAAGCTGGAGAATCTTGGAGGTTGAATCTGTGCAAATAGGAGTAGAATTTCCTATTACCAGTGATAATTTGAGTCAGTTACAAGCTGATGACTAGGTACATGACTCATGCCGAGACTCAAAAGTTTTTCAACGGAAGAAGGAACTCTCTTGTCAGTCAACCAGTTTCTGAGACCTGCCAGGCATCCTGCCACTTCAAAATGTTTCGTTAGTGAACCCAAATTTTCACTGCTGATAAAGGTAGCCAATCATAGTGGGGATCTTTGTGAAGATGAGAGGCAGCCTTCGCAAGTAAGTCAGCTCGCTCATTACCTTCAATCCTAATGTGACCCTTTATACATAATAAAAAGAGCGTCGTATCCTATATTAAAATTTTGTGCATCGTGTTTTCTTATTAAAATTGATCTTATTGAAGTAAGACCAAAGTTCCACAAGCTTAAGGGTAATATTAGCTTTAATATGAAGTTCTAATATGCTTTTTGCGGCAATCATTAATCTTCAGCAGAAGCTAAAGCATCTGAATGAGTAGGGTACTCTAACTTAAGAATAGGGTCGTACATTAAACGGGAGCACTGCAACTTTCTTAAGGAGCTTTAGATGCTTCGGCGGAAATGGATTTGGAATTAACCCAAGGCGTGCAACCCTGTAACTGAAGTAACTCACAAGAGGTGATCTATAGTCTGAGGTGTAATGAAGGTAACTAATGGAGGTATGCTCAGCCAAGCAGCATCGAAAAAATCCTTTAACATGGAGTGACATCAAAACCACCTCCCAGTTCGTTTCAGTGCATCCAGTGTACTTGATACAGGTCAAAACCATATTGCTTTAATTAGTTGACACATAGTGCACAATTCTCTGTGCTAAGAGAACTTCCAGAATTTTACCAGCTATAGGTAAGAGACTTATAGGCCTAAACTTTGATGCTTTATCTGAATTATTCTTATCTGGTTTTTCAATTAAAATTATATTAGAAATGTTCCAGATGGATGGGAAAGCCCCTTGAAACAAACTTTGATTGTATATAGCCGTCAAAGCCTTTGGATATTTCAAAAATACTGATTAAAGAATATCACTTGTTAGAGCATCATGAGAATAGAAATCATTGAGGTTGTCTAAAGGCTCACTAACTTCTGTTCTATAACGTGTATGAACTGGAGCGTCAACATCAAAAGAATTCTTCTATGTTAACTCTTCTGGTAAAACTGTAGTCAGGCTTTTTAAGAGTAGATAGACTAATGGCCCGGTGAAGTTTACCAACAACCATCTTGTAAATACTTTTCCAAGGAATATTAGTACCATTTACATTACTAAACTCCTTCTTAATGAATCTAATTTTGACTCCCTAATTTTATGTTTATCCACATACCTAAAAAAATTACACTTGATTATTGGAAATTGGAGGTTTTGAATCAATATGTTATAAATATAAACGGTAAAAGAGTTTAATACATCCTAATTGTATCTGCAGTCTAATATTGAGAAAAGAGTTCTTAAAATACTTGATTAAGACTCATCTTCATTTAGCCCATTCTGATATGAGCATAAGTCAGAATACTGGAGGCAGGTACAACAATAAGCTGGCTCTTTTGTAGAGAACATCAAACCAATAACATTAACAGTCTAAATCTAATTCTACAACTATACTCTTTTACAATTAGATTTAACTTATGACAGGGCGGGAAAAACAGAAAAAAATGGAGGGGAGCCAATGAGAGAACTGGATTTTGAATTCTAGAAGATCGGGCCAACTAGGCAAATAAAAATGTCACTGACCCCACCCCTCATACAGGGCTTGTGGCTTTATTTGTTTCCTCATTTAGGTTGGTCAATCTGAGTTTCAAAAGTTAATACTACTTGTAAAAAGTGTATTTCATTCAATCTAGAATAAAAAAAAAATAATGATAATAAACCTGCGAACAGGGTTTCAAAAGTAACCTTGAAAAAAAAAANATTTTTTTTAATATAAGACCCACTATTTCACAAAAATTGCATCTTACATTCGAGATCCGTCTTATAATCCATGAATTCAAGTGAATTAGATCGGAATAGCATTTGTCTAAAGAGAACAGAAGATTTTTCCTATGAAACAGGAATTTCCGATGAAACATATGGTGCGTCTTATAGTCTATGTATTAATGTTTTCCCAGATTTTTAGTTCAAAAATGGGGATGTGTCATATATTTGAGGGCAACTTATATTCAAAGCAATACCATATATGTATGTATTAGTTTCGTACCAGAAGATTTATTTCCTATTGTCCTTAAAAAAAAATAAAAAATTGTAACTAAAAATGTATAATTATATACATTGCAATTGAAATTAATATTATAATTTTCCAAAGTATCATCACAACACTCAGGGTACTGTACTTTTACTTCCCCCTGCGGTGGGTACCTTTTGCTTATTGTTATCACTCAGTTAGTTATCATAAAAAACAAGTGTAGTTTACTCTCAGTAATATTTTAAAGCTTTTTGACACCCTGTAGACAAATTTAAGAAATATTATCATTGGTTGAGGTTTAAAAGTAACAAGCAAGTTATAAAGATTTTTCCCATTGGATACTCTAACTTGGGACACACTGTAATTATACTACTTGCAACATTTAACTAATGCATGATACTATATTGCACTACCCTTAGTCTATATATCTCTACACAATAAGAGATAACTCTTTTTAAACAGTTAATGACTTTGGTTTAATATGATATAACGGCACTTATTTACTTCAGCACCCCCCTTGGATCTAAACAATAGTATACCCTACATAAGTCTTAAAGGTTCGTTTGTTTGTTTTCCCAAGACATTGAGACTCCTGGGGAAATTTTATTATGCTATTTTAAGATTGAGTCTTATCACGTGAAAGACTAAATCTTAAACAGGAAAATGTAGGGCAATGAGCTCTACAGTTTTCGGTACTTTTTTACTTTAGCTATGTGTTAATAGTTATTTAGACAAAGGAACAATTATACCAAAGTTGGAAAAAGACAATATAAAAATTCAGATAAGATAGCAGAACTATGAGGACGATAACCACAACTACCCCTAAATAGGGAGGCTTTTGCTTTAAAACAATAAAGTGCCGATGAAGCTATAATAATAATAATAATAATTAGAGTTAACCTAAACTTGGTGTTTAGAAGATTCTACTTATTTTTTTACAGACATTAGTCTGTCTATATTATTAAAAAAGTTTTGTAAAAAAAAACTAGTTCAGTGAGAGTGATATACAAAACCTTTGTGAAAGAGCGTAATAGAAGAGAAGGGGGGTAGTCCGGGGAGAAAAGAGGGAGCTTGAGAATGACATACTAAACTGTGCGTAGACAGAGTGAAGGAGATTAGGGGGGTAAGGGAGAACTTGAGAGTAGGTAGGTATATAAAATGTTAGAGAGACAAGGAAAGTAGATAGTATTACCCCACTACATCAGCCGCTGTTCTACACTATACTCACACATCTTCACCTCACCCTTCTCATTCCATAACTATGCACACACCTTGCAAAAAAAATCGCTAAATCAGTCCTTCTCAGGACTTTCTCAACAGTCCTTTCTATTCTATAGCTAACGTGATATTTTACAGCATGTATGTTTTTGTCAACATTGAAAAGGAACATGAGATCAATTTTAATGTTTCACTTTAGAGTGCCTCGACATGGCAGCGGCTGCTTTTCGGGAGTTGACGAGCAAAGCGACTAGGGGGCGGAGCCCCCTAGTCTGACATTAAAATTATTACTGATTCAAACTGTTTCGTAAAAGAGGGGACTTGAGGGTTAGTTGGCCTGACCTTAAAATTTTATTTTATAGAGCCCAGAAAAAGAAGTTGATAATTTTGGACTCCTAGAATGCTATCCTGGCTCCTTCTTGCTATCCAGCATTCACCGAACTTCTGATTTAGTTATTTTCCAATAACTAAATCGGGTGGAACACTGTTGAGCTTTTGTGATGCGAAACAATAACTTTATTTCCATTTATTATAGCTTAGTAATTAAATTGATTTTTAAGTCATTTATTTTATTTTCATAAAATAAAATAATAATGAATAAAGTGGATGCCACATAATGTAATCTAATCACGGTCAACGTGATCAACCGCTTAGTGTGATCAAAATACCTTAGAACATGCCCACTTAATACCAATGCAATAACAAATTTTCTTTTATTGTTATCAATATTTTGTTTTGTAGTGATAAAAGTCGAGATGGTCGGATTTTTATATCTTTTTCCAGGAAAAAACATCAATTTTACTCAGAACAGAAAGTAAACTTTACCTCACCAACACC
>KZ651144.1:486291-497157 GCA_001010745.2 Gerris buenoi | reverse complement strand
AAACTTGATATATATATATATATATATATATTTCACAGTAACTTTTTTTACCAATTCATCTGAATGTAAAATAACAACATTTAAAATATCAAAATATCTAAGCACATATTAAACTCGACAAAAGTTATATATAATTCTAATATCTTAAAAAATTTATAATCTTCAAACATTGTTATGACAAATATTAATATGTATTTTTAATAACTACTAACCAAGGTGCACTGATGATGATGATCTCCAATACGTAAAATAAGTAATCTCCATTCAATATCAGATCCACACACTTGAACGATTTCATGAAATTTATTGAATATTTAATTCTGCTTAAAAAATCATGCTATTAATAATGTTTTGGATTCCATAATTTTTACCTGAAAAAAACAAAACAAACAATTAATATATAAGATTCAATTAATATAATACGACAAAAAAGTAGTGTACATAAAGTATTTGAATATGTATAACTCAATAAATAGAAAATAGATCCAATAATAATAGTTTCAATTAGATAGTTTTAAATTAATCACGTCGGGGTCACCAAAAAGAGTCACTTAAGTTAAAACTTGTTAACCTTTTCCTGCATTAAAAGTTATATATTTGATAGAAATTGATTATAAAAAAACGAAATCTGGATCTGGTATATTAAAATTTTAGATATTATCCCATAAAATACTAGATTGGATTATCTGTGAAAGCCTAACCTAGTTTTTGGCTTTTGCCTAATTAATAATTTAACAATTATATTACAGCAAATTAATTAAATTGGCAAAAAAACTTACTTTCAAAAAAATGGTGTGATCGTTCTCGATGCATTAAGAAGACGGTGACGGTGAAGTCAATAAATTAATGAAATAATATTTAAAGAAAAAAAGAAAAAGAATAACACGCATTCGTAATCACTACGGCAATAATAGAGGAATTTCAATATAAATATTAGTACCCATTATTAATTCAACAAATCACCAGTAATAAAGTAACCTACACTTTTAAAGTTATAATTGGTCATTTATCGAACCTAGGAACCATTTAAAAACTAAAAAACTACAGCCATTTAAAACTACCATAAAAACTAAAACCGCAACCACCATTTAAAACTAAAATAACTACAGCAAAAGAAAAAACATATAAAATTTGAAAATAATTAAAAAATAAATTCTTACAAAGTTTCTGCATTATTCTCTTTTGGATATTTCATAAACATATTATTAGTTGAATGAAGCTTTTAAATAAATACATTTAAAAGTAATAAATCACGGAACTAATCTTAATAGTAATAATGCAGTTGCTATAATCATTTTTATCATTATTAATTCAGTTATGATTCAAAAAAAAAAAGTTTAGAGATCAAAATAAATAGGAACCCAAACAAACTAAAAAAAAAAAAATAAATAAATAAAAATGTAATATTAACATAATGTAATGTATGCAATACTTTTTTAGGGTTTTTTAAATAGAATAAAAATATATGTATTTTCTCTTGCTTAAAGTAAAATTTATTCCACACTACGTGGTAACTAATAATTATTGTTAATTGAAGATTCTAACCTTGTCTTCCTCACGGCGGATGTCTTCAAACACTTACCTGAAAACAAATAAAACAATAAGAAATACAATCTTTAAGTTTTATACAGAGGCCCGTGATTCAAAGCCCGGCGCTGGAGTCTATTTTTCTCTGTCTGTCTCCCAGTGTAATTAATGATTATAATTTGATTTAAAATAAGAAATAGTTAATTTCTGTATAGAGAGCAGTAGCGATCCTAGGCCAAATATTCTGGGGGGTCAAAGCCCCCCATGTATTGTGGGTTTAGTATACATTTTAATGTACCAGGAAGCAACACATTTGTGTATCTCCACGCCCAAGTAACATAAACTGTATTTAGAACGTATTCGTTAGAAAATGTTATGCAAATGCTTACTGCAGTGCAATATCTTACTGTAAGTCATGGGCGTCGTCTGCTGTAAATTATGGGGGGGGGAGGTCCCGGAAAATTTTGAAAATATGAAATCTCATACGTGATGCGTTTTTATGCATTTCTGAGGTAAATTGAATATTTAATAATTTGATTCCTGGGGGGGATAATTTGGTTTTTGGGGGGGGCTCAAGCCCCTTTAGCCCCATCGATAGGACCGCCACTGATAGAGAGCAAACTATTTATAAAGGAAAAAACAAACTAACTTTATTGAAGAGAAATTAGCTTGAATGGTCATCAGTCCCAGTAAGACGATGAAACATTTATAAAAAGTCAGTGAAGGATTTAAGAAGAATTAAATCAGAGTATTAAATGTGAAAGAGACACATAATCCTTAATGCTTAAATTACATTTTCTATATGTGCCGTACGTCGTATGTATAAATAATTTTTTTGGCGTACAATATAAATATTTTTTGATGCTTAAACTTTTAAGCCCCTTAAAAAATTTATTTTATGGCTGAGATGAAGCGTCAGTGAAGAATTTAGGACACTGAGAAGTAACTCGGGAAGTATGATTTTTGGGGGGATTTATAATGTCTTCCGAGCTTACTGAATGAAAATCGACTGTGTTTTTCTCCAGTGTGTGATAGCGACTCATCATATAAGAGGTGCAGTTCAATAACCAAACAACGTCTTCACACAAAATAACTATATTTTTACAATTGACCGGTTTCGGCTGTTCTAATGCAGCCTTCTTCAGATAATCTGTGTAGGTTATAAGGAGACTCTAAAAATGCAAGTCAGTCTACTTACTGCACTTGTTGTGTGAAGACGTTGTTTGGTTATTGAACTACACCTCTTCTATTATTGAATGAAGGTGAAGGAAGCTACAGTAAGATTTACTAAAGTTTTGACTTTTGACACTCAGATTGGCCAACCTAAATGATGAAAAAAATAATTCCACTAGGCCTGTAGGAGGGGTAGGGACGGTGCATTTTTTGCCTAGTTGGCCCGACCTTCTAAAATTCAAAATCCTGACTTCTCTTTGGCTCCCGACGGATTTTCCCGCGCTGTCAAAAGTCAAAACTTTAGTAAATCTTACTGTATGTGATCGTTCTGAAGAACAAAAATGTTTTTTAACTCCAATATTTAAAAAAATTCAAGACAGAAATCTGTTTTAGAGATAAAATAACATTTTTGGTTTCGTATCTGTCTGTCGATCGGCCAATTTCTTAAATTAGCTAGTGGGATTGATAAGTAATAATTATATACATACATAATTTTAGAAGCGCTGGGTGTGAGTTGTGAAGAGGACGTGGCCAGACAGGAACATCAAGTATAACACAAATTAAAAGATTTCTCTGTAATCACACTAGTCCGTAACATTAATAAATATTAATTACTTACTACGCACAGTTTAAATATTAACCACTCGCGGAAATTTGGAAAAAGGAATACGCACACACTCTTCACTCCTATATAGCTGCTGGATCAACCTGAAAAAAAATTAACAAAACAAATAATAGAAAAATATTACCTGAAAAAATTAAGGAACAAATATGTATAAATAAATTGGTAAGGCGTGAAGTCTCACGTAAAAAGGGTTTCGTTGGTATTGCGAAACAAAATTAGTAAGGGGGAGGAGGGGGACACAAAAAATTTCGATGTTTAATACGCCGAAAATTAAACACTAACCCTAAGTGGTATATATATTTGTAATCTACTCTTCAATACCTTTCATTTGATACCCCACTCAAAATTTAAAAAAAATATTTTTTTCTCGCGATGTGAATTATCCGCCATTTTGAATTTGAACAGCTGATTATTTTGAGTTCTCTATATTTTTCCTGTGTGCGCGTCAAAACGATCTTTAATACTGGTAAGTTTCACGCTTTTATCTCTTTTGGTTCAAAAGTTATTGGAACCGTACAGAGTGACAGACAGACACAGGAACGAAACTATAAGGGTTTCTTTTTTTTGGTTTTACCAACAAAACCCTAAAAAAAACGATAAAATTCCATAATTATAGTAGTTCATTATTATAAAAGTTACAAGCGAATACAATTATTTATTAGCGCAGTAATTTTGATGACGTCAAAGTTTGTTTACATCTGTCAAAATACCTTAAAACTTCAAATAATTTAATAAAATATAGGTATTAAAGATAATGTTTTTTTTAAGAATGATAATAAATCAGTTAGTTCAGAACGGTCACCCATCCAAGTACTGACCACGTCCAATGCTGCTTCCTGCTGTGGAGTAGCAGGAGAGGCCACTGGCCACTTTAGTGGCCTCTGAATCTGAAGTGAGGAAAGGTTCCGAGGTACCCCGCACCCGATTTTTTTCATAATATATTTTTAAAATAAATTTTGCTTCCAAGCTTATTAATATTAATTTTGCTTACGGAAGCTATGTGATTGTTCTGAAAAACGTAATATTTTTATTTCTCCCATAACGAAAATTCCTAAATAGAAAATACGTTTCAGAAACTATTGGTTCGGTGTTTTTTGGTTGTACAATTTAAAAGAATTAATAATGACTCCACTTTCCATTTTCAAGTCTTGTTAAGTAAACCAATAGTTCCCCTAAGTTTCGAAAATATAACAAAGTGTGCCATTGGCCCTCACAATGGCACACTCAAGATTGAAATTCACTTAAGTTTTAACAGGTCGTGGCGATTTGAAAGTAAAGGAAAAGCGTTGTTGTTGTTGTTGTTGTAGATAAGGCAAGAAGTTATAATCATAGAGTTAAATAACAAGATCTATGCCATAATATTATGTTACTGATTTATTAGTGTGTCAATTTGATTATCCAATTACTCAAAATTGAGAATATCATGTCTCAATCTAGATAATTAAATAGTATTGAGGATTAGGAATATTGTGTTCGTCGCTACAATTTGATAACATGGAAGTATAATGCATCGTTATGCAGTTCAAGTACCATATTTTAACACCACAGTAGTAGTATTCATAATGATGTAGGTACTGATAAGGATCAGAAGTGTTTATAATAAATAGTTATAGTTCGAAGTTAATTATAATAAAAATAAATAATAAGATGAGGTTATAAAATAGNAAAATGCATATATTGGGGTTTTTAAGTGCATATCGATCCGAACTCTAATCATTACATTTAATTATACTTCATGAAATTTTAAAAAACGATTAGATGAAATATTTTCGCAAACTTTTAACATATACTACGTTTCCATGAGTTTTAAAAACAGTTTTGGTTTTCAAAACCCGGAAACGGTGGAAACGGTGATTTCAAAACATTTCGAGTTCAAGGTCACAACAACAAATTTTTGGTTTTGTGTTGAAACTGTTTTGAAAAATTAGCATGGAAACGGGTATTGAATTGAAAACAGAATTGAGACATGCGCGGTAGGTACGATGAGTAGAGATATTATAACCTGACATTACTACAACTAGTCTGAGAGTTTATAGTTTTTAAAATTGTAATGAAAACTGTTTTGGGAACACCTCATGGAAATACTTTTGGTTTGAAACGAAAACAGTTTTGGAAAATCATGGAAACGTAGTAATTGGTTCTCTCATAGCTGCTTTCCATAAAATTGCTAGCGGTATATTTATATTTGCCTGCATTGCTGCCGTTTCTGAAGACGTTAATTTTCTTACAGTTGTGAGTTGACAAATTCTTAAATTTTTTATTTATAATATATTGATTAATGTTACATATGTATTATATTATTTTTTGTTTTTAAAAACAGTTACTATGAATATTTTTGAATTACATAGTCTTCGTACTTCTATATAAACTATAAACGAAAACGTATAAGCTCAATAAGAAAAAAAAAACATATTTAAATATTAAATACTTTCCTATTTTCGTAGTTGTCATTTAAAGTGTGTCACAAATTAGTCTTTATTAAATAAGTTAGTGTTTAATGGAAAATGTGGTACTTCTTTAGATTGTTACTCCCCCTAAGTTTTTTTAGAATATAAATCTGAACTGACTTCATAACTATGTATTAAGACAATGGGACATTTAGTCCAATGTACTTTGGGACAATGGAATATCACACTTCTGTTTTTATAAGGGGAGTATACAGTCTAAAGAAGAACAATCCGTACACCTTTTTTAGATTGTTACTCCCTTCTGTTTTCTTTATAAGGGGAGTAACAATCTAAAGAAGTGCCGAAAAGGTATCATTTTACAAATATTGAGTTAGCAGACATTCATATTGTAAATAATTTAACATGATTATTACAATAATTTCCAGATAGTCGGGATTATTGTGGGTGGACTGTGTTTGTGGATGAGATTCGACACGGATTTCAGGCATTGGATAGATGTACTTCAAATAAAAGATGTATACATCGGCGCTTACATCCTTCTCATATTCGCTTTCCTCAAAATTGCTAGCGGTATATTTGCCTGCATTGCTGCCGTTTCTGAAGACGTTACTNTTTTTTTGACATTTATGTAATCATTTATGGTGCCCATTATATATTATTATGATGATATGTTGATGACACGTGTATCTATGTATATGAATACCTATAATATACAAAGTTGTCCAAAAATCTCCCTCCCCCCTCTTTAACTTTGAACGGTTTGAGATAAATTAATGAACTTGGGTAATCTCTACCATATTTGAATTCTACGGTGAAAAAGAATGAACTGTTACTTGTAACCTTTTTTTCTATTTCCAATATTTGGGGGGCAAACATACCAAAATAACCCTTCCAAAATAGTAAAAAAATAAAGTAAAGTTGAAATAAAGTAATGTAACTTGGGGGATAGTACCTACCTTAGGGGATAGTACCTATTCATCCACTCGCGTACTAAGGGGAACCTCCATTTTGCCCCCAGGCTCTGACATCTACCATTTTTATACCTTTGCCCCCCTATAGGGGGAAGAATATTTTTAAAATTGTAGTGAAAACTGTTTTGGGAACTCCTCATGGAAACACTTTTGGTTTGAAACGAAAACAGTTATGAAAACTCATGGAAACGTAGTAATTGGTTCTCTCATAGTTCTCAATACTAATTTGTCACTAATCATCACAGGATTGTTCTAATTAATTGATCTATGACTCCCCAAGTACTAGTTATAAAATAATTCTTTACAAAAGAAGAGTTTTGACAGGAAATGACGGTTCTCTGCCACATCTGAAATATATATTATCCAAAATTGCTCTCTATGTTTTTATGGTGGCATACGATATAAAATCAACACTCAAGTTCTCAATACTCAAGATATCATGTACATAATAAAAAACATATTAAGTAAAAAAATAAATATCATAAAAAATATATTACTTTCCTATTTTCGTAGTTGTCATTTAAAGTGTGTCACAAATTAGTCTTTATTAAATAAGTTAGTGTTTGATGGAAAATGTGGTACTTCTTTAGATTGTTACTCCCCCTAAGTTTTTTTAGAATATAAATCTGAACTGACTTCATAACTATGTATTAAGACAATGGGACATTTAGTCCAATGTACTTTGGGACAATGGAATATCACACTTCTGTTTTTATAAGGGGAGTATACAGTCTAAAGAAGAACAATCCGTACACCTTTTTTAGATTGTTACTCCCTTCTGTTTTCTTTATAAGGGGAGTAACAATCTAAAGAAGTGCCGAAAAGGTATCATTTTACAAATATTGAGTTAGCAGACATTCATATTGTAAATAATTTAACATGATTATTACAATAATTTCCAGATAGTCGGGATTATTGTGGGTGGACTGTGTTTGTGGATGAGATTCGACACGGATTTCAGGCATTGGATAGATGTACTTCAAATAAAAGATGTATACATCGGCGCTTACATCCTTCTCATATTCGCTTTCCTCAAAATTGCTAGCGGTATATTTGCCTGCATTGCTGCCGTTTCTGAAGACGTTACNTGGAAACGTAGTAATTGGTTCTCTCATAGCTGCTTTCCATAAAATTGCTAGCGGTATATTTATATTTGCCTGCATTGCTGCCGTTTCTGAAGACGTTAATTTTCTTACAGTTGTGAGTTGACAAATTCTTAAATTTTATAGTTATCATAATATATTGATTAATATTACATATGTATTATATTATTTTTTGTTTTTAAAAACAGTTACTATGAACATTTTTTAAGTACACAGTCTTCGTACTTCTATATAAACTATAAACGTAAACGTATAAGCTCAATAAGAAAATTTAATTAATCCCCAGACGTGTCCAGGATTAGCTTAATACTCCCTGGCGCGTACATAATGGTCTCATTTGCAGAGCGTATAATTATAGTAACCAATTTAATTTATATCTATTTCCATCATTGATTTAATGAGGAAAGTTTCATGCTCGACGAGCAGGTTATGTTACTTAAATAAATAATGTTATTATGTACTTGAATAAATTTAAAGGGGCCCTGCCCTTTTTAACGTGGACGGAGAGAGGCCGGGTTCGATTCCCCGCCGAGGAGAAGTTATTTTAATGGTAAATTTTGATGAAATGTTCAAGTATAATTAAATGTACCTACGAAAACTAATAAATGGAAAACACAGGGCAAGTAATTATGAACTCGTATAAGAGAACGTTTTTCTACTTTGTCTCGGACAACTCTGGTATTTAACTCAGGTATCTATAGTAAATACGTAATACGTATCTGATTCTCCTTGATTTGAATTGATTTAAATTCATGAAGATTCTTTAAGTGTGAAAGGGGCCTCACGCTTAAGGAGGAACGAGTAACAGAAAAACATATCTACTAGGTATCTCCAGGAAAATAAGGGATAACGCCCTTATCTTGCCAATTAGCCCAGTGAAATAAGGAACTCTGTGCCGAATAAATCCAATAAAGCTGAATTTTTGCACACACCTTTATTTAGGCATTATAAGAAGTGTGTGAAAAGTCCCCATCGATATTGTGCCGGTGTTGTTAGATATTCAAGGTCAAAAGACACGAAAATTGGTTTTTCGCTAATATCTCGCATGATATTAATCGGATGACAATTATAGTTATATGACAAATTGTTAATTTGATTATTCTCTACAAGTTTGTTCTATACCTTTTTTACGTACGAGCAACCGTTTTCACATAATACGCCCCCAAAAAGCATAAATTGCATAGACTTATCCCGCAACAACAATTCATTCGTTTCTACATCTTAGAGGTAGAATGTATGGTGCGTTTTTTTACATTTTTACATGTGTCTTCTTATAATTATTATAATTTTACCATTTGTATGTCATTACCTAAAAGAAGTTAAGTTATATAGATATGGAATTAATTAAGTGTTAATAGCATTGCTTCAGTGGGTAAGTTGGACATAAAGATAGCAAAGATATAAAATAAAATAAACATTTTAGCTTTAAATCTTTTAAAAATTAAATTTAAAAAACGTCCCATTTGTCAAATAAATAATTAAAAAATATATTACTTCAAAAGTAATTCGTCTAAATCAAAGCCACTAAAGTAAGGAGTTATTAGTTACTTTACTCATTGGAATTTGTTCCATGACTGTTCAATATACATATATACACTCGATAATATAATATATTACATATATCCGTAATTTTATGAAAATAGATTAGGCCTAACGGGGAAACCATGTAAAAAAACGCACCATACATTCTACCTCAAAGATGGTGTAGAAACGAATGAATTGTTGCGGGCTTAGTCTATACAATTTATGCTTTTTGGAGGCGTATTACGTGAAAACGGTTGCTCGTACGTAAAAAAGGTATGGAACCAAACTTATAATCCAATTTACAATGCGAGATATAAACGAAAAACCAATTTTCGTGACCTTTGACTATGAATATCTAACAACGCCGGCACGATATCAATTTGGACTTTTCACACCCTTCTTATAATGCCTAAAAAACATGTGTGCAAAAATTCAGCTTTATTGGATTTATTCGGCACAGAGCCTCTTTTGTTGCCTTATTTTGCTGGGCTAAATCTAGTATGTAAGGGCCGTAAAACTATTGTCGATTTAGATCTTTGTAGTTAAGATCTTATGTTAACTATAAAGTTTATGTTTTACTAAATAATTTTACTAAACTCTACGCTACGACTAAATAGTTTTTTTTACAAACACGTTTAGTTACTAAATCACTTACACTGGAATAATTACTGGGATAGGATAGTTTACACCCACCATTACTTTATTAGGAATTATAGACGTTATTTCACATGAAAGTTTGAACTTTATACTTGCGATAAATGGCTATTTATTAATTCAATTTGTCAATATTTATTACTTCTGACTTTTGATTTTGCAGAATGCGGGATGTCAAATGTTTTGTTTTCTGGTGGGACTGACGGGAGCGGCCGTATTGATGGATTACAGTACTTACCAGTCTGCTATTCATCCTATTATCGAGAAGGTCATGCTGTATCTGATTCAAGGGTACCCTCAAAACGACCACGTCACTCACGTTCTTCTTAACGTCCAAGAAGAGGTCAGTTTCACTGTTTTTACAATTACATAGCATTGATTTTTGCCAGCGCGGGAAAATCTAAAAAATTTGGTGGGGAGCCAATGCTGAGAGCGCTAGATTCTGAATTCGAGAAGGTAGGGCCAACTAGACAAATAAAAATATCACTAGTGGAGGGTAACTTTGCAGTATTAAAGATCGTTTTGACACGCACACAGGAAAAATAGCGAACTCAACATATCAGCTATCAGCTGTTCAAATCCAAAATGGTGGATTAATTCACCTCACGGGATTTTTTTGTTTTGAGTAGAGAGTAGAGTATCAAATGAAAGGTATTGAAGAGTAGATTTCAAAAATATATAATACTTGTGGAAAGAGTTCAATTTTCCATACAATTTTGTCAAAAAAAATCAAAATTTTGCGTGCCCCACCTCTAAAACTATATTCCCGCTGTTTTCTAAAAATATGCAAAATGTGCGGTCTGCTGTGTCATAGAAAAAATAAGAAAAGCAATTTGATGTGAATAACTTTTCCCAAGATGGCGGCTAATTACTGTCACGGG
>KZ651144.1:455721-468628 GCA_001010745.2 Gerris buenoi | reverse complement strand
AAGTCTTTTCCTAACACCGGACCATCCCTCAAGTTGATATGCAGGAGTTTTTTTTTCATTCTTTTTTGTATATGTATGTATATATATTGAGAGAGTGAGTGAGGGAGGCTCGTATATTATAAAGGAATGAAAGACTAATGTAGGAAACAAAACTAATTCTGATTAAACTTTAAACATAAGAATGTAAAGATTTTTTTTTAAAACATAAAAATGTAAAGAATGTTTATATTTCTCCCAGTGCAATGCTGGGCTTTAAGCAATATTTAATTTTATAACATAAGAGACACATTAATATTTTCAATGAGTAACCTCTGAACATTTATTACGTTCCTCTTCAACTTTCTGTCTTGTTCTATTAAAGGCTTCTGTTTTTAAAAAGTCAACAGTCTTGTATATCGTAGTAGCTAAAGGAGATTTCGGAGCAGATGTCTGGACTGCGGGTGGTGTAGAGGGGCTGTTCTGGTCTGAAGGATCTAGGTCCAGATCTAAATACTGGATCTCAGGTTTTTTGAAGCTTCCTTTGGGACTAAAAGAACTGTAGTAATCTTCGTGATGACACTAAAACACAAAATACATAAGTAAGATCCAGAAGTGACAATTTTAACCCTTGATTTTAACCCTTTCATACCCGGGGATAAAAAATGAACCATGTTTTAAATCCTCTGGAGGATCACCCTCCTAATTAATTTTAATTACATTTAATTTAATTTTAAATAATAATAGTTTCTCCTTGTGAGTTAAACAGGAAGGATTCATTGACAGATTTTAATTATTTTCCTTTTTGTTCAACATAACAATCCATAGTAAAATCATGTTTATGTGTGTTTTTAATGAAAAGTTTTTGTAACTGACAAAAATTATGATTTTATTTCAAATCAGACAATGTCATAGAAAATATTACTAGCCCTTAATACTTGAAGCCCTTAATTAGAGTGAAATATAGCTGCTTGTTTTTAAAGAAAGGAAAAGGAGGAATAAGCAAATTATTTATTTAACCCTTAAAAGATCCAAATAAATACGTATCTATACATAAAATACAATCGATACATAAATTAAATAATTAATTTTTTAAAATTTTTATTGTGGGCATTTACACGCATTTTTGGGAACACCAAGTGTTAAAGGGTTAGAGTAGAGTAGACCAATATTAACAGTAATTCTTTAGATTGTTACTCCCTATGATTTTTTAGAATGTAATAAGTAATGAATGACTAAATAGGACAAAGGAATATCGTACTTCTGTTTTTATAAGGGGAGTAACAGTCTAAAGAAGAACATTCCGTGCACCTTCTTTAGATTGTTACTCCTCTCTGTTTTATTTATAAGGGGAGTAACAATCTAAACAAGTGCCATATTAACAATATTCAATTAGATGTAAAGTAATTAAGAATAAACTAAATTTTAAAATAAATTAGGGTTGCCAGATATCCTGCAGAAGTCAAAATAGGATACTGAGAAAAAACCTTTAATATGCGTTTATATTCCATACTGTAATCACAAATAATGTTACCTATTACCTTTATTAGCTATTCTCATTATTGAAAATGCGCTGGAAACTGAATAGTAAAGTTAATAAAATTACTTTCGTTTTTATTTTATTTTTTTATACTTTACTTAGGTTTACTTCTTAAAATTAGAAAAACACAGCAAAAATAATCGGAATATGCTTTTTTTTATTGCAACAAAATTTGAACAATTTTCAATGTCAGGGAGGCCTAGCAACCCTTTAATAAAAACAGATATAAAAAAATATTTACTTTATCGTTCTCTTCCTTAATGTCCTGATCAGATGCATCAGAAGTTCTAGGGATGGGTGACGGAGCAGCTCGATAGGTATACTGGTTTCCTGATCTACTCAAAGGTGGCGGACATAGTTTTATTGGAATATCTAGAAAGAAGAAAAAAAAATGTAACTGTAAGTTGTATTACAAAGAAAATAGTAATCATTCAGGAAAATGTTGGTGAAATACATACAAGAGATGTAATAAAAAATAAGATCTGGGGTTCAAGATATACAGAGTGTCAGTTAACATGGAACAGCGAAATATCTCTGGAACCATGATAGATAGAAAGATGCTGTTTTAAAGGTTCAATAATGGCTACAAATGGGCTTTCAGAAGAGATGCTGAACAATTTCTGTGTTCATCTAAAGTGTGGGAAGTTTACATAATAGAAAAACAAGTGAATAGGAAGCCATGTTTTTTTTTAGACTAGATTTGGATTCTATGGATAAAAATAAGAATTTTTTGCTCCGTGCATTAGTTTGCTGTCTGGGGAGCACTGAACCTGCTAAATAGAAACTTTAAGTCCATTTTACAGCTAAACTAATGGATATAGGAAAAACAATTCTAATTACAAAAAGTTCTTAATTTTTGCCTTAAAATCCAAATCCATTCTTAAAAACATGCATTATTGGTATTATTATCACATTTTGAGCCCTGCTGAACACTTTTTTCGGCAAAACACAGTTACAAATAAGGTATCTATTTTGGACTGTATTTGGATTCAACGGTTAAAAATAAGAACTTCCACTTTAGTATTTGATGGGTATTCAGCCTACAATGACACCTGGACAATGAATTTAGAGCAAAGAAAATCTCGCTGATTCTGGATGGGTATCCAGACGATCAGGAGGTATGGCGTGCCATTAAACCCTTAAATCCCTGGTTAGGTTTCCCATTTGAGTAGAGGGGATGTTAGTGTAAATATAGTAAATGCTGTTTTTAAACACCAATCATAACTAATTAGGTTTCACCCTGTACACAAAATCACATTTTTAGAGGTTTACGAGCAAGTGGGAGTATTTATTATTGAAAACTTAAAAATAAACATTTTGCTCTTGGATACTTAATGTTGAGGGGGGCAAAGTGATGGGGGGGAGGAGGGCAAAGTATATTATATAAAAAAATGTTAGATCTTATTATTGTAAAGAATTTACCTTCTACATCACTGGTTACACTGGAGGGCTTGAGGCTTCGGTCGATACTAGGAGGAAATCCACTAGGAACAGGAGAAGGCTCATTGGACGCTGAATCTGAACCTTTCCTGCCAGGTTTTAACCCTCGGTCGACAAAGGGGGGATGTTTAGTACTTTGAGCACCATTATTATACAAAGATATGTCCACTGAACTTAGAGAAGGGAAATCATACCTAAATACAACTTCTTTATATGCTTCTGAATTTACAGTTTGTAATGAACCGATAGATTTAGGGCATAAATCAGGGTTTAAATTAGATTGACCATTTAAAACATGACTTCTGGGAAAGTCGTACATTTCATCTAAGTGTTCTGCACTTCTGGAATGCCTTTTCTTGTTGATTTCTTCTAAGTTACAATAAGTGTGACTTCTTCTCGATTCTAGAACCAACAGGTTTTGAGGCTTTGGGGGTCGGGGTGGAGGTAACGGTCTCCTATAGTGCCAACTGCCACTGGCAATAGGTTTAATATCTTCAAGAGAGCCGTCTAAAGGGTTAGGGAATGTCTCCCAATTAACTACCGGTTTAGAGTTTAAACTAACACAATCTTCATCGGTGAAAACACTTTCACCGTCAGTAAGGGGGCTTTGTAACGGTGGGGAATTGGATCCTGAACCCCTTAAATCTAAATTGCTAGGTAAGTTTAATTTTCGAGGACAATCATAGCACTCGCTAAGATTGTGGTAACTATGAAAAGGCGTTCCAGATGTACATTCACTGATGGGAATGTAAGGTCCAGAAGCAGTACTGGATGGTGACAACGGTGGTGATTCTAAATTTTGGGCATCTTGATAAGCACCATTCTCCGATTCTCCAGGCAGAAAATCACACACTAAAAGAACAAGAACAAACAGATTTGTAAATATAAATGATTTTTTACACACATAAATGAGGTTAATTTGTTAAAAAGGTAATTATTATAGTCCGATGGTGTTGCGCCAAAAGGGCCAATCTGCATTTTGTATTTGAATTCTAAAACTTGAAAAGCTATTAAAAATTATTAATATTTGAATGCCTTATTTATATTTTTATTCATTTAAAATATATTTGGATACCTAATTAATAAGCCAAAATAACCAAATTTATTTTATTAATTATAAATAAAAAAATAAACGTGATATTAGTTGCAGATTGGTCCTTGTAGATTTTTACAGATTAGCCCTTTTGGCGCAACACCCATGGAATACTATAATAATTCATTATACCTAATAAACCAGGAAAGAAATTAAATTATTTGAGTTTACTCTTAAGTTAAACCCCTTAGGTATAATTTTATTGAAACAAATAAAATTAATGAAGTGCAAGCTGCTCTTCTAGCTATTACCTGATAGGTTCTAATCTATTTTCCAATTAAAATTACCACTTTATATCCATTCCATAAAATCTGTAAGCAGACTGCATGTGATACCCTAGTGATTCCAAATACGTATCAGTTTGTCTGTGGTTCAATTTTAGCAAACCAATATATCTTTAAAAAAAACTACTTGTCCAATTCTAATAAAATTCGGATGGTTGGTCATAATTAGCCAATTGTTGGTCCTATAGTTTCTATCTTCTGCGTCCATTCGTTTCTCTTCCACATGCAACACTTACACCGAAGATGATATAAAATGTAGTGTTGATCCAGAGTGACTGTTTATAATCCATATAAAATTATGGTGACAATATTGTTGTGTTACTTTTTCACATTGCATGCCTCTCTACAGTAAAATTTAGGAAAGAAGACGTGCGTTAAAAATAAAGTACTAGGTCTGTTTTTGTTTTAAACGGTTATCCCGAGGGCCGCGCGCGCCCCTCCACTAGATTTTTATTTTTGCCTAGTTGGCTCAACCTATTGCCCGCCAAAATCTCGAGCTGTCATTGGCTCTCCGCCCAATTTGTCAAACATTTTCCTGCTGTCAACGCACGTCTTCTTTCCTGAATGGTACTGTAGTCATAATTAAAAATCAAAAACCATTACGTTTTGTTAAATAATTTAAAAAAAATACAATTGATTTTATAGGGTAACATCATATTATTACTTAATTTGAACTCTCTATTAAGTGTTTAAATGTTTTATATACTAATTTTGTATGTCCTATGTCATGTATATTTTCGTCTCTATTTTGCTACTAAAATATACTATTTGAGCTAGTACTAAATTTACAAGATTATACATCTCATAATCATAACTTACAATTATCATCCTGATTGTAGGCCTTGAGTCCACAAACTTGACAGACACATTCCACCCATTTATTCATATCAGCTTCTGTTTCAGCAGCTAAATAGTATGTCCTGCTAGGTGTACGTACATCAAACATGAAAGCGTACTTTTGTTTCCTGTCTTCAAAATGTAAACCAGCATCAACCTGTATAACCAATATTACACAGATAAGTTTGTTTTTTTACCATTATTATTTAAAATAGTATTTCCCTTTTGTGGAGGGTTTATATAAATCTGACGGAAGAATATTATATTAGTTTAGCTTACTACAATAAGTGTAGAGTCCTTATTTCCAAAATAAAAAAGATGATGTCTCTATAGAATTACACTGTTGTTTATTCAATCTGTAGTGTTCAATGTTCTGGCTGTTACTCTGGTAAAACCACCAGGTTTGTAAAAGAAATAAGTTACCAACTCATGTTTTGTGTAAATTCCCAAAAAAGCAATAAGCACTGTGTAAGTTAAACCCCTTAGGTATAATTTTATTGAAACAAATAAAATTAATGAAGTGCAAGCTGCTCTTCTAGCTATTACCTGATTAGAACCTATTTTCCAATTAAAATTACCACTTTATATCCATTCCATAAAATCTGTAAGCAGACTGCATGTGATACCCTAGTGATTCCAAATACGTATCAGTTTGTCTGTGGTTCAATTTTAGCAAACCAATATATCTTTAAAAAAAACTACTTGTCCAATTCTAATAAAATTCGGATGGTTGGTCATAATTAGCCAATTGTTGGTCCTATAGTTTCTATCTTCTGCGTCCATTCGTTTCTCTTCCACATGCAACACTTACACCGAAGATGATATAAAATGTAGTGTTGATCCAGAGTGACTGTTTATAATCCATATAAAATTATGGTGACAATATTGTTGTTACTTTTTCACATTGCATGCCTCTCTACAGTAAAATTTAGGAAAGAAGACATGCGTTAAAAATAAAGTACTAGGTCTGTTTTTGTTTTAAACGGTTATCCCGAGGGCCGCGCCCCTCCACTAGAGATTTTTATTTTTGCCTAGTTGGCTCAACCTATTGCCCGCCAAAATCTCGAGCTGTCATTGGCTCTCCGCCCAATTTGTCAAACATTTTCCTGCTGTCAACGCACGTCTTCTTTCCTGAATGGTACTGTAGTCATAATTAAAAATCAAAAACCATTACGTTTTGTTAAATAATTTAAAAAATAATACAATTGATTTTATAGGGTAACATCATATTATTACTTAATTTGAACTCTCTATTAAGTGTTTAAATGTTTTATATACTAATTTTGTACGTCCTATGTCATGTATATTTTCGTCTCTATTTTGCTACTAAAATATACTATTTGAGCTAGTACTAAATTTACAAGATTATACATCTCATAATCATAACTTACAATTATCATCCTGATTGTAGGCCTTGAGTCCACAAACTTGACAGACACATTCCACCCATTTATTCATATCAGCTTCTGTTTCAGCAGCTAAATAGTATGTCCTGCTAGGTGTACGTACATCAAACATGAAAGCGTACTTTTGTTTCCTGTCTTCAAAATGTAAACCAGCATCAACCTGTATAACCAATATTACACAGATAAGTTAGTTTTTTACCATTATTATTTAAAATAGTATTTCCCTTTTGTGGAGGGTTTATATTNAAAGCTTATCCAATGAGATTTTGCTTATTATTATCAGTCGGTTAATGTGATCACTAGGCCTTGGTCCCAAAGTGATCACATTAAGCGGCGACTACTGTATTGACATATACTTTCAAACATACACTTTGATAACACATATGTAAGCAATATCAATATTTTGATTTTATCAGTATCAAACTATATTTTATTTACAAATTATAGATTAATAACTATATTGTTAGTATTCTTTATTTATTTATTTCTAATTACACAATTGATAGCAGTACTGACAACTGTACTAAAATACTTTTACTATGAATGGAATTTGTGCTATGGATACAGATATAGTATCTTTATACAAACTAAACTTAACCCATTCAATGAAGGTGGATCCACTGTGGATTCATGCGTGGCTAAGGCTGGTGACGGATGAATCCACAGTTGATCCAAGCCCTCCCTTTAAGCCCTCAGTAGCTCTATTCTCCGTGCCTCGAGTAGAACCATCTTGCAAGGCTCTGTCAGGCCCGCTGACCTTTGTATTGTATCCACAGTGGATCCAAACATTTTTTTTTTTTTTTAATCGATTAGATCAGTCACTAAGGTAGGTTCATAAATTGGATTATGCATTCAATGGGTTAATACAATGTTACTGAAAATACAAGAATTAGAAGTTAAAAGGAAATGGGAAAAAACCAACCTGTTCACATTGATCTAGATCGATCTGGCCTTTCAAATTTTTGCAACTTCTGTCTGTATAATAACAGAGAAAATATTGATCAGGAAGTTCTCCCGAATGCCTCAAGACAAACCATCTCCGTCTCCATCTCTGAAAACCATCCCAAGAGAGTCAATCAATAAATAGGTACAGTAAAAACCGTTTAACACAAAACTAAGGGGACCGAAAGATTATTACAGTAGAGCCCTGATAAGAAGTGTCTCGTGGGGATAAGGGAAACAGTCTTGTTATTGAGGTGCTCTTTTTGTTGAGGGTCGTGTTATCAAGGTTATTTTGGCTATCAGTCGTGTTATCGAGGTTAATGGGCAGGGTTTTCAAGTCCAGACTTGTTCAAGATACCTCATTCCTGTATAGAGTTGCGTTGTAGAGGTTGAATTCTCAAAACGACTTGTAATAGAGGTTTTTAGTTATGTTGTGAATTAGAAAAAATCCGTTTTATTTGGATAATAATAGTCGTGTTATAGAGGTTAATTTAACATTGTGTGTTATGGCAATCTCAAGGGAATTTGAAAATTGCACTTGTAATTGAAGTTGTCGTGTTATTGAGGGTCGTTTATGCGATGTTCTACTGTATATATATTTTGTGTTTAATTATGCATACAAAAAAGACTCACCAATATCTTCGATGTCCAATTTTATTAACTTATACATGTATGTATATAATTATTGTTCTGTATGCATTGTCCAACACATCATATTATTAGATACACTAGCTTATTATTAACATTACAAATTATTATATGATATGTACATAAATTTTATTATTATTATTGTTTTTTTTTTTTTTTTTTTTTTTTTTTTTTTTTTTNGATTTGTTGACTATAAATATTTATATTATTAAAAATACCTAAATAATATTGATAAAAAAAAATTAAATTTCTTATACAATGCAGACAAAAAACCCCCCCCCCCCCGCATTCCGGGGGCATATTATAAGCAAGTTTTATTATTTTTCTGAAATTTCAGCCTGCATATTATACGCAAATGCGTATTATATGTGAGATTTTTAGTCATTTTTAAATAGATGTGGAAAAAAAATTTGAAGCAAATTGTGAAAATCATAAGTGAAGAATCAAAAGTGAAATTGCTATGAAGCAATAATGAATTGATTAAAAGAACTGAGGGCTGAGGCCCCCTCCTCCCCTCTAACCACGTGGAAGACAAGATAACCAAAAGAGGAGGAAAATGGGAATCACAGGGGCTCTAAGCTAAACAAAAACAAACACACTCATATCTGATATTGTTGTACACTCATATCTCCCGTAATACACGTTAGTATTTTGTGTCCTGTTCTGAACAAAAACAAAGAATAAATTAAGCAGAAAAGGAACTAAAATAAAATAATAATAATGTAATAGAACATGTTTATAGAAAGGAAAATAAAAAATAGCAGGGTTAGAGATAAATATTTTGTAATTCCTAACAAATAATAAATTGAGTGTACAATAGGAAGGAACAAGGATGTAATTAACATTACATGTTAAGTACACATGTAATGTAATTATGTAATTAACATTAACATGTTAAGTACACATGTTAATTCGGCCTATTATCATGGAAGAAAAATAAGAAGAAACTGCGAAGAACGATATTTATTTCCGAGGATTTTCCTCTAAAGTTTAGAGAGACTAGAAGCGACTGATAGAGGAGTTAAGGTACCAACTTAAAATGTAACTTAGTTAATGTAAAATAGTGTAGCCTCCGTAAGAAAACAGAGCAGATCAAAAACAATAAAATTTTATACAAGGACGGACAAAAGAGAACCGTGCTACTCCTCTGACATGCAAGCAGAATTCGCACACGAAATTAGCCTTAACGCTAAGATGTAGAAGTTTATAAGAGCATAATAGTTAAGGATGGTATTGGAAACAGTAGGACAGTCGAAAAAGAGAGAAAAGGTGTACAGCAAGTGGCATGTGATAATCCATGTTTGTGATTATCTTCATAAGTGAACCATTATATATCTGATTATTATTTTATACTCTATTAGGATTTTCTCCAAGTTTACTCAGCTACTTCTAAGCAGTCATTGTAATAGGTAAGTTATCTTGGTATTTATTATATAAACCAAAAATATAGTCCACTTCTCCGAGTGTCCAGTCCTCTGTCGTATTTTCTATGTATTTTAATTCATCACAGAATCAGTGTTCTCAAAATACGAAAAAATGAAATTTTTAATACAAAATAATCTGACCCTCAATACAAATGTCTCAACACCAATGTAAAATTTCATTTTTCTCGGTCAGAGTTTCCATTTTGTGGGGTTTTTACCCCTCTAAGCACCACAAATGTCAACGGAGATAAGTAATTTAAGATTTGTTGACGATGTCCCGATCTTTGTCTAGTCCTTACAGGAGTTAGAAGAAAATCCCAGGAAGAATTAAACAGAGGGAAGCCTGACTGAATATCAGTACAGACTTCTACAGACCAATGCAAGAGCCTAAGTTAGATCGGAAGGAGAGCTGAACTGGGTTACGGAAGCAGTCTGCTTGGGAAAACTTATTTCTTATAGCGATACCACTTGGAGCTAGATTACAGAAGAAATTTAAGAGTATGAAATACATTTTAGAAGTATTACAAAAATAAATATGTTTGAAAATTAAGTATAAACGAGGAAATGTACCCCTTGTGGACACTGAGGGTTGATTGTACTAGTAAATTACCTGTTAGTTAATAATTACTTGCATGAAATAACTTGTCTTTAAAAAAATGTCTGCCAATGATAACAAGGCCTGAAGCAAAGAGAGTGTTGTCATTTACAGAAAGATAAAGCTAGTTTGATTAGCACCTAGGGATACATCTGCATAGGATGACAGATTTTCATGAGATACAACAAACAATAAACAGACATCTTCCCCTCATAACTACTATAAACAAGTGCAAAGGTTTACCTATCATCCATAATGATAGTAATTACAAGCTCAACACTAGATCAAACACAATAAACTGTTCAAACAAATGCTTATCTATTCATAAAAAACTGGTCCTCACATAGCAAAGTATGCAAGAACAAAACTTGTGTATACGTATTATCTATGTTCATATTACGTATAACTAGTAAAATACCGATGAGTCGACTGGGAATGAATCATCCGAGACTGGGCAAGTCTCGGATTCATCTGACACAAAAGATAACTCCTAAGACTGAATAAAAATAAATCAAAATAAACAAGAACCGGACTGTAGCGAACTTGACTAATAGCGTACTGATTTCAGAAGTGTTAATGATAAATAAGAGAAGTAAACTTACCGCTCTCCAAACTCTCTTGGAAGGAGGTGATTTAGTCAGCCAACCTTCGTGAACGATTTCTTGGTTGCTCAGTTTGGTCGACATAATGGGACATTTCACACGATAAGACACGTCCTTTTCGCTGGGAAAAACCGAAAACTATCTCGAAACACTCGCTTCACTTCAACTAAATGTTAACCAAACAGAACTCCTAGCTTATATAAATTATCAGCTGATGGTAACAGTAGATATCAAAAAAATATTAGGTCCTAGAATTGACTGTTTTCGTAAACACAGTACAGATGAAACGACGTCAAGCACCAAGGTCGCTTTCACGGACCTACAAAACCTACCTAATCTAATCTTTTAAGTAGTGGGGTGGCTCTCTCTATTGTCCGAAGTTTCAACTGTCTGTTAACTTGATTAGTACATAGGGCGCGCGCTAGATGCTGCTACGAGTCCGAGAAAAATTAATTTGTTATTTTTCATCGCCAATGAAGAACGAAGAAAAAACTTGCACCGATTTGATTTTGATTTTAACATTTCTAGTAATCACTTATTTTTTGTATTAATAGTAAATTTTTCAGATTTTTTATGTGTCATTTAATGATTATAAATAATCATTTTTTAAGGGTTTAATTAATTAAATTAGTAAATATTGTTGACATACTTATTTAAATAATTTATGCTATTTATTAGGCACACATTTTGTTTGGTTAGTTTTGCTAATATATTATGTTTATTATTTTCTAAATTTAATTCTCCAGTATATGATTATTTTCATAAATTTTCATGTTTGTTGTGTTTTTTGTTTCATTTGAACTCGATAATAACTACATATTATTTGGTCCATAGTTTGTTCTAATTATCCAGATTTTTTATTTATCGTTCCAATGGTTTAAAAAAAGCATTGACATCAACATCCAGTTTGAAGTGTTTTTCGAAGAATAGGATTAGAAAAGCTAAGCATAAACTTTATACACTATTAATTTTTTCAATGAACTTCTCTATTTTAGAAATTAGATTTAAAGTTGTTTTTGAAGTGAAATTTCTTTGGCGGCGGTAGAGTGAATTTTTTTCATATAGTGAAATCGTACAACGAAGTTTGCGATTCGAGACTTGTCCAAGTGTAACATTTTTACAGATTAATTGTTATTATCTATTTANTAACAATTTCTAAATCCAGAAATAGTAAATTCGTCAAAAAATATCAAATAAAATAAAAGTGAAAGAGAGCAATACATTCTATAACTTAAGTTTCACTTCTACTGCGTGAGAGCCTCACACATATTTTTTAAAGTCCAAAAATGGGAATATTTTCCTCTCTTGCACTTTAAAATTGATAAAAATTATAATTTTGGGTTACATAATTGCAGTTCTTTATCTGTAGATTTTTATTTGTGGGAGTTTTTTTTTTAATCTTTAGTTATTTAAGTATTGTTATCTGGCAACCCTGATACCTTGTGCCTTTTTGCCGCCTTTATACATATGTAAGTAGTTATATTTTTGGTTTTATGTACCATGGCTTAATAGTTCAATGTTCTTTGATTGTTTCAATTAAACAAAGTGTTTATTTAATTATTGTTATCTGGCAACCCTGATACCTTGTGCCTTTTTGCCGCCTTTATAAATATGTAAGTAGTTATATTTTTGGTTTTATGTACCATGGCTTAATAGTTCAATGTTCTTTGATTGTTTCAATTAAACAAAGTGTTTATTTAATACTTGAATTTGTATACCTTTAACATTAGTCAACCTATGTAACGTTTTATTACGTAACTCAATATTTTTATTGAAATACAAATGTTATATATTTAATTTATAATTAGTAATGATCCATTTTTATTACAATTTAATTTAAATAAATAATTATTTAGTGAAATATATTATTAAACATTTTTTATTGTTTTTCGTCAACTCATTTTTTTTCAATGAAATGAATTATTTTATATAATTTGCAATCATTATATACCCTTAAATTTAGTTCATTAGTATTGAATAACCAGAGTTAAGGCTATTTAATAATTTAAAAAAATTATATAAAATAAAATAATATCAATAAAAAAAAATCGGTCAGAGACAACTCAGACAAACTTTCTCATATATGTACATTTAATTACTATTGGAAATTTCATCAAAAA
>KZ651144.1:376445-396876 GCA_001010745.2 Gerris buenoi | reverse complement strand
ATATATTGTTTTTGTTTATTTGATTTAATAAATTTTTGTTAAATTTTTAGTTTTCTTTTTTTTTTTTTTATTAATCTGATTTTGTTTTTAAACATATTTATAACTATCTTAAGGTTTTAGGTATCCGGTTTAAGGTAATATTGTTGATACTGAGTAATTGTCAAAGGTTACTCTTAATGATTTAATTGATATAACTGCAATACCTTGCAACGACATAGAAAGGGTATCGACACTTAATTTTTTGCTTACATAAAATGTGACCCTGATAATTTTTGAATGTGGATTTTACCGTTTGCTGGCTCTACTACAGTCTGTCCTAAAGGAGAGTTAGTGAGTTGATAGCGCGGAAAAAGCGAGTGACACACAGATTGGCCAACCTCTGAGGGTAAAAACACTTATCTTTGCCTAATTGGCCCTACCTTTTGTCTGGGAAAATCTCGAGCTCTCATTGGCTCCCCATTTGCTAGTTTTTTCCACACTGTGAACGCACTAACTCTACTTTGGGACAGACTGTAGTCTAATGTTTTAGTTGTAATTATGGTAATTGTCAAGGACAGGGAAACACATAGCCCATATTAAAATGATTCGAGGCTAATTTTGAGCTTCGTAATGAATGATCTCTCAACTGTACTCATTAGTTACAGAGTTCTCTTTTGTATTGTGCCAATACTATAATTAAGGCTACTCTTTAAATTTTATTTCATACGAGTAAGGTTAAAAAAAAAAATTCCATAAACGGCGTAAAAAATGCCAGATCAAACAAGTTTTTATTTTTGTCACATAATATGTTAATATTTGTTTGATCTGCAGCTACAGTATACTTATATTAACCTTTTTTATGACAAGACACTTGGTATTTCAACCGTACCTAGCCTTTTCTCTTCTATTTATAATTCTTGATTTAAACGAATAATGATATAACTCTAAGTATTCGCCTATCAATGCATTTTTATTATTTTCCATAATCAATTTTTTCATGGCTGATCTCTTCTCGCTTTAATATGTAACTAACACTGAATAATCCTTTGTAAATATTTAAAGTGTTTCTCTTTCTTTCTCGTTAATATTTTTTAACATGTTTGCACTATTATTTAATTTTTCACTTGACAATTAAAAAAAAAAAAAAAAAAATCCTTGTACACTTTGAACGATTGATTTACTTTTAGGATGTTATTGGTTTAACTTATAAGCTGTAATGTAAGAATACCATTTGTTTAGGATTTTTGTTGTTAATTTATGCAGTCAATCCTTAACATTTGCGTTGTGCGGTCCCAAAAAAGTCCCACAGTGAATGTTAAACCATTAAATGTATGAAAAGTGAGGGGCTAAGTGTATAAGGCAAAGTTCACTTCATACAATTATATGAACAGTTTTAAAAATACTATTAATATTTCAAGCGAATAATAGTTAAATATATAAAAGGTTAATTATCATATGTTTGGATCCTTAAAGGGTAGGAAGAAGAAGACTACAGTCAGCCAAACAAGATTTAGTGCGTTGACAGTGCGGGAAATCGAGTGTCACCCAGATTGACTGCCACTACATGTAGCTTCTCATACGGTTATCCAGAGGGCAAATCTTGAGATCTCATTGGCTCCCCACCCCATTTGCTAGTTTTTACCACGCTGTCGATGCACTAACTCTCGTTTGGCACAGACTGTAGTACTCTTTCATGCAAGGTGGCAACTCAAGCCATTTTCGAGCCTAAAAATTATATTTATTTATTGTAACATGACATACATATGAATAAATCAATAATTAATAACGTTAAATACTCCAGTAATTACCTCTAAACTATACATTAAATTTCTGTTCTCAGGTTGCAAGTATAGTGAATTTTAAGAGACAAGTTGTACTTAATAACTAATTTGTCTCATTGGGGGAACTGGTAGTTCGCCACATCAATTTCCTATAATCAATAATACGAGAAAGAACAGGAAAAGTATTTATACAGTATATATATATATATGTACATGGATCCAAACATATGATAATAATCATTCTACTGGGCACACTTAGCTTTCATATAAAAAGTTAAGTTATGTATGATATAGCTGATCAGGCCTCCTCTCAGTTTGTCGTATAAAGATTTTAATTTGATTACTTTCTTTGACCATTTAGGTTTCAAGTCTGGTTTCTTTTTACTATGAGTGGGTGGCACGGTTGATTAACACAACTTAAATTAAACAGACACAACACAAGTAAAAATTATTAAAAGTTACTGCTCCGAGATTGATTTTAGTATCAAGACAGTAAGAACAGAAAAATACTGAAATATTTGATGTAGGTATTGTTTTCTTTTTCTTCGTAGAAAAGACACGAGTATTTGATTACTTACAGTATTCAAAAAGAAGGTTTTTCTTTGTTTTTATCAAATATTCCCTGAGTATAAGTTTACTAATCCAATTCTCCGATTACATCTTATTATTCCTAAAAGTAATTTTATAGCTTTTATTTCAATGTAGCTATCCGATTGTTACTATAGTGTGGTTAGTTGCATGTACCGAACCGACAGCAAAACTCCATTCATGTACAGATTTCAGTGAATCAAGTAATCACCTTGTCCTGTTTATAAAAACATGATTTTTTCTCCCCGAATTAAAAAAAAAAAAAGATTGCTGCTTGGACATTATTGGTTTTAAAAAATGTTTACTACCTACAGGTGAGAGGTACCACCGGTGGTCGTTTTATGATAGGTTGAAAGTAGAAGTAATTCAAAAGCTAAGAAACCTTGTCCCGGCATTGTTTTTGCAGTCCACATTGTCCAATTAAGGGTTTAGAAATTTGTAAAAATACCTAGGAATTATTTGTGAATGATTAATGCAGGCTAAGGATTCAAATGAAGGATTTGTGATGTCAACTTACCTGTTTGGATGAGGTATTAGCTTCATTCTTTCTACAATGTCGTAAACTTACATTATTATTAAAAAATGGTACACAAGATGACTTATTTCAGAATCTACCTTACAAACATAATTTTAATATCAATAACGCACAAATATGTACTTTCACAATTTCAAATGATTCGTTATAACGAGTTTTCACTTTTATAGTCAACTTGGTTGTAACGTATAGCCAAGTTTCATGAGCGGTAATTATAAAGAAACAATTAGGTATTAGGTGTAATTTCCCACTACTGACAAGCGCCCATTTCATTGAAACTTGCTGTGGCTTCTAGTGGTTACACCTTGTACTAAGAAGTGAAGGTTCCAACTAGGGATGGGAGGAACGGAACGTAACTATAGAAATAACTAGTTCCTGGAACTAGTTATAGGTTTGGAACGAAACGACGAAACTCGTTCCACTCATGGAACGGTTTTTCCCATCCCTAGTTCCAACTGTTAACATTAGGGCCTACCCTTGCTGAAATTTACATCCCAATGTGTATAACCATAGCCATATCCAGCTAAAAACGGAAGGGAGGGAGGCAGTTTTCTGAGTGTAATTTCTTTCATGGGGAAAGAGTAGTCGGGAAGGGAAGGGAGGGGAGGGGGAGAGGGGTGCGCTAGGCAATATATTTTTTAAACAGCAGTTTGCAAGTATTAGATGCAAATTTTCTATCTTATGGTTCACTATTCCTTTTCAGCGAATGCATCCTTCATCCAACAGTAGAGGATACATCTCGAAACTCTTCCTGCATTTTTAACATGCAGATTTGATTTCAGCCCCATCAGAAAAGCTACTTGTATTAAGATCAAACATGCTCTCCATCAGTTTGAAATAACTTGGTTCTTCTCTCCCAGCTCACTTCTCATCTGTAAATAACCCTCAATCTCACCCAACTTCTTTTTACTAGGCAAAGTGTGTGGTTCACTAATTGGATTTATGAACTTCAAAAGGATTTAATATTGACTATTGTAACCAGTCTGGCTATTCAGACAATCTTCATGGACAATACTTGGCTCGAAAAACTACTTCTCTGCCATCATCAAACTTTTCTGTATACCAACATTTAGTGTTTTCCGGAACTATAGTTTTCTCATGCAGTCTTTCATAGGACCCTTTTGTTGAGTTTATTGGGTTACAACCGTTCCTATTTTTGTAACACCTTTATCAGAGCAAATTTAGACTCCGGGTTTTCCTAGTAAATCAGTACCTATGATGACATCTATCGAAATACTTGAAACAATGCACTGCTGTTTGAATATATTCCCACTAATATTGATGATGGTCGAGTCATTAATATTGATTTTTACTACACTGTATGTGTCGCTCCTTCATCCGCTGGCATTCTTTAAGTCGATCTGATTTGCTTTGTCTCCCATGACTTCTGCCCTTTCAGTGAAGCTCTTGATAACCAGTGGCATGCATACTGTGGAATCAACTAACATTTTTGTATTGATATCATTAACTTTAGCTTCTATAAAATCTTTAAACTTACTGACTGTTTCCTTAACTAGTGGGACCAAGATATTAAAGCCAGCCACCAGTTAGTGCTTGGTGCTGTCAGAATTACTCTTCCTTTTTGGACTTTCAGCTTGTGTACTCCGTCTCTGAACAGCCTCAGCAGGCTATGTTGCTTCTAGATGGAAACCTTCTGCCAGATGAGACTGAGGTCAAATTTGCAGCATCCTTCATTGGTTCAGCAATTTGCTACTTGGTCATTTATAGCTTTCTGGGCTAGCCCAATTTTATCAACTAAACTCTTGTTTAATGGTTTATCTGGTGTTGAAAGGGTAGTACTATCTTCCCCTACATCACCTACTGCACGACTGTTCAACGAGCGGTTTAGAGCATATGCGGCTTAGACCTCCAAAGCACACTATAGCGGTGCTTTGGATCGAACGATAATGGTCGAGTCAACGAAACCTCTTATCTGTTGTAAACAAACAGTACTATCAGCTAACTCCATTATGAATTGATCTTTAATGGTCTCGCCAGCTTGTGCTGGATCAGTTTTTTCAGGAAAGGTTCTTCGTATAGCGATATGACTGTTACACAATTGTACTAGTGACTTCTCTTTTTCTTGTCTACGACGCTTAAGCAACCTTTCTCAACTCCCATTGCACTGGAGGAAAAATATGCTTTGGGATCTCCCTCCCTACACGTTTTATCAAAATCATCTCATAAATGGTCTGGTATATTGTTATAAATTCTTTAACAAAATAGGTTAAAATCTAGGCTTTGTGTGATTGGTCCACACATTTATTAAAGCCACGTTATTAAAATATTTTAAATACTCCCTCCAATTCCCTTAGGAATACTTGTCTGGTTGTACTACATAAACGCATGCCTTGGAGGTGTAAGTGAAGGTGTAACTCGCGGTAGAGTTAGCAGCACACACTGGATAATAGGGTGGGCCGAAAAAACTCATTTTTTTATTTCGAAGTAATAGTGCGGAAAAGTTGCGAATTACATAGACTAAAAGAAGGAAAAAAAATTTANCGACTCCTAAGGTACATACAGTCCTTGTTCCGTGCTCTATTTTTTCAATATGATCTATGACTGACTATGATAGTATTATTAATGATAGTGATAAAATTTCCTCCAAAATAAGTTTCACAAAAAAATGGGTATTCAGTAAATAAAATCCGTGGTGGTGGAAAAAACTGTTTAAACCTGCGGATTTCGAGTTCGGTTGAGAATCTTACTTAGGTAGCGTGATTTTTTCTGCGAAAATTCGTGTTTGTAAAATGCCTAAATCTAAATATGATGAGCTAGAAAACACTTATAAGTTTTCTATGTATTGTTTAAACTAATACATACATGTATTAAATCATTAATATTTGTTGAGCAGATAATTATGTAACAAAAAAATAATTGATTGGAGTATATTACCTAAAATTTTAGACCCAAATCTATGTATTTGAAATTAAAGTTTTTTCCACCAGTCCGACTTAATAGGCGCAAAACTGGCTATACGAAATCGATTTTTTTTCTCAGAGCGCAACATGTTGCGTATGTTGCAGGCTTGGTTTCATTGAAAAATCATTGAGTAGAACCTAAGTTATTATATTTTTTAAAAATAATTTTCACAACCTTGTCGGTTATTTATTTTTTTACATCTTAACAACATGTTTAGAAATCACAGGGAAGTACTTGCGTCCAAATTCTTTTTAGGGTTTTGTAGAATGATTTAGCCATGCTCTTTATATAATTATGATTTTTTTTTTCGACTCGAGGGGTCCTTGGTTCGATCCTCCGGGGGGTCACAATGTTTTTTATCAGTAATAAATACAAGGTAAATTACAGTTTTTCTATAAGTAATAATCATTTATATTAATTATCATTATACTTAAAAATGACGGCGTCTTTATCTCCACTAACGCCCACCCCCACCTCGCCTGAGTGTCGAGGAAACGTTATAGAAGGCTTTGGAATTTCGTAAACAAAACTTTTTAGGCATTTCATTTAACATCCTAGTCAGGTAGTAGGCCAACATCATAGTATAGAAACACAGCCGCATATCAAGCACGTGGCTAGTAATCAATATTTATAAAAGTATTTATTAATTAAAATTGGTGGAGGAGGTAACCTTATACGCACTAATCAAAACTCATCCACCCTCTCGGCAGCGAAGTAAGCGGCGCTGTAAATACAATTTCGTTTTTCAAAAGCATCGCGCTTAACCTCCATTTAGGCGGTGACCTACACCCACACCGCAAGCTGCTCGGCATGTGCTTTCCCACTTATAATTCATTGGTTTTGTTTTACCTAGATATTATGTTACCTACCTACAACTGCACCTACACCTACTCTGCATGCGTTTCCCTTAATTTATTCATCCCAACTCATATTTGGGCCTGCCTCTTTTCCTCTTGTATTCCCGTGTATCTTCCGTGTATCCATCTTTTACTCCCATCATGTGTCCAGCCCATTTCCATTTTCTTTCAGTTATTATTTTGCCAATGTCTTTTCCCTGCCACCGTTTGTTTGTTTTTATTAGGGTCCTTGCGCGAACGGAAGATGTCAACCGATTTTGATAATTTTTTTTCCTTCTTTTAGTCTATGTAATTCGCAACTTTTCCGCACTATTACAACTTCGAAATAAAAAAATGAGTTTTTTCGGCCCACCCTACTGGATAAAGGTTTATCTCGTTGCTTCTAGATTTTTATCGTTCAGTTTATACTATACCGACTCCTAAGGTACATACAGTCCTTGTTCCGTGCTCTATTTTTTCAATATGATCTATGACTGACTATGATAGTATTATTAATGATAGTGATAAAATTTCCTCCAAAATAAGTTTCACAAAAAAATGGGTATTCAGTAAATAAAATCCGTGGTGGTGGAAAAAACTGTTTAAACCTGCGGATTTCGAGTTCGGTTGAGAATCTTACTTAGGTAGCGTGATTTTTTCTGCGAAAATTCGTGTTTGTAAAATGCCTAAATCTAAATATGATGAGCTAGAAAACACTTATAAGTTTTCTATGTATTGTTTAAACTAATACATACATGTATTATTTAATCTCTCTTGGAACCTGAAAATAAAATTAATCATTAATATTTGTTGAGCAGATAATTATGCAACAAAAAAATAATTGATTGGAGTATATTACCTAAAATTTTAGACCCAAATCTATGTATTTGAAATTAAAGTTTTTTCCACCAGTCCGACTTAATAGGCGCAAAACTGGCTATACGAAATCGATTTTTTTTCTCAGAGCGCAACATGTTGCGTATGTTGCAGGCTTGGTTTCATTGAAAAATCATTGAGTAGAACCTAAGTTATTATATTTTTTAAAAATAATTTTCACAACCTTGTCGGTTATTTATTTTTTTACATCTTAACAACATGTTTAGAAATCACAGGGAAGTACTTGCGTCCAAATTCTTTTTAGGGTTTTGTAGAATGATTTAGCCATGCTCTTTATATAATTATGATTTTTTTTTTCGACTCGAGGGGTCCTTGGTTCGATCCTCCGGGGGGTCACAATGTTTTTTATCAGTAATAAATACAAGGTAAATTACAGTTTTTCTATAAGTAATAATCATTTATATTAATTATCATTATACTTAAAAATGACGGCGTCTTTATCTCCACTAACGCCCACCCCCACCTCGCCTGAGTTTCGAGGAAACGTTATAGAAGGCTTTGGAATTTCGTAAACAAAACTTTTTAGGCATTTCATTTAACATCCTAGTCAGGTAGTAGGCCAACATCATAGTATAGAAACACAGCCGCATATCAAGCACGTGGCTAGTAATCAATATTTATAAAAGTATTTATTAATTAAAATTGGTGGAGGAGGTAACCTTATACGCACTAATCAAAACTCATCCACCCTCTCGGCAGCGAAGTAAGCGGCGCTGTAAATACAATTTCGTTTTTCAAAAGCATCGCGCTTAACCTCCATTTAGGCGGTGACCTACACCCACACCGCAAGCTGCTCGGCATGTGCTTTCCCACTTATAATTCATTGGTTTTGTTTTACCTAGATATTATGTTACCTACCTACAACTGCACCTACACCTACTCTGCATGCGTTTCCCTTAATTTATTCATCCCAACTCATATTTGGGCCTGCCTCTTTTCCTCTTGTATTCCCGTGTATCTTCCGTGTATCCATCTTTTACTCCCATCATGTGTCCAGCCCATTTCCATTTTCTTTCAGTTATTATTTTGCCAATGTCTTTTCCCTTACTCCGTTTGTTTGTTTTTATCTCCTTCCTTCCTATTTTGAGCACGCTTCTTTCCACGTGCCTTAGGCTGTGCGCAAATTTAGATGCGTAATTTAGATGCGCAAATTTAGATGCGTAAGGCGCACGTGTGGAACGACCGCATGTTTATTACACGCATCTCTCTTTTGAGATACAGTTTTCTTGGAGACTCTGGGCTTGGCCACACGAGTGTGAAATTATAATAATCTACCCCATTCAACTTGCGTTTAACTTTCGCTTTTAGAAGTACACAATTACTTCATCTAGTTTTTTTTAGTTGTTAGTTCCATCGTTGTATTTATTTATTATTGAAAATTTTGTCAAAATTTAACATAATAATAATTCCCGGCGGGGAATCGAACCCGATCTTTCACCCTTTACAATTATAGCTATTTCTCAGGTACTTAATTTTTCCCGAGACCACGACTTATATGGATGTATACGATGTATATGAACCGTTTTTGAGAAAAATGTATGTGTTCTTACATTATGTATAGTTTTTAAAAGTAAGTTCTTGAGGGTTAATATTCCAAGTGTCTGCATTGACGATATGCAGATATTTTTAAACACAATTTTTTTTTGGTCTCAGAGGACCTGAAACGTGTAAATCCATCTCCATTATATTCTTAATCCATCACAATATACTTCCTCTCTATATATTATTACTATATGAGAAAGTAAAAATAGACGTTTATCTTGAAAAACTCATTGTTAGTAACATTTTAATTTGTGATGTTGAATAAGAAATTTCGCTTTCCTAATTCTTTTTAAAAAATTTCGCCTTCATCTATTAGGAGCCGTTCACGTCATATAATCGTGAAAAAGCACTAGAAAAAATAAGCAAGGAAGAAGGAAGGATAAAATACTGGTCTAAGAGAGACGTGGGGCGAATGTGATGCGTGTGGTTCGAAAAAATGTGTTATCCGTGAGTTGATAGGACATAGACGTCTTGGGGCATCTATACCTGTCTCGTTGATAGGACGTAGACGTCTTGGGGCATCTAATCCTGTCTCGTTATGAGAATGCCTTGTTATCAGTTATAGCAATGAGCAGTGATAAGTGATATCACATTACGTTCGGAACTCGTGAGAAGCTGTTTATGGCTTGTGGTGAGTGACCGACCAAATCAACATGGACGTGGCAGAGTATCGGTGCATCAGCCAATTCTTCCAGTACCAATCAAGATAGGCTGTTTTGCTAACCCAAGATGAAATATCGGCTCTTCTTTAGATTTTTACTCCCCCTATAAAAGAAAACAGAGAGGAGTAACAATCTAATGAAGATAAACGGGACGTTCTTCTTTAGACTGTTACTCTCTTTATAAAAACAGAAGTTATATAAGATATTCCTTTGTCCCAAAGTAAATTGGACTAAACATCTCTTTGTTTTAATAGTTATTTAGTCAAAGTCGTTTATGTTAGAAACAAAATCATTGGGGAGTAACAATCTAAAGAAATACCGAAATATCTATGGTCAGAAAAATAAATTTCCAACTGTTTTTTATATAACTCGTCTTCCTTGATGTGATTGTTTGTAAATTCAATCAAGACCTTGTTTTCGAAGTTGCTTACCTAAGTATTTAAGCTGTGTTTATAAATTGTCTTTGCCGAACCTGTTAAGTTTTTAGGTTAGAATCGATACTTGCGTACTTCTTGAGTATTTATCCACATTTTCTTACTGAACTGATGTTATATTTGTCAGGGTGTTTTGCACCCCTCGCGATCTGCGTCGGGGCGGCCCTTGGTTGGGGTGCAGGGCACTATTATGAACTTATAAAACAATTAATGGGTTTCAGTGATTACTGAGATATGTATATGCATAATATAAAATTATACCCTTAACGAGCAGTGGATCAAAAATATCCGTGCTTTACAACTCGTGATAATAGTATATTACGCGTCTAGTGGGGAAAGCATTTTGCGTACGAGTGAGGAGTTTGCACCCGAGCAATAGAGTAGTAAAACCACACGAGCAAAGCAAATTGCAGTTTTCGCACGAGTTGCGTACCGTACTTAATTTACGATTGTTGGATTTTAATAATAGATACAGAAAAAAAAATTTAATACACTTCCTGTATGTAAGTTCGTATTTCGTATTTCTCTTTTGATAAAGATGACATGNTTACGTCCCCCCCCCCCTTATACTAATTTCATGTTCACAATACCAACGAAACCCTTTTTACGTGAAACTTCACGCCCAACCAATTTATTTTAAATTGTAAACAAATACGCTAATCGTGCGTTAAGGTGAAGAAGTGTTATTTTTTTCACACTAGGGCGAAAAAAAGAAGATTTATGAACGCGCATGTGCAATGAATACAACTACGACAAGAATCTCTTTCTACGCATCTAAACAGAGATAAAAAGTTTATATTCATAACAAAAAAAGATAAAAGTTTGTTTCGTAACAATCGTAGATAATCATTCTTATATACGAGTACGCAATTACTTCTTCCGGTGTTTTTCCGTTGCTTCGTGTAACATGTAAGAAGTATTATTGATGATAATTTCCTCAAAATTTGCCATTGAATGATTTCTCCCTGGCGGGGAATCAAACCCAACCTCTTGGGTGGTTGCGCCTCCAAATTTGGAGCTAAAATTTATTTCTCGTTTTCTCCTCGAGGTATGATTTTTCTGAAAATGTATGCCAAATTTGATAAAAATCGGCTCAGTAGTTTTGGCTCCAAGCGTCTGCTCAGACTACAGACTGCCATTCATTAAATCCTCTTTTTGGACGTTAAAACTTGTTAAAAAAATCACGATACATATTGAATTTTTACTCCATCACTATACTTTTTTTTGTCACACGTTTACTCCCACAGTGTGTAGTGTGTCCCCGAATCGGGTTGCCAATGCGTGTAATGACAAAAAAAAATCTAAGAAAAGTTAATTATCATGTAATCACTTGCTTGTTCTTAAATGAATATTTATAGTATTACTTTTTTTTTTCAAAATGTACCCTGTATCCAAAAAGTACAATTTTTGTAAAATCGTTCAAGAGAAAAAAACTAAACAAAATTTTACCTATTTAAGAAAAAAAGTATCCTTTGTGAAATAATTGAATAATTATTTTTAGGATATCGGGGATTAGTCAAAAGTAAAATAAACAGGTCGTGTTTGTGCTTATCAGCATACACAGCAAGAGCCTATAGGCAACACTGTATTGTTCAAGTAGTACCAATTGATGGTGTTTTTTAAAATGCTAAAAAGCCTACTTTGAACTATCCTATGGGTCTGATTTTCTCCAAACACATAAACAAACTTATGATAAAGTACTTTTTACCACTGAACAAGACTATAAACATAAAAAAAAACATCGAAAAAAGCATAATTATGTAAAAAAAGTATTTTGTCAATAAAAAAGAAAATATGTAATTATTTTTTTATTATTTCGAAATGTTCAAAAAGTGGTAGCTTTACTTTTGGTCCAAGAATGTTAAGGAATTTTAGAATTTTTTGCACTTTACATAAGCGTGATAGAAGGGGGGCATTTTCCACACTCATTAAAACTCGCCTAAGCTCGATCCAATATTGTAACCAAAAATTATATATTTTTGTAATCAGCTCGACGTACTGTTTCATATACCCCATACGGTGTCTTTTTTTTACCCTAATTTTTTTTGAAAAATATATTTTTTTAAGCCGCTATATTTTTAAAATGTGTGGGTAGGTACGATACATATTTATATGCAAAATTTTAAAGTGATTGGACGAAAGGTGTAGCCGTGAGAGCAGGCGACAGACGAACAGACAGACAGACACCCGCAGGAAAGTATAAGGGTCCTTGGTTTTGCCTATGAATCCTAAAAACATTATTTTAGTTTACCGACGTTTCAGAAAATATATTTCCTTCTTCAAGGTAAGGTTGTGAATGATTTTATTTTTGTAGGATAAGTACATAATTTGGAGGTATAGAGTGCGGGGGCAACAAGTCTATAAATACCACATGTATACCTACAAACACAATATACCTACCATGGTATCGTAAAGACCTTTTGTAGGAAGTTAATGTAAACATGACAATTTATTTAAATAAGAAGAAGTGTAGGAAAAATAAAACTTTTTTTTTCTGAATAGTCAAAATTTGGTTCAGATCTCTTACGATTTTTGAAAATTGTATTCTTTGGGTGCAGGGTACATTTTGAGGAAAAATGAATATTATAAATCTTTATTTAAGAAAATTCAGAAGATTTTATGAAGGGTGACTTTGATTCGAAAAATGATTTTTTTTTTGTCGTTACACATATTGGCAATCCGATCCGGGGCACCCTGTATACTGTAACATAAGAAGGTATAAAATGTGACACCATGAATTGACGACTCTTTATTTCTTTCTTTATTTATTTCCCAGTTTAGTATAACTAACCTTTATTACTCATAGGACATGTGACTCACCTCATTTTTTATAGTAGAATGACAAAATGAATCCAAATTTTTACTTGAAAAAAATTTTTTTTGTAGGCCGCTTTTATCATCGACATATTTATTCAATTATGGGACTAGTTATGTTAATAATCAGGGTTATTAACACGTATAAGTAATATAAAGTGGAGATTTCCCTTTGTCCTACAGTTTTTTAGACAAAGGGATATAAATCTCTTCTGTGAACACATGCTATAATATCAATTTATATTTATAAAAGTCAACGTGGTTGGGTTAGTGAGTTTGAGTGTATGTTCTTTATAGGTTCTAAAATTATTTTGAGGTATATTGGACCAAATATGGCACACATACTTGTCTTCTCCTTAGTAAAAAAAAACTGGTATAGTTCTAATTTTCAAGATGGTGGTCATTTTTTAAGGTCAAATTTCACGTAATCAGTTATTAATCACTACATCTCAAAAGTTATTAATTCTAGAATCACGAATTTTCCTGCAAAACTTCCTTTAATCATGTAGACCCCCTGCTATGAAAGGACATTTTTGATCCACCATTTTTATTCAAGATGGCGGCAATCTTTTAAATTTCTATATTCACTGTATATACCAAACTCAATGTTTTTTGGTCCGATATACGAGGGTTGCTCGAGGTTTCGTACCACTGTACCAACCGTAGAAAAAATAGAGCAGGATAGTACGGGTAAAAGAGAAACTTTTTGTTGGTATTTTCCCAATAAAACCTATTAGGTATATCTTGATAAGGAATTAATCAATCGACCTGCAAGTTGCCTCATGCAATTCAGCCCTTCAGAATACTCATACCTAATTAAAACACGACTAAATTCCACCCATTAAAATTTTTGAAACTTCAGATACTCAATTCTATTGCCAAGAAGAATTCATTTGTCTTCTTCGGACACCGTTTTTGGTTTATTTAACACGTATGGTTGTAGAATTTCTTTTAGTGTCAACGGAATCCCTTCGACCAATATAATTTATCCTTTTTAACTTGGCCCTTACGATTTTTCAGCCCTAGCTCTCTTCTCTTTATCTACGTGACGCCTTAAACGCTAACGTCAGTTACCTATTAGTTACTTAATGGCGAACTTGTAGATTACTTTCTAAATAATCTCACTTATTTTTATTTACTCTCCATTGTTCGAGAAATCGACAAAAGGCTATCAACAATTTTGAATAAGATGTTGCTACACCTCTAACTACCATATCAACAATTTTTAATAAGAAGTTGCAACATCTACTTCTAAACTACGAAGAAAGTGGGTTGGATCAGGCTATAAATAATTTGTATAGTTACGTATTGGAGCCACAAATAGTCATTGATAAAATGCTAAACCGCAAAGCAATCGTGCATTGATGGTGAAACAAATATAACAAAATTAAGGGGTTTAAAAATATGACAACGTTCCAGAAATTGTTAACCAATGGATACCTCAATTCTAACAAGTGGGCGTAGCTTAAGAAAACCCTGACGTCACCAGATAAATCATTTGCCTTCTAAAATAGTAGTATAAAGTTGAAATATTTGTTTTGACAGCAATGCATGGTTATTTTGCGGTTAAGCATTTTACTACTGGCTATACTTTTGACCCCGTTTGCTTTTCCTCCATCAAAACTAGTGCTAACTAGAAAGAACCCTACAAGTAAAAAACCTATTAACTAGTGTTGTAAAATAATTGCATTTCTGCTAAAATATTTGAATTTTAAAATGATTTTTGGTATTTGCGATACACATTTAGTTATTTATATGTGTGCAGTGTCTAAATATTAATCTGACTGACTTCGAGTATTACTACCCCCTGTATATGTGTTTATCGAGTTCGATAACATTTGGATGAAAATGAAATTTAAATCGCAGATTTATTTGCTGATAAGCTACAAGTGTATATTCTACTATATTCAAACAAAAAAAGGCCTGGATTGCTCGGAGGCTAGAGCGCTCGCCTTGCGATAAGGCAAGTTAAGCAGCCTCGAGCAGGGTCAGAAGGTGACCGCAGCTCTGGGTTCGATTCCCGGACCGGGTCCCCCGCTCAATGCCCACCCAGCATTCTTTAAACAAATGGGAAGCTCCTCGAAAGAGTGGCGCCGCCAGATTTCGGCCTGAAAACCATGATGATGATGATACTCGTGGTTGTAATACAACCAGGAGGGGAGTCATGGTTAACGACCACATCTTCACACGAATGTGTGAAGATTTCGGCCCCTAACCCGAGTTTGTTCCATGGGCCCATCTAAGTGGCCTGCGTCTTGGTGTAAAAACCCCCCGGAAAAAAAATCTACAATAACATTCTCCACGTGTATTCTGGAGGAAAAGTTTTAATTTATTAACTCTACGTTTAGATTTTAATTAACTAAGATACTTACTAATTAGGCATTACATGACCATGTCATAGGATAAATGAATGGAAAGCAAAGACACTCACACAGACATCCATCATGAGAATACCAAGCAGGTAAAGTTATTACCAATTGTAGGTTAGTGAAGTTAACACTATCAGGAAATAACCGGCATCTTTTATTGACTAGTTTAATTTCAGAGGTTTTACCTTTTTCTTGACCTTGACAGAGTCATATGTTTTGAAAATCTTGAAATACTCAAGATTCCATGTTTTTGTAGGCACCAAATTCTTTTGTCCTTGATAAAATATGTGTAAACAAAAACTCGTTAATGAAATCAAATTAATTATTAATATTATTATTATTTTTAAGAAAAATGAAAAACCCATGATAAGGTAAACAATATAAGTATTGCGATATTAACCATGCAAACGTAAACTTGTTAGTTTTGATCTGCTGAGTTTGTATGTCTGTATTACATTTATCATTTTAGTAGAGAGACTAGGCATCTTCATCCGTTGCACAGGTTTTATTTATTATTTTAATAAATAACAACAATTGTTAGCAATTTTAATAGCAGATATAACAGATTCAATATTAAAAACAAATAAGAATTGCAATTAAACTCAAATAGAAATAGAAGGTTATTCACATGCAGGTTTAAACAATGATATGCGCAAATTACAAATAAGGTCGAAAAAAAACAGTGTCGCCAACCTGATTTCAACAACTTTACTACATTAGCCATTCATTCTCTAATATGGCAATCCTTATGTTTCTCCCTAGTTTTACTTTTTCTCTCTACTTTTTGAGTTCAGGGAAGAAAAGACTTACTTTAGTCCCTTTAAACTAATTCAAAATCATAACTTTTTCTCCCTACTGTAGATAAAAGTATTTTTTAAATCAAATTCTTAACTGGCGCTGCCGTGAACGATTTTATTGTAAGTGTTATTCTTCTGTTTATCTCATTGATCGTTTGAATTTCAATCCTTTATCCCGAGATTACCGAATTTTTAACGAATAGTCATACTTTTCCGGCGATTCGACTAAATTCTCAAGACCATCTCTCGCCTCGTAGACTTCAGGGAACTTCTTCTGAGGTAATTGTGATTAATTACATCCTACTCCTGTAAGTCCTACTTTTTTCCTACCTTTAGAAGTTTACGATAGTATACCATAAGTTTACAAATAAGAATAAATAAAATAAAATAATGAGAACAACTTAAGTAAATTAACATTAGAAACGAAATTAGTAAATAAAACCAGTAAATGAATTATTACTGTAAATTATTTATTAAGCATATTTATTTTTACAGCTTAACTTCACATTATTAACCTAGAAAATATAATGACGTCTACACTAACCCGCCTGAAACGCCTTCCGAGAAATCCCGGTAAAAACGAACTCCAGCTCCAAATGAATTCAATTCCTAAATATTCATCGGGACAAAACATAAAACCTATCCATCTTCATAAACGAAGTAGATTGATTAGTTCAACACTTAACTGGGTGACTTTTGCCTGAACTAGGATTGATACTCGACAGTAATATCCGGGCAAAAATAAAGGGGAAAGCCCGAGACTTTTTAAGCTACCAAGGCGCCAATAACTGGGTTGAAATAAAAAGGGGATACTTCAAAGGTTCGGAGGATATCCTAGTGAAAAACGAATCCGTCGTGGATTATTATGGTAGACTTATAAAAACTTTTAACAACCTTTTGCAAAACATAAGTATTACCGAGCAAAATGATCTACTTTAAGAAATACGAAAATCATTGATGACCAAATTGTGAGCTTGACCCTTAAGAAGATTGTGTAAGCTAATGCCATCTCCTTGATACAGTTGGATGTGGGACTATCAAAATTCGTAAGAAGAGCCCAGAACAACTCAAAAATGCTCCATAAGACTACAAGTCAATTTCTACAAACCCGACGGATTACCAATAGACTTAACTTTCAGCCACCCTGATTAAACCAACCATTTCAACCACCTCGAGCTATTCAACACCAACCGTGTAACCCAAATACATCCAACCAACAGACATGTACCCAGTTACCGGCTAAGCCCATCCGAACGCCGAGTTATTCAAGACCCTTCTTAAATCTCGCCTCTGGTATATACCAAAACACTAGACCCGCGACACTAACTCCTTTGCCGATTCAGTTCAGAGTTAACTCTGCTCAATATAATAAAAATAGAACCTTGACAAACACACAGAGTTTCCCGCTAGGACCACAAATATCCATAACATTGAAACCGATGAAGCTTATAACCTCCCCGACTACGAAGTAAACTACGAAGTACCCGATGAAACCTACTATGATCCTGACTTCTCTCAGGAAACCTATCTGATTGAGCAGACATACGAGTCTGAAAATTTTTAGAAAATAGCCTCTCAAATCCCCATTACGTATATAGATAGACCTTAATTGCTTAAATTCAAAACCTAAACTACCCTTTCTTTTTCTCTCCTAAACCAACCTCAAAGTTATCATAGATTCCGGTGCATGCAACTTCGTCATAAAACGACGACCGGCATCCGAAAATTTTAACCAATATTAATATTGGTATAAAAACTCGTTTTACATTATCGGACCAGGACCCTGAAATAATTACGATTATGCACAAGCCCCTTTATTATCTGAACTCGAAATACATGACGTAATTAACTTACACGTAATAGACTGGCACAATCACTTGGGTGCACTTATCGGTAGTGAAGACCTTGTGAGACTAGAAGCAAACAGATTATAGTAGCAACAACATAGAGATGGCAAACCAAAAAGTACCATATCTTTTTGGTTTTGTCCCCCAGAAGAGAAACTCGCTAATATCAGTCTCTTAGCAATTACAAGTTCCAAGACACATTTTATGACGATAAACAAGGACTACATTTCAAAAATCCAACAAAACGTAAAATAAGGACCAAAAATGAAGATCCAGTGTAAGTTAAACCATACAGGCATCCTCATAACGTGAGGTCAGAAATTCAAAAACTTCCAGAAATCAAAATAATAAAACCTCCAATAATATAGTGCACCAGTATGGATCGTACCAAAAAAAAATGGTATTACCAAAAAAATAAATTTGTCGTGAACTACATCATCTAATAAATCGTTCTCAGGACTAGTAGACTATTATAATAGATGTTTTAAATAAAATTTTAAGAATGTTGTAGCACCTACACCTACGACTAAATGTCTCAAAAAAGGATTCAAATTTGACCTAAACGATCCCGGACTACGTCCAAGCCTTTTAAAAAATGCTACGCATTACTAACGAACCCACCCATCTCAGCCTACCTCGATTTATCCAAACTAATTAATCTACCCTTCAAAAATTGCAATAGGAAGCGTTCTCTCACAAAATAACCGACCCATAGGATAGTTTTCAAGAATCCTAAACAGTGTCGAACGTAATTATTAAACAGTAGAAAAGGAACCACTTGCATCAGTAGACTCTATAAAGCATTTCCGGCCTTACCTGCGTGGAAAGAAATCCTCATTGCAGAAACCGAACACAAACATAGTTTGACTGTGCAAGGTAACAAGATCAGAAATGTGTCAATGTGATAAATTTTAGGCTTACTATGTCTAACATTTAATAATAAAAAAATCCGAGAGGTAACTGTCAGTTGAGATTGTGAAAAGGGTACAGGAGACAGTCATCTCACATGTTGGGGCCAGAAGGACTATCCACAGTCCATAAGAATATATAGCTGACAAAATCTGATAAATGATAAACAACTAAAATCAAGCTTTTATCCTGAGCAAGTTAGTTATAATATGTTCTCGAGAAATTAATTAGATCATAAGAGAGAGAGAAAAATATATATGTGTGAGATTCTTACGCATTAGAAGTGTAAACCAAGTTCAAAAAAACAGTTAATTTTATGTTCCCTCCCACATATTAATATAATATAAGTATTGAAGCTTTTGACCAAATGGCTGTGATTTTCAGAGCTAATTTTTCGTTACATCTTAAACCTTGGGATCCACTCCTGCGTCATCAATTTACAGTATATTTCATAATAGCTTATCGACTGTGTACCTGCAATACCTCGTAACCCTCAAAATCGAGATTTTTATTTATTGCATTTTTTAATAGATATTATTATTATGTACCTATATGCAAAAGCTAGTAAGCCTAAATCAATTATTTTTTATAAAAATTATTGTAATACTTCGTATTTACCATTAACTAAAGTGTACAAAAACCACGTTTTTTGCTTCTCCTGAAAAATTTAGTTTTTGGGGCTACGAGGTTTTGCAGGTACACAGTCGATATAATATATATCATGTCAAAAAACCTAGGTAATGCAAAAATGGTAGTAATATTGCAAAAAGTAACGTAATTTCTTTAGGTAATAGGCTTTCGAAACATTAATCGTTTCTATCAATCCCTTGATCCCCTTGAGCCCCTTTAGAACTAGCTGTTGTTATGACCGATCGAACCCAAATTTGAAGTGTTTTTTATTATGCAAATTTTAAACATATTGCTTTTTTCAATTTAAAAAAATTGATTTTCTTCGGCCCACTCTAATGTAGAGGCAAATAACTGACTACTACGGAGAGGAAGAGGTACCTCAGGAAAGTAAGTTGGTAATTGGTAACTCGTGACTCATGAGAAATGTAACAGACTCCGTCTCCGTCGGTCCATCGCGCACATGACTTACAGGGCGAGAGGGAATTGGAGGCACTGGCGTGGAAGAAATAAGGAGTCAAAGGTCCAGGTATCGAACCTACCCTATACTTCAAGTATAGGGTAGCACCAAGCCACCCAACTCCCTTCGACTCCTAATCATTCAATCCAAAATGCTAAGAAAGATTACTTGTACTTCCCTCTATTTATCCAACCGCACCCTTCACAATGACCTTAACGTTATATTCGTTTAAGATCTATCTATTTCCAGCGATCGCACATTCCGTGAATCCTTATTGTATTATACTAACCCTCTAGTACATCTCCTCGCTTTTAAACATATCCTAAACAACCTTTGAAGAAACAGTAGCTAAGGGATTTATTAAACATCGAAGTAAAATTATTTTATATATTCTCAACATACATATATTTTATTTCACTCTATGGAGGATTT
>KZ651144.1:359366-370726 GCA_001010745.2 Gerris buenoi | reverse complement strand
CTACCTACAACCTCAACTCACCATTCCTCAGGTAAGTCTAGTGATTATAGTTTTCTTACAAATTTCTTTATCACTAGGTATACCCCCCCCCCCCCCCCCCGCAAAGATACAGTCCACACCCCCATCATTCTCCAATTCCAATCCCCGAACCAGCACCGCCTAGTGGTAGGATTAAATGGTCCATAATACTTGGCCATAATTCTCCACCAAATGAATTACAACAGAACCTGCAAATAACATCATATAATCACCGTTGTGCATTTGGTCGTGTCTAAACAGTTGCACCCAATTAATATTTTATAGAAATTAAAACGCTGAATTTCTTATACGAGCTTTACAGTTAGCGCGGAAAGTGTAGTGGAAAAAGCTGCGAAAATAAAAATTTCAAAATAAATTTAAAATAGAAAATAATCCAAGATAATTGGAATTTTAAATTTTATTATTAATTTACGGTTAAGGAAAATGCTGGCTTAAATCAACCGTTTGACCTTTTTCAAAAGTAGGTTGACCATTCTAATACGTTTCGTCTCCACAAATTGTGACCGACCATCTATAGATCTGATATCGCAACATTTGTCCGCTAGAGGTCTCTTTAGTCTTTAGCTCTATTAAATGGAATCTTCCAGGCTCCACATATAGCTGTATCTGTATATATTTCCATGTTAATTTAACTCCTTACTTCTGACATATTTATCAAGGTCGCTTTTAAAAGTTAAATAGGAAACATTGGACTTGAGTATATTGAACTAGTTGTCTTGGTCACAATCGTCTGCACACATAATAGATAGACAGCTAAAGATTCCTAAAAATATCTATATCTATATCTATAAGTCATAACTGATCTTAAATATATCGGATAGAATCTTGGCTTGATATTAATGTGATAACTGGAATACTAATTTAACAGCAAGGTGGATCAACGCAATCAATGCATGTGAAAATAAATAGTACATTACGCGTCTAGTGCGGAAAGTAGCTATGAACTCCCTTCTCCCGTGGATAAATCCTGGGCACGGGCCTACTAGACTTGTCCTTCTCGAGGCACATTGATAATTCGTATCAGTGGTAGTGGTAGACGATAACCACTTTTGCTGACTAGATTACTAATATTTTGTACTGAGATTCTATGAACTCTTAAAAGTTCCTTAAAGGTCGGGGAAAATTTAAAATTATTTTGAGGGGTAGGAACAATCTTTGGACCAGATTCAAAGGTCTTGCGAGTGACTTAAGGTATTTTTCTGTAGGTAATAAAAAAAATAGCAAAATCAGCTAAGTTTAATAGGTTTCAGGGTTGTAATTGCAGAATAATTTTGTGTTAAATTTTCATGAAAACTTTGGAGTTTATAACAAGATTCAATTTAGTTTCTAAGTTTAATATTTTTCTTACATGAGAATAACCTCCCTTGAGAATAAAAAGTACTGTTCAGCTGTCTTCTTAGATGAGTCACTCTGTCAGCTTTTGACAGAGTGTGGCATTCTGGCTTACTTTGGAAGCTCAAGGGCATCCTTCCATTCACCTATTACTTTATCCTCAAGTCCTATCTCACTGACAGATTTTTTCGTGTAAGTCTTGGATCCTCCTATTCCGTTATATGCCCTGTGAGTGCTGGAGTACCTCAGGGCAGTATCCTAGGACCTCTTCTCTATTCCCTTTATACTCATGATATTCCCCAGCATCCCTTAACATTCCTAGCCACCTTCGCAGATGATAAGGCAATCCTTTCAGTCCAAGAGAACCACCTCCTTGCCTCTGATAATACCCAAAGTCATTTATTACTTCTCGAACCTTGGTTAAGGAAATGGAGGATAAAAATAAACGAACAGAAAAGTGTGCACGTCACNAAAAAAAATAAAAATAAAATAAAATAAATAAATAAAAATAAACAAATTTATTATTGAAAACAAAAATTAATTCAAGCTCTTTTGTTATTATTATTATTATTATTGGAACGAGGTTCATTATGCTACCTTACGTCGTCTGGAACCCGGGAGTGAACCCGAAAACGACTTCACAAAACCGATCGTCACGAAATCAACCGATGATGATTACTTGAGTAAAAGTTGACCGATTTAGTTGAAATTTGATACACACGATTTTCGTTAAACAACATCATCCGCCCAAGCGTCCGCGTGCAACGCTTACATAAACTTAAGCTTTAATTGTAAAATTGGAATTTTAGGTCGGGAAACAATTCATACTTGATCTATTTAATGAGACAAACAACTTTTTTAAATATTTTTTTTTTTACTAAACTAATACGATCACTAAAGTTATTAAAGCGGACCTAAACGTTTAAAGTAGAGAACATAACGTTTTTACCGATATCTTACGTTCACGATTTTAATAAAAATCCACACACTTCGTCTAAGTACAATTTAGACAGACATGTAAAATTTTAACCCGATGCAAGCCGAAGTTTTTGTTGTGAAGTGATATATTTTATAAATTGAGGCCGGGTATAAACAGGACTGTTCCCTGTACAACCACTACAACCACCCTCTTTAAGTATAAACTCATCATGATTAACTTTTTTCTCAATATTCAATACACATTTATTGCAAGGCGCTCATTTCAATGATACAAAATGTCTTTCTTCTTATTTTGCCTTAACTCCGCTAAGTACAAATAGTTAGTACTTTTAATTTTGTCTCTTTTCTAACTCCACCATGTACATGTAGATGGCATCGTATACTTAGCGTAGTGAATTTATAATTTATATTTAATGAAAAGCGTAAGGAACTTTGTTCGTATGACAATTGTTTTTGGTTATTATTATTATTATTTAATTACTGTTATTATTATATTATTAATTAATTGTTTCAGACGAGCCACGAGGTTCAAGCCCAAAGATTCAATGTTAATATTCCACACCGTTTCGTCATGCATAACTACAAGAGATTTACTTTCTGCGATCATTGCGGATCTTTACTATACGGCTTAATTAGACAGGGACTCCAGTGCGAAGGTAACATAATCACTTGAATTTTAAATCCCTAATTTTTTTTAATTTTGCGTTTTGCGAGGATTATTTTTTATAGCACCTTTATTAAGCATAAAAATACATATAACACATAATTCTATAAGTGGGATAAATTAAACTCTGTAGCCCATTAAAAAGGTTATCTGCCCACTTGAGAACACATAGTTCTGAGCTGTGAAGAAAGCATTTTAAGTATTGAGAGCTGCTAAAAAAGTGGTTCTGAATCCTCTATTCGTCTTTTAGTTAATATTATTCTTAAAAATGCTTTTTGGTTAAAAAAATAGTTTGTCTTTGATATTGTCACAAGCTGAATCCCATGAAATTAGTCCATATTGTATCATGGAGTCAGCAAAAACTACTCCAGTATTGAATGTGGTCCATAGATATAATCGTAAGGATGTTAATCTATACCCAGGGGTGAGGGTCTTGTTTTCTAAGTGTGTGCGTGTGCATACCTTTATAAATTGAACCGATGTGCAGCCCAAACCAACATAACTCTTTTGTATGATCTTAATTTGTAAAATGAATAGTTAGGTAATTATATTCTTTTTATATTTCAGTTTGCAGCATGAACGTTCATAAAAGATGTCTGAAAAACGTCGCAAACAACTGCGGAATCAATACCAAACAGATGGCTGAAATACTTAGTACCATGGGAATATCGCCTAGTAGGCCTAAGGTAATCCCTATTTCAAGCATTTTACGTTTTGTTTTTATCTTATTCCTACATTATTGTTATTGCAGTTTGGTTATATTTTAAAGAAAAACACCTTAACGCGAGCTTAATCAGGTAACTGATTTAACTTGTTGACGGATGTGGTATACTCATAGAAGTGAGGTTTGAATAGTATGGGGCAGGTGGGGGAATTGATAATTAATGGACTGTAGACTGCAGTAGGGGTTCTGGTAATTTTAGTTGACTACTCCCCACTAAATAAAGGCAGGAAATCAAAATAAGCATCTTATCTCTTATCTATTGTTGCAGAAGATGAAAAGAAGCGTGGTAGGGATAGAGTGAGGTTTAAGATGGTAGGAAAAGGAGACAAGGAAATTAGGACACACGTAGTAAACACTAGCAAAACGGTACACTGAAAATAAGAACGGCAGTGATAAGAGATATGGTAAGATCAGAGCAGTAATGAAAAGAAATGGCGAGAGATAAAGAATAACAACAAAGATAAAGACACCAGCAGGTGTCGGCAACCCTGCGCCCAAGGCGTACTTCTAATGCACCCGCCGGTATCTGATATGATAAGTTCTGACGACCTTTTATTTATGTAGGTATTTATTTGCTTGCGCGTCAATCGCGGTATATGCGATTTTCTGATATGGTATTGCGCCCTTGTAGGTTGCTGACCCTTAGTATAAGGGATAGAATAATATTTTCTACACCCCGTCCAACAAATTATTGTTAAATTAAATTATTGTTATTGCGAGTAACGCATTTCTCTTTGTTGCACAGTTGAGTACCCAGTGTGCCGCCGCCGGGACTAGCGCTGATAAGCTGAGTGCCACAGGTTCTAACGAGAACGACGATTCCAATTCCGGCCAGATGATGCAGAAGACCATCCTCGTAGAAAAGAAGTCAACCGACACCCCTGAAAAAGGTACCTTTTCACAAATTACAATTACGTTTAGACCGAAGTTAGGATTCATAGGAAAGACCGTAAAAAATAGAGGCGGGAAGAGAGAATACCCGTGTATAAATCATAAATAATTTGCTCCTCTGGCTAGTGCTGACATGATACATGTATAATATAAGAATATGTATTACAGTAAATTATTAACGTAAACTAAGATTTATTATTATTGTATTTTTTTTGTTTAATAAGGTAGGTGAAAACCTCCTGATTTCTAACTCACCTTTAAGTTTTAATAGTCCATTAGCATTCTTTGTTACAATCCTGATAGTGACTGATAGTGAATGAATGGCGTTATTATTATTTTTTTTTATTTCTTAAGGATTTTCTCCATGTGGGATTCTCCAGGTTCAAATCTTTGAGACATTTATGTAATGTCTATTTCATTTTCCTCCTGCTCTTTGATTTTCCTAGTATTTTATTGTTTGATTCATTCTGCCCCTCCATGGCTTTAGTTTGTTCAGCACAGCAACTAAAGGTATCAGAGTTCTCACTTCTGGTCAATCCTACAACATTGATTGGTGGAGGAGATACTACCTTTTACTACTCTAAACTATTTAGAACGTCACGAGCCCTAGACCCTTCCTGAGTTGCTTGAATCAAATACTGGAATTTATCACTATCATCTAGTTTCTCGTCCTTGTCAACCTTTTTAAATTGACTCCAAAATTTAAGCCACTCAGTCAGATCCCCACCAAAACGCTGCTACTCAATCTTTGGTAACTTATATTTACACCGATTACTCCTTGAGAGAGGGTGGATTTTCCAGGGTCTATTGGGGTAATACTTCCGTGTGTTTTGTCCATCACATAAATTATTTATTAATGTTTTTCCCTCCACATAGTATGTAAACTGCCGTCTCACTGGGATCAGACGCAGACCTGGGAGCCGCCTACTATAGGTTAGACGCTTCATTAATGTACCTTCATAAAGGTACCTTTTCACAGATTACAGATAAATCTAGGCCGAAGTTAGGATTCATAGGAAGGACCGTAAAGAATTGAGACGGGAAGAGAGAATAACCGTGTATGTATCATTAATATAATTTGCCTCTCTGGCTAGTACTGACTAGGATTGGGACTTCGATATCGATATATCGAAAATATCGATATATCGGACCCAAAAATATCGATATTTTCTTTCGATATCCCAACCCTAGTACTGACACGGAATATAATATACAAATCTTTATTACCGTAAAGTAAGAGAATGAAAATAAGAAAAAAAAACTTGCAAATAACACAATTTGTAATTCGGTCCTTGACAGGCTCGTACACCTCAAATTAGCAGTCGATCTGATAAAGTACGGCGCAATTAGATTCTATATTATTTCCCTCGGCTAAAGAAAAATTCCTTTACAAAGCTCCTTAACTCTTTTCGACGGCATTAACAACAATATTAATTGCTTGCCATGCAAATAAACAGATAACAACAAATAACATAAAAGGGAATTTAACCGAAATAAAATAGAAAGGTCGATAATACAAAAGCTCCTCTCCCTGTGCCGAATAGCACTGGGTGTACAACGTAGAAGAATATTTCTGCACAGCACTACCTGACGCACTGTGCTCAATCAATTTTTTAAGACACATGGTTTCTACATGTGTCTTGCACGCCTCACAAACAACTTGCACTCTGTACTTTGAAGCTAGGTGGTTAGGTCGTACGCACTGGAAACAGCGACCTAAAGCTCTCAATCTGTCCCGCTTGTCCTCAATACTTAGCTTCTTAGCAATGCACACGCCAAAGGTTCATGATCATCAACTTTTGAACAAATTGGACAAGTTACCTTCGGAGTTCCTTCGTATTGGCTTTTCTGTTTAATACCATTGGTCGTGAGGAGGGCTGAATTCGTAGGAACACTATTACTAGGACCGTGGTCATACCTTCGAGGATTATTCTTCTTATTAGACTTCTTATCATAAGCAGCTTATGATAAATTTCCATCCCCAATCCCGCAACTGCCAAACTAATTATTTCCTCACCTTCCACTTCTCGGCGAAGGAAGTCCATTAATGTCTGCAGCCGACCTTGACCAGGTACAGTTGTTTTCTCAGATTGAGTCCAAAAAGAACTTCTCTGCCAAACCCTGAGAAGATCTTCGGGAGGGAGGACTCGACAAGATGGTACAGCATAACTGCACACTTTTCGGTTGCGACGCCAAACGGTTAAAGCTCTTATGTTAGCCTCTAATTTGTCATAAAGAGTCGCTAGCTTACACGATTCACGCCTAAGAGCTTTATCTAATATCATCTGCAACAGTTCTCTATTAAAAGGTCTTCCCGTCTAAACCGGATCTTTAAGCATTCTATAGCTTTCTTATAATTTGTTGGAAAACTATTTAGAACGTCACGAGCCCTAGACCCTTCCTGAGTTGCTTGAATCAAATACTGGAATTTATCACTATCTTCTAGTTCCTCGTCCTTGTCAACCTTTTTAAATTGACTCCAAAATTTAAGCCACTCAGTCAGATCCCCACCAAAACGCTGCTACTTAATCTTTGGTAACTTATATTTACACCGATTACTCCTTGAGAGAGGGTGGATTTTCCAGGGTCTATTGGGGTAATACTTCCGTGTGTTTTGTCCATCACATAAATTATTTATTAATGTTTTTCCCTCCACATAGTATGTAAACTGCCGTCTCACTGGGATCAGACGCAGACCTGGGAGCCGCCTACTATAGGTTAGACGCTTCATTAATGTACCTTCATAAAGGTACCTTTTCACAGATTACAGATAAATCTAGGCCGAAGTTAGGATTCATAGGAAGGACCGTAAAGAATTGAGACGGGAAGAGANTTTTTGTTCAAAGAAAAAAAAATTTCACTTACCGGCAGTCACGAAAAATACCTTGTGAAGGTCCTACCGACTGCGCCAGGGACCATATGCATTCATTAAAGCCTCAATTAAACAAGGCGAGTTTACTTGCCACTCTCTGGCGAGTTTGCTTGCTGCGAGTTAACTCGCTCCGTCTAATATAGCTTGCTAGTAAACTCGCTCAACGTGAGCGAGTAAAGTTGATCGCTGGGCTACTTTACTCGCTACTCGCTGGCGAGTTTGCTTGCTGCGAGTAAACTCGCTTAGTTTTCCACATAAAAACAGGAGGTCAAAACAACTGCCACGCCATTAAGCTGACGTGTCTTTTCGTCAGCTAGGTCTCGCTTCTTCTGAAAGGATGTACTTTCTGAGATGCTGGATGACTGCCTGCAAATGAAAAGGGTTATATGTTACGCCAAAAACAACCTTCCGGCGTCTAAATGTTTTAGGCTCACCGGTTTGCCGTCCTTTACCTCCCACCATAAGAACCTCAGAAAATCACGTTCAGGTTTTGATACACTTATCTGTTGAAACGATTTCCGGATGTCTGACAAGACTCCAACTCTGTTGGACCTGAAGAATAAAAGAACATCAGGTTTAAGACTAGATTTGGCCCCTTTTTAAGACAATCATTCATAGCAGGCCACCCTTTTGTTTTCGCTGAGGCGTCGAACACCGGTCTAACCTTAGTAGTTAAACTGTTGTCCTTAATTACAGCTCGGTGTGGCAAATAGTGTACTCTTGGCATTTTAATCTCATTCAAAGGAACCTCTTCTATTAATCCTTCTGCTATCCCCTCTCTAAAGACCTGATCATATATAAGGAAGAGTCTACTTTGCTTCAACTTATTTATGGTGAATTCTAATCTCTTCTTGGCTACATCATATGGAGGTCACAGAAGGAGGAAATATCATCTTTAGGAGTAGAATTGAGTGATGTTGTTGGACATATTGATGAAATAGAGCCATTACTCGGGGCTGACATATTTGGTTCGTTGCACTGGACAATGGTTTGAGGAAGTTAGATCCTCAAGGTGGGAGTGTTGCCCGGAACACTGTGGACTAGACCGGCAACGCACGAGGTGTCATGTTTTGTTTATAATTTTTTTTTTTTTTTTTTGACACTTCTTTTTGTAACAATGTAGTGCATCCAAATATATTATATGTTATGTCGAGTTTAATAGTTTTATTGATTTCACTTTTGTAATAAGATACCGGTACTAGTTAGAAGGGCAATTAGCGGGTAGCGAGCTGTTCCTAACTAAAGTCTTTGGCTATTCAGGGAGATGCACTTCAAAACTAGTGACAGATTGCAAGAGGTTTTTTAATGATCTGGCAAGACAGAATGCTGTCTACTAGTATGGGTTCCAGGACATATTGGGTAGAAGGAATTGAATTTGTTGATCAGCTGACCAGGCTGGGTTCCAGTGTAATTTCTTTTGTCCCTGAAACAGTGGAAGTCATATCTCGCTGCTTTTTGAGGAACCCTTTGAAAAGGTCTTTGTTAAGAGTTTTTCAAAGAACCTGGTAAGTTGCTCCCAGAATGAGACAGTCTAAGGCTAGGCGCCCACTTGCGATTTCTAATCGCGCGATTATAAATTGGAATGCACCCATATGCGACTGAAAAATCGTGGCGATTAAAAAAACGCAACCAGACCTATATTTGAGGCGACGCGATTGTCGCTTTTGGAATGAGACACACTGACAGGCATGAAATAACATACAATTGCGACTGTTTATTCGCAAGTTTAGACTGTAATGATGAATTAAAAACCATATGCTTACTTCAAAGCTACTGATGAAAGCTCGTTAGCGGGTATTGACTTTCTCCATTTTGTCTCACGATACTTTAAGTAAATACTCAAAACTATTTACACTTATTCTATAAAACTTTAAAAATCTTGATCACGAGAATTATTACATAGATCTTTATGCAACTTATAGAACTGTCCCTTCATTAATTTTTGGCTGGAAAGAGGATTAACCCAGTAACGTTGTTTGGCTTTCGCACGGAGCAAAAGAGCTACCACACAAGTGGTTTTAACGAAATCCATTGGTAAACTAAAATAAAACAAGCGACTTATTAGTCGCAGTGTTTGCACCTCAAAAATATTAGCGACAGCGTTTTTAAGTCGCAGCGACAAGAAATCGCAAGTGGGCGCCTAGCCTAACTGGTTTATTTCAGAACCAAGACAATATTGGCCCTTAACAGGGGCAGTTATCATTTTATGACTGGATTTATAAACGGTCATTGCCGTCTCATTAGATAGTTGCAGCTGCTAGGCTTGGTCGAAAGTCCTGCCTGTCATCCCTATGGAGAGGAAGATGAAACTCCTACTCACCTAATAAGGTGCTCTCCAGCGTTGGCTTGTCTTGAGTGGCAAACCTTTGAAATGCCAATTGTTCAATTGGAAGATTTTAAGGGACTGACTTTTTGTGACTCAGTCAGCCTGTTCTATATTATATAGAAGGATCAGGGAGACATTTTTTTTTTTTTTAATCTAAACCGGGTTTGCTCAATGTGTCTAAGTGGTTTATGTCTCTGGGTTTTTAACCCTTCGGTAATAGAAAGAACGAAAAAACCTTATTTTGGCATCATATTCTACCAACCTTATTTATTTTTAACGGCGGTTGTCCAACTCTATTCAAAGACCATTCCAAAAGACGAAACTCTGCTGTAAACATTAACTTTTGCTCTCATTAACTTTCAGCTATATTTAATTGGTCAGTCCATGCTGATCCACTTGGTTTGAACAACTATCCAATTTTAATAACAGTACAATCAAATTTGAAAGAAAGCATAATGAACTAAAATGGAACCTTATGAAAGCAAATTGGGAAACTTTTAATAATGAAATGAATAGTACCGCCAGCGCCAGAGTTAAAGAGATTACGATAATATTATAACCGATCTGGATTCAGCTTTCAATATCTCGGTTCCAAAATTTGAGCATGGAGCTGCCACTAAATGCTGGTAGTCCGAGGCATGCTCGTCTTTTACCGATCTTAGAAGACAATCTATTTTGGTTTTTATAGTAATTCGACAAAAGATCATTTCTTATATTTTAAACGCTGTAACGCCAATATCAAAAGAATAGTTAAATCGGCTGAAAGAGACTCTTGTCAGAAATTTGGTGCCAATCTTACTTTACTTATCTACTTAACTTCGCTCTGACTCCGACCTGATAAACAATGGTTTTAAAGCCTGGTTATGTACCTGGCTCGTGTTGTAATGTAGCTGAGTGGTTTGGACGTTGTAACCTTGTTTCGGTTCGCTTCGGTCGGTTTTATTAATACTGTTTACCTTTATTTGCTACGTCGGTCGCAGGTCCACATAGATTTGACAACCATTTAACTCGAAGCCTTATTACCGAAAAAATAATGTTTAAGCCCCTATGGACAAAAACTTTTAACGAAACCACTTAATACATTTTCCCTATTAATATTTAATACCTCTTTTAATATTTTTAACTTGTAATTTAAGTTATTTTATCAAATTCGCCTCACTTTCTTTTTTCAGGTCGTATCAACACTAAGAAAATCAACGTCGAAGACTTTCATTTTATTAAAGTTCTCGGTAAAGGTAGCTTCGGTAAGGTGATGTTGGCTGAGAAGAAAGGTACCGACGAAGTCTACGCAATCAAGGTACACACGGCGTGAAATAATTCTTGCTTTACTACAATTTAATCCTATTAAGACTCGTTTGCGGTAGTTTTACCCGAAGCACTATATTTTTTATATCCTTAAATTTCTTATTACGTAATTCATATATGGATAAATTTAATTAGAATAGTAAAAAGAAGATGGGGTACTCTTTCAGTTTGGTACCCCCCTACTTCATTGCAATTTTGAGAAGACCTGGGTGGGTAAATGAGTGGGAAATAGTAATGACTTGCCTAGTTGGACAGTTGGTACTATGCC
>KZ651144.1:329279-341333 GCA_001010745.2 Gerris buenoi | reverse complement strand
TTATTTTTTTTTATTTAGCCAATAAAAAACTCAAGTTAGTAAGAAGTTTCGTCTATATTACGAACACAAAACTTATTTATTAGTACATTGGACGTTAACCGATGGTAGATATAAATGTAGCCTTTTGGCTGTTTAAATATGTCATAGTACGTAATTAATTGTTATAGTACGGTATTAGAGAATTATTAAGTAATTAACCCTAGACGGCTCTACCTTTTGCCCGTCATAAGTCTGTTTTCTCCTATATACGTACCTATAGAGTTTTAATTTTTAAAAAAACTAATTGTTATAAATGTGTAAAAATATATATTGTAATGACACCGATAAACTAGTAGCAGTCTAAAAAAATATATTTCGGTGTAGTCAGGCTTTAATATATTACCTTTTTCCATGTTTTCTCTGTTCCTGTCCTGATGTTAAAAGTCCTGCGTAAAATATAAACAGGTATTATTTGAAAGCCGTAGGGTATATTTGGCATTTTTTACGGTCGAAATGCATTTTCACAATTTACATTAAGTCATTTTACAATATCTTTGTTTAATTTCGATACAATATGCCATTTATTTTTTAATCATTTGTCGAAAAATTAAAATGTCCATCAAAATACTCCAAAATTCCCGCTTTGTCTGCTTATTCCCAAGACAGCTTTCTGCCAGAACCTTTATAGAGGCCTTCTGGAGACCTCTGAAAGATTCTTGGAGGGTTTCTACAGATTTCGGAAACACACACCTACTTTGTCGGTCCATGTGTGGCAAATTATCGTAAAAATTAAATTACCGTTTATGAATTTCGTTTAATTATGCATGTTTTAAATTTATCGTCATTCTTATTCTGTAATATGAATGTTCTGTAAAGGTATGATATTTTTAACTGTAAAAATGCAGTAATTCACTATCAAAAAGAATGTATCAACCCCAACTATTAATTAAAATTCAATTTTGTTGTCAATCAATGACTATTCGGTTAACCTGGTTATAATTTGAATATAATGCATGAATAATGATGCAATAATACAACGAAAAAAATCTTGAGCAATACTTACTCATATGTACATTGTAACACCGAATTTAAATCCAATAATATCACATTAAATTGAATTATTATGAAATACATTTAAATAGTCTTCGACGGGTGATTTGCTTACATTTGGTTTTCGATTTTCAGCAAAATAAAATTTATTTGCATCGATACCTCGAAAACTCGATTTTTCCCGGGAATACAACTTATATGTTTATATTCGTATTTCAACCGACTAAATCCAAGTATTTCGTTTTTTAATCGTAATCGTCGGAACAGTTGTCTAAAAAAAAACATTTTATCCACGTTTTCCGAGCTTTTGGGAGGCAGTGCCCTCAAAATTAGAAATAAAATTTATTTCTAGATTTCACCTCGGGGTAGATTTTTTTCGATCGTTAATCCCACACGTCTGCACGCTCAACAGACGACAGATGAAAGGCGGACGACAGCCATTTTATAAAAACTACTTTTTTGGACTCGAGGGACCAACAATAAAACGTGTAAATATCTCAAAACGGGTCCGCAAAAATTTTTCGCGTTACGACAATTCTTTCTCTTTAAACCTACATACTACTTATATGAAAAAGAATAAAACATATTGTAAGGTATACGGTAATTATGAGATCTTCAGATGTTGGACGGTCACTAACGAACTTAACGAAGGAAAGCAATAGATAACAAACAAGAGGGAAAGTTGCCTTCTTGGGTTAAACATTTTAATTAATTTTATATCTCGTGTTTTTTCACGGCGACCATATACATATTCGGGCATCAACAAATATTTGTACTAGTTACAAAATATCAAACTACTTATACATTAAAATAGTCTTCTTCCTTTATCAGTTATTTATAAATATTTAAAATTACATTTCAAAATGTAAAACAAAACCCAAAAAACTATTAAATACCCGACAAAAACCTTAACTTTTAGCCCAGGTTGTCAGGTAGGATGTACTACCCGTTATAAAACATGGTTTATTCGACAAAAAAATAAGGAACCGACAAGAGATCTGGAATAATCGATCGTTTAAAATCGAGTTTAAGGGTCGGGTAGAAGACATCCACAACACTTGTCGTTATTTTGCACAATGTAAGGGGCTAAGGGGAAATCGGTGTAAAAGTTTTTTTAGTTCTAACGCACAAGGTTAAATTCATTTTTAAACGAAAAGAAAATATTTTGGATAAATTTATTAGAGATATTTATCATTAGTAAAAAAAATATGTAATTGTTAAACTTTGCTAGCGTCACACTTTTGTGCTAGCGTCCAAGCAAACCCCTTTGTTATTAAGTTATTCGAAAAACAGGTTTGTCCTGGTAAACGTGTAAAAACTGAAAAAGTCCTGGTTGGAAAATTGTTTTTTTCCATTTTTTCTTCCGCTTTATATTTTACGCGGGTTTTCGAATCCAATTTTTTTCACCAGGTTAGGTGACTTGAAATGTGCGGAGTTAATTTAAAAAGGACGTGAGGAATTAAGCCTTGGTTTCCTTATATGTAAATATTATGGATTATACGACAGTCGCTAATGTAGGTGGTAGTCAACATACCTATATTTTTGTTGGTGAGTACAAAGTACAAACATGTGGCGAATGCAAGAAAGTAATAGATGAGTCTCGGCCGATTTAAGAGTTAAACGGCATTGCAAAGTTACAGTGGGAATACGCTAACATTTATAGAAGATATAATGAAAGCGAAAGGATTTGGCTGGGTTTAGGACAAGTAGCAGATAATAGAGGCTTGAAATGAAAACTGCTCCAGTAACTCTTTAGCATTGACTGGTCTAATTTCGCCGTTTGTTTTAAGAAAACACCCTCTCAGCTTTAATGGTTAATTATTTTGTACAAAAATAAATACAAATTTAAGAAAAAATATATATCATGAATAAAAGAATATTGATTTATTAAGAAATAAATGTATGTCACAAATAAAAAAATTAAGAAAAAAATTTATGTCACGAATAAAAAAAAAATTAATTTATTAAGAAAAAAATGTATGTCACAAATTAAAAAATAAAGAAAAAAATGTATGTCAGAAATAAACCAATATCGATACTTTTCCGATGTGCCTGGTATCGTTAGGTCGTCGAACCCAAGTACTTAGTTGTGTCATATCTTGAGTAACAATTTTATAGCTCCAGCTTTAATATTTTCTATTATATTATAGCGTTAATACAAATATTATTGGTATTTTAGTGCCTCGTAACGTACGGTTTACTTGCCTTATCTATTATTGCAATAGTTATCACGTAGTCACATTAGCGTGTATTTTATAGAAAAATAAATATTTTAGATAAATTCTCCCATTATTAATGTTTCTCCTAGAGTTGGACAGAACGGTTTACTCACCTAAACATTTATTATTTGACTAATTTAATAAAACAAAAAAATAATTTTCTTTAGTAGCATAGATAAATATTTAAACTTGTATATAACCTCGTGAATGAAACAAATTATTAATGTAAAACTTATATTAATTATGTATATTTCTATCCTAGATTAGTTCTAGTGTAGAATTTTGTTTAGGCCATTTGTAACTCAACTGTATATTTATTGGCAGTAGTACCTACTTCTAGTACTTCATATCCGTTCATGTACGTATATATATATATAAATATCAACCCCAACTATTAATTAAAATTCAATTTTGTTGTCAATCAATGACTATTCGGTTAACCTGGTTATAATTTGAATATAATGCATGAATAATGATGCAATAATACAACGAAAAAAATCTTGAGCAATACTTACTCATATGTACATTGTAACACCGAATTTAAATCCAATAATATCACATTAAATTGAATTATTATGAAATACATTTAAATAGTCTTCGACGGGTGATTTGCTTACATTTGGTTTTCGATTTTCAGCAAAATAAAATTTATTTGCATCGATACCTCGAAAACTCGATTTTTCCCGGGAATACAACTTATATGTTTATATTCGTATTTCAACCGACTAAATCCAAGTATTTCGTTTTTTAATCGTAATCGTCGGAACAGTTGTCTAAAAAAAAACATTTTATCCACGTTTTCCGAGCTTTTGGGAGGCAGTGCCCTCAAAATTAGAAATAAAATTTATTTCTAGATTTCACCTCGGGGTAGATTTTTTTCGATCGTTAATCCCACACGTCTGCACGCTCAACAGACGACAGATGAAAGGCGGACGACAGCCATTTTATAAAAACTACTTTTTTGGACTCGAGGGACCAACAATAAAACGTGTAAATATCTCAAAACGGGTCCGCAAAAATTTTTCGCGTTACGACAATTCTTTCTCTTTAAACCTACATACTACTTATATGAAAAAGAATAAAACATATTGTAAGGTATACGGTAATTATGAGATCTTCAGATGTTGGACGGTCACTAACGAACTTAACGAAGGAAAGCAATAGATAACAAACAAGAGGGAAAGTTGCCTTCTTGGGTTAAACATTTTAATTAATTTTATATCTCGTGTTTTTTCACGGCGACCATATACATATTCGGGCATCAACAAATATTTGTACTAGTTACAAAATATCAAACTACTTATACATTAAAATAGTCTTCTTCCTTTATCAGTTATTTATAAATATTTAAAATTACATTTCAAAATGTAAAACAAAACCCAAAAAACTATTAAATACCCGACAAAAACCTTAACTTTTAGCCCAGGTTGTCAGGTAGGATGTACTACCCGTTATAAAACATGGTTTATTCGACAAAAAAATAAGGAACCGACAAGAGATCTGGAATAATCGATCGTNCTCGGAGCAAAAAATTTCCAAAAGTAAAAAATTCTTATTTTTTAGCCATAGAATCCAAATCCAGTCTTAAAAATTTGGCTTCCTATAAAATTTTTTTCAATTACGTAAATTGCACACCCTTTTGCTGAACACAGAAAATGTTCAGTATATGTTATGGAAGCGCATTTATAGCCATTATGGAACTCTGAAAACTGCATCTTTCTATCTATCATGGTTCCGGAGATATTTCACTGTTCCATATTAGCTGGGACACCCTGTATATATGGAAGGAAAACTTCTGTAACTCAACTAGGGAAGGGTCAGGTGTTAGGATCAGACTTTATGGAGTACTGTTTTCTTATTCTGCGTTCATTATACTTTATACTCATGTAAGTTCTTTTATGTACGATTGATACGCATTATAAACATGTTATCTCAGTTTAGATGTGAAAGCGATTCTTTTGGTAGTTGCGCATGAGCTTTTCATAATTCTTCTTTATTTACGCACAAGTTTGCGGAATCTAGCAATTTGCTGTTTGTTTAATTAAAGTAAGTGTTTTTCCTGTATTTATTATTAAAATCCAACAATCTTATCGTAGGTAAACTGCATTTTGCTTTGCTCGTGTGGTTTTACTAGTTCAATTAAATAAAAATTACTCAATTTTATAATAATAATGTAACATTATAATGAATAATTACGCGTCTAATGTGGAAAGTAGCATTTTGCATGCGAGTGTGGAGTTTGCACCCGGGCGACAGCGGGATTATTAAACCACACTAATAAATTATTTTAAAAAAAAATTGTCACGGGTAAAAAATGTAAAAGTGAATTATACTTATAAATCTTGTAGAATATAGTGTTATGAAGTTACCTTGTAACCGATTTGGAATAATGAATCCAAATAATGAATAATCAAATAATTATACAGATGTTTTTTTTTTTTTTTTTTTTTTTTTTTTTTTTTTTTTTTAAATTTGACAGCGTTGCAAATATAAAAGTGTTGATTAAGAACTTTTGTGTTTACACCGAGCACTTGTAATGTAACCCTTTTTCAATTTGTGTTGTGGTTATGAAAGTGCAAATTTAAACTATAGACATGCTATGTAAATGGTTTTAACCAAGAGAAGCTATTATGAAACAAATAAATGTTTGTGTTTTCCCCGGCTCCACGATTGCACACAATTCGTATGTTCAGCGATGTTCTGTCTACATATCAAAAGAATATTCACAATAAGTCAGCAACACTAGTGTCGATGTACTATGATTTATAATAATCATTTTATAATATAGTTAATTTTATTTATGATAAAAAATAGCCTCCGTAGTTTTCAACACAACGTAGCACTTCTCCTAACACACATATACACAGACACACACTCACACTCACACACACATACACACAATATACCAGGTGTCCCAGCTAATATGGAACAGCGAAATATCTCCGGAACCAAGATAGATAGAAAAATGGGGTTTTAAGGGTTCGATAATGACTATAAATGCGTTTTTAGAACATATGCTGAACATTTTCTGTGTTAAGCAAAAGAGTGAGCAATTTACATAATAGGAATAGGAAAAAAGAGAATAGGAAGCCAAATTTATAAGGCTGGATTTGAATTTTATGGCCAAAAATAAGAATGTTTTACTTTTGGAAATTATTCGCTCCGAGCATTAGTTTGCCGTCTGGAGAGTCCTAAACGTGCTGAAATTGAAATTTTAAGTCCATTTTACAGCTAAACTAATAGATTTACTAAAATAATTCAAGAGATCAAAAAAATTCTTATTTTTAGTAATAGAATCCAAATTCAATCTAAAATTTATACCTTATATGTAACTGTTTTTTGCTAAAAAAAAAAAAAAAAAAAAAAAAAAAAAAAAAAAAAAAAAAAAAAAAAAAAAAAAATGTAGTCCATTTAAATACGACTAACGATATAGGCTGTTATCCCGGAAGAAATCTAGTTACTGAGAAAATTACTTTAAACGTGCACAGAGAGAGGCTGGGTTCGTTTTCACGTGGGAAATTTTATTAGTATGATACATTTTGATAAAATGTTCAATAATAATTAAATGTACTTAAAAAAAACGAAAACTAATAAATGGAAAATTTTGGGCTAAGTAATTATGAACTCGTATAAGAAAAAGTTTTTCATGATATAGGTTTTTGATGAGGACAACAATTTAAAAGTAATATTGACATAGATACAGATATAGATAATTATTTATTGGTAGAAAATAATAATATGGGATTTATATTTTAATGTCCGTATATACACAAATTTCCACTAAAAATTTTAGCTCGCAAAAAAGAAAAACTGCGTGTTTAAAAGAATTTTTCTTTCTAAGAATATCCGCGCGTCAATGTCTTTCTGAAACGTCTCAATTCTGCCTCAGACTCAGACATTTATAATTTAAAACAAGATTCTAGTCTCAACATATTAATCTTATTCTTTACTTCCTTTCAAATTTAAATACAAGTTGTAATAAATGATTAAACATATTTTTCTGTATAAACTATTTCCTTCAGTTAATGCCGCACTGCATGCTCAGCAAAGCTTTTTTTCGCTTCAGTAAATGAAGTAATGGGTGAACAATTATATCATTGAATACAGAAGACAACAAAATAATATTTTTATAAAAATTTCTATTCAGTTAATATTCTCAAAGAATAAGCAGCGCAACTAAAATATTGGGTAATAGTTCCTGATAATAGTTCATTACGCGTATAGTGTGGAAAGTAGCATTTTGCATGCTGTAGAGTTTGCACCCGAGCGATAGCGAGGGAAGTAAAACCACACGAGCAAAGCAAAATGCAGTTTTCGCGCACGAGTTGCGTATCATACTTTATCTACGATTATGATGGTTGGATTTTATTAATAAATACAGAAAAAATAATAATAATTATTAAATTCCTGTATGTAAGTTCGTATTTCTCTTTTGATAAAGATGACATTAATTCATTAGTTGTATTTTATGTCGCATGTCGCATTAATTATTTCATGAGGCGTATTATTCTCCTCTTTTTCAACATCACTTAAATCAATAATTGTTTTTCAATAAAAACTCGATATAAACAGTTACTTTAATTAAACAAACAGCAAATTAATTAGGAGGAATTATGAAACGCGCATGCGCAATGAATACAAGAATGTAAAGAGTCACTTTATACGCATCTAAACAGATATACCATGTTTAAAGTTAGTATCAATAGTAGATAAAAGTATTTTCTTACACCTGACCGCTTTATATGTAAGCATCTCTATATGATTGTATAGTCAATTATTTTTATAATTAAAAAAAGAAGAAAAAAAAGAGCATTTAAAAAACTAATCTCAGAGAGGGTTAATGGCAGGTATTCTAGTGTCAATTTAAACGCCTCTGGTGAACAGGGGACGAGTTGAGATCCAAAGCTAAGATCAGAATCCTCCTCGTGTAGGTTAGGGGTTAGTCTGATGGATTCCTGGTGGGGGACAGCACCACTTGACAGAAATTCGAGCCTTTGCCAGCCTAAGGTCTACACTGCTTCCCTGGAATGTTCTAGACTTGGCTTACCCGTTACCCGTTACAGATCCTCAACCAACATCCGAACATTTCTGTAAAGAAGAATTTTAGTTTGGTGTATTTTACTTTATAATTTAAACTGTTAAATATGTAGTTTGTTTACAATTAATAATAAGAAAGCTGTTGCTGCGTTGACTTATATTTACATAGTAAATTTAAAAAATTAAGGTTAACGACATTGGTATACGATTAATCAAATATGATTAAAAAGGCTAGTTAGTTCTAAAAATGTTCATAGATTAAAAATTTCACTCGCATTACTCCTGACTTTAAACATAAAACAATATGCATTTTTGGCAACGGCGTTGCCAAAAAAGGACACCCATTTAAGACAGGAAATTTAAACACTGGATAGGCTTGCGTTATACCAGCCATCAGTATCTATTCAGGATATCAAAGCCATCCAAAGAACCAGAAACTTGTCATGCTCTAGTGAAACCTTAAAATGAGGGATGTTAAAAGATAATAATCCAGGGAAATAAGGTAAATAAAACCCCAATCTGCGGAATGATAGAAAGCAAGCTGAATTTTTGCATAGACCTTCGCTTTGATGTTCTAATGAAGCACCAAAAAGTCTCATATGCTCACCCTTGTGCGTCTCGAGATATCGAAGGGCAAAGGTCAGGAAAATCAGTTTTTTGCGAAAATCTCGCTTCCGGTTAGTCTGAGGTCTTAAGAAGTTATATCAAAACTTATGTAAAACACTATTCCCAACAAGTTTGGATATAAACATTTTTTTCGTACGATCAACCGTTTTCGAGATATAGCGTGAAGAAGCGGGAGCGCGCATGTTTACTTTCCCATAGAAAAAGAAAGTATTGAGATGGTTCAAAAATTCGATTTTGAGATTTTATGAATTTACACGTTTAGAGGACCACTGAGTCCAAAAAAGAGGTCTTTAAAGAATGTCTGTTCGTCGTCAGGCTGTCGTTTGTATGGCGTCTGAGCAGACGCGTGGAGCCTAAACTACTGGGCCGATTTTGACGAAATTTGGTGTACATGTTCAGAATATTCATATTTTGTCGTGAAATCAAGAAAATAATTTTAGCTCCAAATTTGTGGGCGCTACCCCCCAAAAACTCTGAAAAAACTTGAAAAAAAAAATTCTAAAATGTAGTCTATTTAATTACGAATCTAACGATATATGTCGTTATTCCGGCAAGCTTCTAGTTCCAGAGAAAATAGCTTTAAACGTGGATACAGAGACAGGCCGGGTTCGATTCCCCGCGGAGGAAAAGTTGTTTTTATTGTAAAATTCGAACAACTATTGAATAATAAATAAATGTACCTATGAAAACATGATAACTAATAAATTATGAAAAACACTGGGTTACGTATTTATGAACTCGTCTTTGAGAAAGTTATACACGTCGTTTTCCAGGTAAAAAGTCTAATTACAAATAAAATAGCTTTTGATATCAGTTTCTTCAAGTAGTCCTACTAAAATATTTATAAAGACGAGGACGAAGAAGAAGAAACATAATTTTTTTCCTATGTACTGTGAAACTTGTTTAAGCTGGAAATCAGCTAAGTTATAACATTTTCTCAGGCCAGAGACTTTCTTTACTGTAAAATACCCTGTATTAAGCTGAAAACCTGCTAAGGTGGAATTTTGTTCTTATGAGTTTAAGTTCTTAAGTTTAATAATTTAAGTTATTAAATATAATTATATTTATTCTATTAGTGTATTATGTTAATGGTAATTATTTAAATTTACATGCAAGCATGATATTGACATACATACATACATACAGTAAAATCTGCATGATGGGAAACTTGTCTTAGCCGAAAACCTGCTGAGGTGGAATTTTTTCTGAGACCGTGGTTTTCCAGCTTAAGCAGTTTTCATGTCAATGCAGAGGTACAGGTGTTCTTTGATGTTCTTTCGATGATCCTTTCCAACAGGAAAGGCAAGGCATCGAAAACAAGTGGTTTACTTTCGATGCCTGGTCTTCTGTCATCACCTTTAAGTCAGCATTCGCCTCTGTGACTAAACACATCTTTATTTCACAGGAAAAGGGGGTGTTTTCTAAACATATTTATTATTATCATATTTGAATGTCTTTCCTCTCATAACTTGAATCCCATATTTATGGGATACACTATCATTTGATAATATAATAATAAATATTATAAATGTTCCTTACCCTTCCCGTACCAACGACATTTTCTTTGCTTCTCGCCTGCAGGATACCCCATTCCTTTTTTTAGATTGGCCGCAGGAATATTTAATTCCTCTCCTATCTCCTTCCAAGCGTCTTGTCTTTATATTTTGTAGTAATAATGAATGTGTTTTATGCCCCAAATAATGGGACGGTAATGGGATGGCTATCGCTAACTTTAGTGTTCATTCCGTGGCTATAACAAATCTATTGATGCCACATCACGAAACAAAAATGATTAACAATGAAAAAACTAAACAGGCAACAACTAAACAAGCAAAAACTATACAACTACAACAGGCAAAAATAAAATGAATAAACACAAGGATTTATTTAGAATTTAAAAAAAATAGCAACATGCAAAAATAAAATGGACAAGTAAGTGTATTTGGAACACACCATGGACCAGTAGGCAATTAAACAAATAGGATAAGTTCAATAACAAGCACAATCGGCTAGCAACATCAAGATGACCGCCATTTAAAACTTGTTTAGTTATAACTTTTCAACCAATTTTTCATTTGGAGGGAACAAATCTTTTATTATTTTTTTTTTACTAAATATAAACAATTCCTCTAAATAGTTTTTTATGTTTCGATAAAGAATAACTGCTATTTTAATGATTTTTTTCTTTTATTTGTTAAAATAAGTAGAAGGGGCAGGGGGAGGGGACACACGAACAGCCTATTTTTAAGGACACATTTCGTAAAGATGAAGTTCCATTAAAATAAGTCAAACCTTTAAAACTTCTCTCCCTAGTTACTAAGGGATAATTTTTTGGGGGCTTCCCTATAATTTTCCTGTGATTGCAGTATTACACATGAAATTTTTAAGGTTTGTGCTTATTGTAAGTTTTGAAAGCTTTATTATTTATGAAATAAGTTATTGTTTACAGTTGAGAAGGTTACATGAAGGTTCAACCCTGCTCTACCCGTTGATCTCATCGAAGTTTCGTCAAAATTCCGACAACTAAATACTTTGCTCCTGTGGCGTCACAAAGACCTATGCTCAGCGCTAATTTCAATAATATTAAACGCTATCAACTTTAGACATTTCATGTTTAGGCTATGGTACATACGGCATACGGCATACGGCAAAATCAGAGAAGTGTAACAGAGAGGTAGAAAGCTATAGGAGGTGTGCAATCCAGTCTCCAGCTGTAGGGGCCTCTCCTACCGCGCGCGCTTCACAGGGCCGAAAAGAGTTCCACTGGTACCAGGGAACTAGGTACTCGCAGGAGGTAGTCTTATTTGCTTTAGATGTTGCACTAGGCACTAGGCTAGAGGAAAAAAACCGACTCGAAGGTAACCGACGACGCGACGTTCGGGTACTATCGGGTTCCCCCACTACACCGAGTAGTGTAGAGCACGTCTGTAAAGACTTCCTTATTCTGCCTCTGTCACACTCTGTTTTTCTCCCTCATTCTTTATTCTCCCTTAGCTTCTTCATTATAATTGTAAAGTCATTATAATTGCATTAAAATTAATAATTTACTCATTATAATTGCAAAGTTATATGAAATCTCACTGCCTTGCAGACTCGTATGCAAGCATTTTTTTCCAACAAAGGTTAGCATTAACAAAAAAAA
>KZ651144.1:306717-319665 GCA_001010745.2 Gerris buenoi | reverse complement strand
AGTAACTAATGGGGCTTAAATTAAAATAAAAGATAATATTAAATCATAAAGGTTACTGACGAAGAAAGGTTCAATGGTCAGTACCACGCCTCCCCGTGGTCCAATGAACGATTAAAATGGAGGAAATAGCCCGAAGGCAGTTAAAAGGAATAAACCGAAAAAAATGTTCAATGGTCTAATACCACGCCTCCTCGTGGTCCATTGAACGATTAAACAGAGGGAATAGCCCAAAGGCAGTTAAAAGGGATTTACCGATTGTATAAATAAAATTACATTTTAAATTAAACAACTGCATAGAATTCCGATCGAATATCTATACAGAACACAGAAAGGGGTTAGAGTGTGAATGAATCTGACTCTTAAACTCTTACAGTTAAATGTCAGAAATAGGGTTAATGGTACCCAGAGGTAAAAGTATGGAAAGGTATAAAATTATTTAAGGGAGATACGGGACAAAACGGAAAGTTAAGTTAACAAGTTTAGTTACAAATGAAAAGGAAACTTAAATTTACGGGACGGTAAACCTGTGTGCACCTTTCAGTATGTCAAATCCTCGCGATCTACGAGGAATTGATACATTATCATCATGAGGAACACAGATAAACTTAATAAAGGTACATACGGGAACAAAACGGGAATAAAAGAAATAAAACGGTACTAAATTGTTCAAACGATATGGTGAGGTGTTTTCATGATGTTTGAAGATAGGAGCAGATGAGTTCGGCCACAAGTGTCGGCAGATATTCCAGTCAAGTCCACATAGGGTCGGATCTCGGTGATGTCTTGATCATGCAAAGACTTTGCCCCGGCATGGCACTTAAAACGGTAAAAGAATGTATAGAGCAAGTGATGATTGATGATATGATTAAAGGTTAGAACGCAACGCGTCTTATCAGCTTCAACTACAGCTTGCAACAGCTACACCTCATTGGGGGGTTGGCGACGAAGGGGCGTAGTAAGTTCCTATTAGTACCGGTAGATGTCAGACGGTGCATGAATACGAAGGCTCTAGGAGTAGAGAGGAAAGAAAAATACCGACAGGTGGCGCTAGAGTTCACTAAAGTCTTTCTCAGCGCCTTACGAATTCCAAATAAAAACCTACCACGGTACACTAGAATATGATCATTATGTTCCAGAGAATATTTTAAGGAATTTTTACTGGGTGACAAACGAGGACGTTCCGGAGGGTCTCGGGGGGTATGGAATACTCCCTAGTGGAGTGGGGGGTCCTGGGGGTATGGAACCCTCTAGCAGAGTGGGGGACCTTAGGGTATGGAATACCCCTCAGAAAAAAGCATACCCCCTAGCGGAGTGGGGGGTCCTGGGGGTATGGAATATCCTCTAGCAGAGTGGGGGTTCCTGGGGGTATGGAACCCTCTAGCAGAGTGGGGGGTCCTGAGGGTAAGGAATACCCCTCAGAAAAAAGGAGGGTGCGGGGCTATGGAATACCAAAAAGAATTTTTGAAATTTTAACGTCATTAAAACATTTTTTTAAGCAAATTCTGGCTCTTAAAAGTTAAAGTAATGTTTCAGATTTTGTTACTAGAAACTCAAATTTAATTCCTTGCTACACAATAATTTTACACACTTCTTTTTTACGGTTAAAGGTTAAATGGTTGATATGAAAGATCTATTTAGATAAAACATCAACTGTTATTCAACTTTTCACCACAGTATATACAGGGTGGTCCAAATGCCCCCTTCTCTTCTCTTAACTATCTAACGGTTTAAGATAGATTAATGAAACTTGGGGGACCCGTACCATGTAAAAGAAAGTTGTTTTCATGCAATCGCTTACTAGATGAAACCATCCACTTTGCCCCCCGGCCCCTCAACATCTAAATTTCAAATTCGAGTCTATATTTTTGATAGCATATTTGGATTCTACGCTGAAAAATTTGATTGCATGATAAACAAACTTCCTTTTAAATGGCACGGATTCCCCAAGTTTCAATAATTTATCTCAAACCGTTCAAAAGTTAAGAGGAGGGGGGGGGGACTTTTGGACCACCCTGTATATAGGAAACAGAGTGTACAAAAATATCCATTTTTGTGAAATTATAATTTAATTAAGTACAATACTGTGCAATACAATTATTACATGTAACCAATTCCACTTACTAATATTTACAATATATAGCTTATTTTGTACTCTAACACGCTAACTTGTAAGTCATTGATTATTTCATCAAAATCAAGTGTTGAAGCCCTCTCATACTCGATGGACAAAATAGCCAAATTGTTGGCCGAATTTTACACATGCTGGATCTCAAATAGTTTTTGATTACCTTTAGTTTGCTAAAACTACGCTCGTAAGATGGAACACTAACAGACATAGTTAAAAATATCCTTAACGATATTTCTATCTTAGGATAAGCATCTTTAAACTCATATTTTGAAATGACCTTCAAGAGATCCAAGTAAGAGGCCTTCTTTCTCTTTCTTTTTCTCAAGTCTTTCTCAAGTTCTTTTTCCTGTAACTTAAAAGCAGCTACTTCATTTACCAGGTCAACAGTGTCAATGTCTCTGTTTCTGTTGTATGTGGCACCCAAGTCCGGTGCCCACTTTTGAAGGTCACATACAGATCTCTTACTTAAAGATTTTCCTGACAGTAAACTGAAGTCGGCCGAAATTATATGATAAATGTGGCATCTGTTGTTTATGAATATCAAAGAAGAAATTAATTTGGCTTTGTCTGTATACATTCTAACACTTTGCTCTCGTAGTGTAGATAGATATAGAATATTTTTGCCAAGCCAAATAGAAAACTTGATGCTACATCAAGTGAGACAGTCATTGCTTGCAGTGATTTGTTGGTGCAGTCCAATCTCTAGGAGGCATACAAATTCAAAATCAATTTATCTTTGTAGGTTCATAGCACCACATGCGGTGTCGGAGTCGGGTAGAAACAACAACTGGGTTCTATCGGCCATGTTTTGAAACATCTTGAATACTGATAGCAAGTTCTTCTGTAGAGCTGTCACGGCTTGTTGTAGTCTAGAGGAACATCTTGTGTCACAATGTCTCTTCTGGGTGATAACTGATACTTCTGCTGCGTGCACGCCAACCAGGTTAAAGCTATGGGCTGGACATAACAAGGAACAAATTTAGCAAGGTCGTTGAGCTAACGGATATGTGCTTGAACACCTTATTTTTCTGCCATATTGAACCGTTGTCAAAGCCTTGCCCTCTTCCAGCTTGTCCAATTCTTCTTAAGATAAACCTCTTCCGGTTTTCTGATCGCTGCATTATTGCTGGTGCCTATCGAACTTCGTGTGGGGGCCCGGCCCGGCCTAGTGTGCGCTGGCCTTAATCCCGCTGCTAAAGCTATCAGATGACTCAGCCCGCTTCATCTTATAATTCCGTTCTTTTAAGTCACCTATTTGGAGTCCTAGCCTAGCTTTAGCTGGGCTGTGAGCTCAGAGGGCAACCCTAGTGTCGACCAGTTAACATGTTAAAATATGCACTGGTATGGTCATATGCTATCATAGTTGTTGATAATTATGGTCTTAGAGTAGATAATCTACCATAATGTATTATATTAAAATGGTTTTGATTTGTACTTTTTGGCTGACAAACCCTAATTATTAAAAAAAAAACATACTGTGTACTTTTGTATCAATTTGTATATTTGTTTCAGATTGAAGGATTGAATTTTATTATTTTTTTCTCTAATTTTTGAATTGATTTGAATGAAACTTTGTACATGGATTCCTTATTTGACGCCAGGAAGAAGATTAACATTGTATATTGAACTTTGTAACACTTGGGCGGATAAAGTTTTTCAACGAACTCGTCCTGGGCATTGGTAAAATGAACAGAACATGTGTACTACATTTCAAATTGGGTTATCGTCATCGGTGGATTTTGTGACGGTCGTTTTTTTCGGATTCACTCCCGGGCTCCAGACGCTGTAACGTGCCATAAGGAATTTCATAGGTGGCTTAAAAACGTTGTTTCATATTATATTACTCATATATATGGACTCCATCTTGTATTTAAACAGCAGATTATAAAACCCTTTAAAAAGGGTTGTTATAAGAAATTACAAATTTCCAAATTTAAAGGTACAAAATCAAAGTTTTTCAAAATATTACAATCTCAAAAATTACTTATGTAAGTCCACTATTTTGTATTTAAATGACAGATAACAAAAACTACCATGCAGATTACCAAATCCCTTTACAGGACATGTTTGTGTCATAAAAATTAATTAATTTCCAACTTTCAAAGCTCTATGCCAAATAATTTCAGAAATTTAGCAACTATAGAAATTTTCTGACAGCTTAAAAGAATGGTAGATCAAAAATATCCTTTCATAGCGGGGGTCTGCATGAATAATACAAGATATGTAGCAAACTTCAGGATTCTAGAATTAACAGTTTTTCGAGATGTAGTGATTAACAGGCGATTAGGTGGAAATTTGCCTTAAAAGTAGCACATTATGGCCGCCATTTTGAAAATAAGTGTGATAGAGGATGAAACTACACCAGTTGTTTTACCAGGGAGATGATAAATATGTCAGTAAATCATGGGAGATGATAAATTTGGTCCAGATATCTCAAAAAATGAAAGAGCCTATAAAACACATACACACACATCCACAAACCAACCCACGTTGACTTTTGTGATGTTGAATAATATAATTATTTTTTAAAAAATTGTAAATTTAATTTTAACAGTTTTATAAATACAATCAAACAAATCTGGATTTTTCAAATCACTGCCATTTAAATATTTGGATTCACGTTCTTATCATGCAACCTAAGCTTTCCCTGCCCAATCCCTTATTTAAGCAGCAATTCGACGTTTGTAAAGTTTTACAGGAGTCGAAATGCCCTGCAAAAGGCGAGGTCTTTACTATATTCTAAAAAGTTAAATCTCAACTAATTTCTAGTTAAAACCTCTCAGTATAAAAGCCATTTTAACATTAGGAACTAAATGTTAAGAAAACTTTCTGTTATTTCCTCTCCATGCCCGAGAGTCCCACAAAATTTGGACCCAACGCCAGACAGATTCTCGAGTCGATAGTAACTCTTCAATCGAATTAAACCCCCTTGCCTCCGAGTAGTCGGTACGCTTAATTACTAAACAAATGTCCTTCCGGCTCATTAACGCCTTTGGTCTAATTGCGGCTATGCTTTGCTCCCTCCGATCTAATCAGATTACCCGGGTTTACCCTCCACGACGACCATAACTCCATTTTAATGTCCACAATGGCAAAAATATTTAAATTCGAGGAGTCGTTAGTCAACAGTTGGCAAGACCTTTCTCAGAGCCAACCACATGTATTTAGTTTTCTTTTACTTCCCCCTTGTTTCTTCCTTTGCTCTCTTTACTTCGTTCCCCTCAATTACTCTCTTACAAAGTTTGAATCGTTAATCTTACGTATATTTCGAATAGCGTCTAAAATGAGACCATGGACACAACTTTTAATAATCTCTTACACCCCTCCAAAAAAGAAAGGGGATTACGATAAATTGCTACGGTTTATAAGTCAAAACCGAACTACTTGAAACTGTTGTAAAAATAATGCTTTATTTGTTTTAAACTTACACAAATAAACAGAACAAAACATTTATCAACTTTTTTTTTGTTAATTTGTAGAGTAATATTAATATATAATGTTGAATTTTAATTATTAATAACATTAAATATGAAAATATTTAGGATCATTAAAAAAATATAACACATAGATATCTATTAGTGAATAACCGACTTTTCAGAATTATAACTCTTTAGTTAATGGTTGTAAGTAATATTGCTGTTATTAATATCACTCTGAATGTTAAAACTTTATATTAAAATTATGTAAATTATGTATGCATAGAATTATTATTTCATTTTAAGTTTTAAGCTAGTAAAAAAGCTTTCTTGTAAATGCTAAAATCTGACTTATTGCAATCTGAAATATTACTCTAAATTACAGGTATTTCTTTCATAAGATATTACACCATTCGCTCAAAGATTTTGTTGTAAAGATAAAAAAAAAAAATCTTTCTATCTAACTTTAGCTTTACCACCAGGTTCTTTGTTCGTTGCATAGCAAGTTCTCTATTACTAGGGAGTAGGGGGTGGTCCTCAATCCAAGGTAGGTGGTGAATCCGTATAATGAGAAATATTTATTTTGTGTTAGATATCGCCGCGCCGTAGAGATATTTATCATGTGTTACAATAATTCCAATTGTTCCGTTTATAATCGCATGTAACTATAATAGCTATTTACGTACCTAGAGCAGTAAGGGCTTTATTACAGGCCGAGGGCGAAGTTTGAAAGCACGAGTGCGTTTAACGCCCGAGGCCTGTCATAGCGCTTACTGCTCGTGGTGCGTACACTATTTTATCGCCCTCCACATGTAAACTAACTACAAAAAACTATTTTTCCGTAATCTTCAAAAACAATAAATGCATTTTAAGGTTAAATCATTACCAAAACAAACGGCAGTTATAAAAATATTGATTGTTTACAAATTGAACAGCTGACGCTGAGAACTACTAGCGCTACCTGCACGCCGCGGCCCGGCCAGGAAGCGGCCGCTTCTCGAACTACTAGCGGCCCTGTAATGGAAAAACCATACATTATTACCGGCCGCTCAGGATGGGAATGTTTACAAGTGGAGGGCTTTAAACATTTATAATGTGCGTGGCCATACCAACCCGGTAGTAAATGTGTTTAGCGCCGGCAAAGAAGTTTTTCTTCAGTCTTACTTTAAAATTTAAGCGTTTTGTAGTGAAAACCTCAAGACTCTACACCAAGCAAAGAACATCCAAGCCAGGGCCCTGGACTGCTTGAAGCTGCCATCTCAACTCCTCTCCCAAGGTAAATGCGTTGGCTTTAAATATCCTTTGGTTTATAGTTCTCATTATTTATCCGGCCGAGCTTGTCTTCCCGTCACTTGAGTCTGCTCAAACGGGAATTTGCCTCTTGGTGTACTTCGTACCTGCCGTTCTTAAATGACAACTTTTCATCAAAATGTTTTTGGACCCTCCTTATCATATCTTTCATAGTTTTCTATTCTCCAGGATCTCTAATTCCCAGCGCGTCTAAGAACCAAAGATGTGAAATGGGTGCCGTAAAATTATAGCTCGTGCTCTCTATTCTCCCAGCTCTCCTCTAACTTTTAACATTTTTTATAGTCTGTAAAAATATTGTTCCTCCTGTATTATTGATTAATGAGCATTCAGGCAAGGGGTGTTTATTATCGTCTTTCCTTTATAGGAAAGACGAAAAAGATTATTCTGAACCCTTCCCCTGACACATAACGTCAAAATGCCTACGTTTAAAGTTTACGCATTGCAATCTCTTTTTACAATCTTTGCTTAAATGTTTTCTATGAAATATATAAAGCAAACACCTCTTTTTAACCATGCACTTTAAGACACTGAATTCTGTCTAGTTTAGATATACTATCGTCTTTATCTATTTGTTGGAATTGACTTCAAAAGGGAAACCACGAAAGTGAACCTCCGTTAAATTTTCTTAATTTAATTTCAGGATGTTTTATTAATTGTCTGTCAACATTTTTTATGTTCTTGAACTCAGTAAATATTTGTTCGTCAATTTTTATTTTTATTAAATTATTCTTCTTTTTATATCGTTCGATGACACAATTTCTTCCTCCAATTCCGTTTCGTTAGTCATATTATTTATTAATAAAGAAAAAATGACAATGTCTATTATTGACAGATTTTTTATTATGCTATAGATTCAAGTTACGACTCGAGCTGAGAGGTCCAATAATACCTGTGCAGTGTGCAGTTAGTACTCACTATCTCCATTTTGAAATATCCTTGCGTGCATTGCGCTTCTTTGCTGAAAGAACTTCTAAATGCTTTTCGAGATTTCTTCAACGTTGAACGTCCTTCTCTGTAAGCCGCCATTGTTTCAATAATATTATTGAGTACAGAGAATAAATTTCGACTTTGCTTGAAAACCGACTCCGCCATTTTAGTTAAAAATCTTGTATTTTTTCTTTGCACTTGTTCAAGTATCTTTTCTATTGAAATTCTTTTTAAAAAAAACCCTAAATCGAAGTGTAAATCATAAGTATCCTTTATTATATGACTTTAATGTTCTATATGCTGACTTAATGTTCATTAGTCACGCAGAAGGCTCCGGGTTCGATTCCTTTGTTGTAGCACTAATGTTTTATATCTTCATCAAAAATCCTCACCATTCAAAAATACTTATCGCTTTTATATCTTCTCTTTACATGTTTAAGTTCGTTATAATANATGTGCCACGTAAGCGTAGGAGCTGTTCCAACACCAGACATTACGTCAATAAGACTTGGGCTCGGCTTACGCCATGTCCTGCATCGTTTCGTCGCGTCCGACTCATCAGGGGCCCGACGGCGCGGCGCGGCGGTGTGTATGTATTTGTTACGAACAATTATTTGGAATCAATAAAATATAATGAAAATATTCAGTGGTCCGGATATACCAGGGGTAAATTACCAAAGCAGTCAAACAATCGGAAAATATTTAAATAAATCAATAAATGTCTAAGGATCAAAATTAGCAGGTTAAGGTTCTTTTAATTTATTCGTAAAATAATCTTGCAAATATATCAAAATTATATCATAAATATTACGAAAAACATACGAAGTAAAATTTTTATAAAAGAGTGGTTATAAGATTCATTTAAAAACTTTGAATATACATGAGTAGTTTATTGATAAATTACAGAAAACGGGTCTTAATTGAAACTACCAAGATTGCTGGTCATTTATATACAAACATTACTCATGACGATATCTCTGTAGTTGAATGCACTAGAACCTTAAACTTTGTGTTTAATTTCCATTTGTGAAAATTTGTTTTACGATTGATGTGAAACTTAGTCCTGTACTTGTACAGGAGTATAATAGTTATTTGTGCAACTAGTGCGCAAAGTGGCACTTTGCTGCACTCGAGAGAAATATTTACGCACGAGCCGCAGGCGAGTAAAATAAGGAAACTAAAATGAGTTCGATAAAGTAGTAAGTGCAGGAATTGCTGTTTTGCGTACTACTTTGAGTGCGATAACAACAACTTCAATCAACTGTAGGAAAAATATATTTTTACCGGTAATTTAGAATTATAGAATAGAATTAGTTGTAAGTTGTATAGAATCATTTACTGTTTTGTTTTCTAACTTTTGTTTTAACTATGAACAAATAAAGAATAATAGTTTGAAATGACAAAATAATAAGATGTAGGCGCATCCCATTTCATTCTGTTAAAATGTGTTATAATAATTAATTGAACAGTCTAACATACTCTCAGAGAAGAATTGCATATAAGTTTCAATAACCCTAAAATAACAAAGGAAACGATTTTTCAAAAGGGTAAAACAAGTTGGGTTTAAAGCTACTACGCTAATTAAGTATAAGTGAGGCAAAGTGAAAATCGCCCCATTACTTTGTACAAGGTGAGGAAAAGGTGTTAAATGGAGAAGGGGATGAGACAAAAAGGTTTTCAGCCTTGAAATGGGGTTGGAAATTACTTGTTTAATAATTTATAAATGGATGAGAGCTAAGGCTTTTCCAAAGTAGAGTTTCGATTGGCTTCATTACGTTAATTAGAACAGTTGCTTAGATCTTTTCCAAGATCCCTGCTACGTCTAAGACCCGAGTGCGCCTGAGATTTATTACCATAATTAATTGCTAAGTATCTCTTCTCTTAAATAAATATATTTTGCTCCGTTCTCTTTTATAAACCTTTACAAAATTCTTGTTTTTCCAGCTAAATAAGGGGAATCCCCTCCCCCTCCTCAAGCTTCCCCTCATAAAGAAAATTCTATTCTCTTAATTAAGTCAAATTCGAGGAATAAAATAGATATTTGGACTTGGCTCTCTTGTGTCCTTTTTTGTCTAAATAAATATGATCTTATGGCCTTTTTGTAAATTCGTTTAAGTCAGTGGGAGGATCTAAGATTACTAACCAGGTACATAATCGTAAACCAAAAAAGGGGGGGGGGATACAGACACACATCTTCACATAATAATGTCACTAGAAACGTATAATCCTGGCGCAGGAGCCATGCTATTCTTTTTAGTGTCGTTCTAATTCTAGTATATATATTAGAGCCAAAGTAATTAATGTGGTTATTATAAATAATAGCCAGCCATTATGTATAATCCAACTATTGAATTTGGTCAAGGTGATTAATAAATCTTAAATAATCATATTATCAAATGTTTGGTTCCTTGAAGGGCAGGAAGAAGAAGAAGAAGATTAGTTCAGTTTCATGCTAGATGGGAACGTTTCGGCTACAGGAGCCATTTTCGTGCCGAAAAATTGTTAAAGTAATGTCATGTCAACTTGATATGACAGTATTTTGTTTAAATACTGACAAGTATTTTATTAAAGTTTAGCTGTTTTTTTTAGGAATCTATAAGGTTGTACATATTATTTTGTATATCTTTATCTAAAGCTAACTCAATAGGTTATGGGCCCAGCACGCTTCCTAGTAACCTAGCAAAATCGTATTTTCAATGAATTTTCCGGGTGTAGAAAAATGAAAGCGTCCGAAAGTGTAGCTGAATACGTGGCTGTATTAGAAAAATTATGGTTAGAATTACAGGATGAAACGTGGAACGTGGAAGGAAGATAAAGTTAAATTGCTTGACTCTTTATTTGTAAATCGAGTTATTAAAACCCTTCCAGAAGATTATTTCGAATTTATTAATGCATGGGAGTCAATGCCTAAAACAGAGAAAACAGCTTTGAGAGAAAGACTTTCTGTAGTTAAGTTAATATTTCAAGAAAGAAGAATCAGGAAAACTCAAATCAAAATCTATACGGTTTTACATGTTTTGTATATCCTTATCTAAAGCTAACTCAATAAAAATATTTTTTATTTATATTAACATGACATAAATAAGAATAAATCAATCATTGATAACGCTACCGAAATAATCTAATAATTACCTCTATCCTATACATTAGATTTCTGTTCTAGTTAAAATTGAAAAGTAGTGATTTAGAAAGTTGTACCTGTAACTACTAGGTCTCATTGATGGTAGTTCGCCTCGTCAATTTCCTATAATCAATACTACAAAGTACTTATAATTGTAATGGTCAGTCATGAGAAATTAATTAATCAGTCATTTATCCAGCCATTATGAATGATATCTGACGTAAATCAGAGAATATGATAATATATGACTGTATTAATCACTTTGCCTAGCTATGTATAATAACAGTTGGAATTTTAAAAAGTATTGAAATTCAATAAATTTTTATTTAATGTTAATATGGTGTAAATAAAAATGTTTTACCTATAAAAATATATTCATAAAAAAGTTATACACAAAACTGTTTGACATAAACAAGTAAAGCATCTTTTCAATACCTTGGCTGCAAGACGTCAGTAAGTTGTCAGTCAATGATGTTATTGTTTTTGACTATTTGTTTTTAGTACAGGGAGGGTCGTGACCTCCCTGAATCACATGTGACGGGATTAACTCCCACTGTATGTCTCATTTGCGAGATGATACAGTAGTGAATGATATGTTGATACTGATAACCCTTCATTTTTGTCACTAGTGATAAAAAATGAAATAGTACTTCCTGTTGGAGATAAGGATATTAGTATATAAAGAAGTTCTGCTGTTGTTCCAGAAAAGCACTAAGTTGTTACAGCTTGGTGTTAGAGTAAAGAGGATAAAGGGGAGGAAAAATTAAATGACTGAGGTGGTTTTCACAATGCACGCAAGTCCGAGCTCGTCCGATTCCGCTTCAGAAACAAACACATGTATCAGCATGGTGCTATTTTACTCGTACATTGAACGCCAAGTGAGTCCGGGCCGAGCCGAGCCGGACGAGTTCAATCAAACACCTAATGTACTGATGCGTAGGCTTCCGCGGGTAGACTCGTAATAAACAGCTTGGTTTTCCGGTGAAATCCGCGTCACGAAGGGGATGAAGTCTGACGTTACATCCATGAAGTCGAGTACATCCTGTGTTTGCTTCGAGTCAACATCACGATGCACCACACTTCTGGAGATGCTCCCAGCAGTGGAGGCGAAACGTCGGACTTCATGCCCTATGTGACGCGGATTTCACCGGAAAAACAAGCTGTTTATTACCTAATTTACTGGTCTATTACAGCTAAAATATACTGGTTTTGGTCTTCTGATGTGGTACATGGCCCCAAATATCCATGGACCCGGCTTGAAAACTATATGATGGTCTTTGAAATTTTCCTTGTTCGGCTGTTGGTAGTCCGTGTAATTGGAGTTCTTTCATTCATCTTTCTCCCTTTTGTTAGGTGTGTTAGTGAAGCTTGTAGTATTTTCATTTTTGGAATAAAACGATAATTAAAATTAATTAATTCCAAAAAAAATCGCCGAATCTCAATAGCGATGTTTAATATTTTTTTAGGCCTCAACACGATCACCTAATGGTTTAAGGCCCTCGCCAGAAACGCGGTGGCCCTAAAATCCATAACCCACCGCAACCCTTTTTAGAACTCTCCACTTGGCCTAAGTCTCAAATAAGTCTTCAAATCTCAGTTCTTATTTTATTTATTTTTTTTTTTTCGACAAAGAATAAGCCTAGGGTCCCTACTTTTCTTCATTTCTTTTTATAAGCTTCTTCAATGTACTTATGCTACCTGCCCCGAGGATTATCAACGCCTAGCCTTGCTCAGTGGAGACGGGGAGGGCCTTGTCAATAAATTCATAATTGGACGTTTTATTATCAATAATAAATACCTCATAGTCTACTGTCCAATGGTTTGGATGGGTGAAATATCGAAAACCTATGAAATATAATAAAAAGAAAAACCAACTACTTTTGCTAATATCCGGTTGTATTAAAAAAGAATAAAACAAATCCACTTTTGACAAAGTATAAACTGGAAAAGTCCTTTAAAAAAATACTAAAATAAAATAAACTCATGAGCACCAGCAAAAAATATTGTTTAACAAAAAAAAACAAACAAAAAAAAAACCGAAAAGT
>KZ651144.1:289773-304157 GCA_001010745.2 Gerris buenoi | reverse complement strand
ACAGACAGACAGACAGAGCCGTTATATAAGGTTTCTTTTTTATTTTGTACAGAAACCTAAAAGTTGCAAGTACTGAGATCCGTCGTCCGTTGTCCAAGTCTGTCGAGCATGCTGGACAGACCTGGGTCCGCGGACCAACAAGGAAAAATCCGCGGATTTGCCCCACACACGAGCGAACCGTGTCCGCGGACCGAGTTGAAGGACTAGATCCGACGGACGGGGTTTGCACGTTAGTGGAGGAACAACAGACCTGAGATCCGCGGACCGGTTCCGCGGACCAGGTACGCCGACCCGGTCCGCGGACCAGGTCCGTCAAAAAATCCGCTCGTGTATGGCCAGCTATTGACGTTCTATTTATATTCGATTTTATTTAGTAATTGGTGAAAAAACAAATGCGCCAAACATTTATATTCCATCTTAACAAAACTAAACCATAGAGTTGTCTTTATTTTATTATTATTATTATTTTTTTTTTACACTATTAACATAAAATGGAATTTTGGATTATAATTACTGTGTATGGTTTGAATTCTTTAAAAATAATAGTAGTTTTATAAGATATGTATTTTTATAGATACCTACGACTCGTTTAAATGATGTTTTCAAACTGACTATTAAAATGAAGACGAACGAGACTAAAATAAGGTAATATAGATGAAAAAGGTTTTTGCAGTAAATACTGTAACAACAAAATCGATTATGAGGGATAAAATGATGGTTTGACTACTGTAAAGGGAGTTGTAAGAGGAGAAAAACCCAAAGATGATAAGAGGGCTAGGGATGAGTAGATCGAGCCCCGAGTGGACGCTTCAAGAGTATTATCCACCTCCTAGCTGAGGCAAATCGAATCAAACAGTTTAGCTGGCCGCTTTCTTTCCCCAAAGTGTTGTTATTATGAAATGCCCAGTTGCTCGGGCAGTAGATCTTCGTTTGCTGACCCTTCCTTTCCCCCGCTATGAATCATACTTGGACATATCACTTTTGTCATTCTCCAATACTCGTATTTCTTCTTTTAGCGTTGCGTGTTAGCCATATCTTTCTTTCCTCCCTTTTTTATTTATTTTTATGATTAAATAAGTTAAAAATACAACCAAGTAAGTTAAAAAGTAATAATGATTTAACTGCGTAAATTCGGAATAAAGAAGTAATATTTATTTACTTAATTTTTTTATTTTATGTTTTTATAGTTTATAGTTTATGAGTTATGAGATATGAAAGTTCATGGAGGATATACTCGAAGGCTAAAGTTCTTCCGATAATCAGTGTGTGATAAGAATAAAACTATTATCTTATTCTACATCGCTTTGAATTGAGTAGTTGACAAATCATAGACTTTAGTGATAATTCTACGCTGTACTGTGTGCTTTACTGGATCGTTGAAATTTGGTTGTAACCTAATGTTAGATATTGTTCGAGAATGTTAGAAAATTTGTTAGATTTTTTCACTTCAAAAAATTTAGGAGTTGCGACGTAAATGTCACACAAGGAACCTTTAATTTTCATATTAGTTTGAGGTTCAATAAGAGTTCGATGTTCCCTTCAAGTTCGATGTTCCTTTTAAACATCCCTTCAAGGTCAGGGAACGCAAAGAAATAGAATTCATTATTGAACGTTGAGGAAAAAAGTTGCCATTTTAATAGACAGATTAAAACCAGTTTATGACCAACAAGCACTCCATCCTCGAAATAGCAAGTTCGCTTCTCAACGATGCTGAAAGAAGGTAATGAAGAGACTTATTGTTTTAGTTGATTATTTGTTTAGCACCCTGCTTTGTATGATTTTAAAAAGTTTACAATTTTTTTCTTTAACAGAATTACATGGAGTGTCTTTCAAACTAGCTTAATTTTGTTTCGTTATTTCATTAATTAACTTAACTTGCATTATGAAGTACCTACTTATATTTGTATTAACAGCGAATTGTCAACCGTACGTATCTTATAGTTAGTAGTTCATCGAATATTTATACGATTTTTCTTACATGTTACGTTTTTATTAGCTTGCTTTCTTGTTTGTTTGTTTGTTTGTTTATGGGTCCAGTACAAATTTTGCAATCGATTTTTAACTAGTTTCCCAAGTAGGTAGACTTTTGAAACTTTTAGAGTCGCTCAGAACTCGATGACAATGCATTATTTTAATACTTTTAGCCTGTAATGACCCAATGAGCAGTCGAACGGGACTAAAAACCCAAAGTAAAAAAAAAAAATACTTTTAGCCATCTTTCAGCAAAATTTAATTAGTTTTCAGCAAATTTTGCTGTATGGAATGTTAGTTCGGAAAAAATCCGTTATTTTATTTTTAAACGTTATTTTATTTGTTTTGTCCTGACCCATATTTACGATCTTTATTTTGATGGGTTTCAAATTTATGATTTATGACAAAAAATTTAAAAACGTAGTATATAAAAAGTTCTTTTTATCTTGTAATTATTTGAATTTTCTGAAGAGCATCAATTAGAATTCTCTACACGTAGAATTAGAATTTTACTAACGGAGCCAATTTCACATAAAGAATTTTATGAGAGGTCCCTGATAGCTCATTGCTATCAAACGTGTTTTGGTTATGGGTTCGAAATCCCACGAGACTTTAGCACTACTATTTATTTTTATCAAAAGGGAAAGTTAAGTGGTATGTGCATCTAGTTTCTTCGAAGTTTTTTTTTCTAAAAAATAAAAACAGATTGCGATTGTGGGTTGAGGAATAAAAATTGTGGGCTATTTGAAAAGGTTAAGCTGAGTGGGAGGGTGTCAGTGTAGTTGCCGTGAATGTTTAAAGCTAATTGTTTAATCGGATGAAGGATACTGGTGAGAATGGGCGCCATGGGATTCCAAGCTCTACAACTGGCAATCCACCCTATCTTCTCTCACTCCAATCGATTCCAATTCATACCAATTACTCCTCTCCCTTTCTCTCCCTTCCACCTAGTTACATTACAATCACAAACAACTATTTTCCCAAAAACATGGTATCATTCACAGAAACGAGAAAGAAAAACGAGGTGTACTTGTGGTGTACATTGATTACTTCGGATACTAATTGGAAGGTAAATGTATTACAGAAATAAAAGTCGCAGCATTCGAGACAAGGTTTGATCATTGGTAAACAACTAACACGTTATCTACGTCATTATACTCCTTGGTTCACGTTTACATCAAAAATAAATTTAACTTCAACGTACGAATCTTATTAATTTGTTTATAGCATCATCCGTCATGCCTTAACCCGCCCTATAGGATTATAGAACACGGAATTATGCTATTTTTTTCAGAGCATAGACATAAAAACGTACCATTCTGTTTTTAAATGTAGCATCTTAAATTAAAGTTTAAAATAAACTACATTCTTAGTCTTCAGTACCATATTATCGCAATACGTAGTAAAACATGGTTTTCTGATTTAGCTATAAGTCTTAGTGATAGTAGTTAGATGGTGACCCACTTGTTTGAATCTAGCTATTATCCCCGTGATTCCAACCACTTCACACGTCATACACTGTATAATTTACCGAACTCTGTATGGGGTGATCATTTGTGAGCCATGTAAATCAGAGCATTGTTGTACGAAATCGAACCAATGACCTCGTGCTGTCCTCGATTCATTTATGGCTGTGCAGACTTGACGCATGACTGAAGCGAAGCCACAAAGTCACTCTGGTTTTCTTAGAGCGCACTGTTTTATTTTTCGGTTGTGCGCAAGCTACATTTCGGTCCGCTTGGGCTACTAAAAATCGACATCTCTAACAAAGGCACGTATCCAGTTCATTCCTCTTTTAAATGTAATTTTACTGTACCTATGAATTCCTAATAGACCGTAAGTAAGCCAGATTGGATTGGAGAGCCAGCGCCAGCGTGGCTGTGGATTAAAATACTTACTACATCTGCTCGGCCATCAATGAATCAAGGGCGGCATGAGGTCGTGGGATCGATCCCTCGCTGTGATGCTCTAATTTATATGGATAACTTAACATCACACCTTACTCACTTCGGCGGTACAATGTACAGATGTATTATGTGTGAAGTGGTTGGAATTCTCTACCATGGAACTAGTTAAAATGGGCCTAATTGCTAGGTTCGAACAAGTGGTACGTCGTCCTATCTATCTAGTACTTGTAATAGGACCTTACTACTAAAAATTGTAAGAAGCTAAAATTGTACTGTTTTAAAAGTAACAGTGGCAAAATATACGTCCTTTACGTTTACTGTAGTAATGTGGGGAATATTTCTCCAATAGATTGTGAGAAATAGTTCTAAGTATGATTTTTTCGGTAGAGGGGATTTTCGAATGAAACTACCGGATGCACTACCGGAGCGGATTATTTACTATTATTTTGACATTCTGATAAATATTTTTTCATATTTTTATAGCCAATGACACTTGGGCAGTCTTTTTTAAAATGTAGAACATTTTTACATTGATATTATCTCTTAATTTACGTGCAAATGAGTTAAAAAGACCAACTAACTCTGTAGCGCAACTGTCCGTGGAGGGCCTGCCAAAGGTATTATTCAACCATATAATATGAATGGCAAGAGGGAATGGTGTCGCTCCCCCGGCTGTATAAACCTAATAATTGGCATGTACAATGTACAACCAGTTGGTCGCCACTTCACATATGCATCTGCCCATTTATATGGCGATGCTGGAAGTAGGATAATGGATTGGACCCAGATCTGTGGTCAAACCCGATAGAGAGGACATTTTTTCTGAGGTACCACACTTTAAGAGCGAACATGTTCACACACTAGCACTTACACTTGTATACATCACCACTATAATACTAGGAAATCTAATTTAATCCCACTCCAGATGCACATTCCGCCATTAGCATTCAGAGTAGTACTTAGCTTCTTATATGTAATTATTGCCATCTCTAATAATTCACTTATGAAATAATTTTTGTAGTATTTGCTTTTTGAATATAAAGCCTTTTTAAAAAAGCACTCCTGGAGTTCGTCAACTTAATTGGCGCAGTCGCAGTCAGTCGGTAGGACTAACACAGGATTTACTGAATAAACAGTCGTTAATTTTCTTCAAGATTCACCTGGAACGTTGGACCTTAAAATTTATTAGACCTTCAGGACTTCAAGATCTATTAGACTTGTTGGACCAGATGGATACTGGGGCTTTATCGAGAAAACTGGATCAGCTTGACCTTTCTTCACAAACATATAGCTGGTACTTGGATGTACTTCGAAGTATATGCTAATTCTTTTACTACTGTAAGTAGTTTTTTTTATTGATATTATATTATATGAAATTAAAGGAATTTAAGGCATTACATGTTTAAGTGTGAGTTAAAAAATATAAGTGTAGATTATTGAGGAATATAATAATTGTCCAGAAAAGAATCGTGCAGCGGGTTAAGATAACTAAACCTTGAAACATAGAAACACAACACCTTTATACATAGAGGGTCACAATGTAATATCCAAACCTACGTTAGGTTGATGACGTTACGTTGATTCCTCCCACTGTTTTCGCAATAAGCTCTTGTAGTCCTCTCAAATCAGCTTTTGATTCGGCCATTCTCTTTGATCCGTTTTCTTGATCGCCGCTCTCTAAAGATAGCTTCAGTACCGTATGAGAGATGTTTTTTTTTTTTTTTTTAAATCTTTTGTTATGCCTTGCATAAGATAATAATATAGTTAATCCTCAAACTCACTAAAGATAGTAGATAGATTTAAGTGTTATATAAGAATGTTTTAACGTAGTTAGAGGCAAGTTACTCGTTTAACAAAAGTGACCTTAGTTTCAGGTTACTTAGGAAAAAGCGAAACACCTTTTTGCTTGATTTTTATTTTATTTTATTTTTTTATGTATCGAAAAATGTGGCAGTTCTGTTGGGGGTTATCAAAAGTATCAAGGAAGTTGGTTGAAGTTGTAATTAAGTCTGGCGGAAAGTACTGTTCCCTTTGGGGTTTGTAAGTTGGGCACTCAAATATAATATGTTATAAATCTCCTTCACCCTTCATATTGCAATGGGTACACAAGTTATCTGTACGAATCTTATAAACAATACCTCTACTTGTAATTTTTAAATGGTTAAATCCAGATGTTCGGATTTGAGCTATTAAGATATTTTATATTTGTTTTTTTGAGCAAAATCTGAGAATTTGTAAAAGCAATTAAAAGTTGATTCCATGATCCTCTTGTGGTCTTGTTCTACCAAACTTTCTTGATACTGGAAACTTTATTTAATGCTGTTTTACTGATGTGTTTTGAATATATTTCGTATGAATCTATTTTAATTTGCTGTAGTATCATAATAATGCCATTCTACTCCGGCTTACTGCCTTTTTCTTAGCCTACTCAAATAAGCCCCTCTTCGAATAGTATACACCCAAACAATTAAATTTATTTACTTCTTCTATAACAGATTTATAATAAATTTTTCCTTTTTTTTTTATAGTTTCCCTTTGCTAAGGATGATACCTTTCGTTTTCTTCCAAACCGATCGTAGTACAATATTCTTGAAAAATGAACAGCTTTTTATTCATGCCAATAGATCATCGGAAAATAAGAGGAGAATCAAGTCCTTTGTTCCATTTACCCTGATACCTTTTCCATTTTTCGATAAGAACATTTTTTCGGTAACATTATATTATATAATCTGGTGTTTGTTATTATCTTGAGAAGATATTAAATAACTTCGTTATGTTAAATAGCTTTATAATTCCTTCTCCTATTCTAATTCGTATGCATGCCGTATTTCATGTCAGGAACACGATTCTACACCAGCTTATGCATATTTTTGTACTTTTGGTTTTAATCTTAGTATAAAGTGGTGAAACCGTGTCTTTGTTATATTATACTTATTTCGTAGGTCTTTTACTGATTTTTTTCATTTTATTTTTCTTTTTGTAAAAATTGAGGGTATATGAGTGGAAGGTCATAATAAGCAAATATTTTCACATAAAATACAAAGCTACAAAATAAAATAAATATATATATATATACATATAGAACTTTCTGCGTCAATCCTACTAATCCTTAGGTTTCCCAATCCACCATTAAGTACACCCTCAGTGCATATTCCTAGAAAATATAACCCCCTCCCTCTAATCAAAATCAAAATATTTTTTAAATTAAGCGTAAGAGGTGCAGTTTAAATACCTGCAAATTTATGGACGCACATGTGCAGGGACACAATTTTTTTTTTTTAAATATTGAGGGTATCAAATGCTAGCTACTAAAGAGTGATTACAAATACATAAAACATTTTATCAGTATTGTGATTTTTACCGCCAACATTGCACTGAAANTGACCCCCTCCCAACCAACCTTTTACGGCTAGTCAAAAAGCTAAAAGTAAAAATTTGAAATAATTCAAGCCAATACCTTATAGTAGGGCGATGAAAATTGTTATAAAAGAAATGAAACGTTTCGTTACTTCCAATGAAAGACATTGTGACCTCCCTAGAGATCGAACTCGGGACCCCTGCTCTACTCTCCTTAATCTACGCTTTCCCCCATTTAATCGACTGTGTTTTAGCCTTGCATTTAAATTTTTTTATATTGTTAACTTTCACGCAGGGTGGGATAGGGAAATAATAAAATGTAATTTCAGCATAACGTTTATGTTTTAACCTACGAAAGCCTAAAAAGTACTTGGATGCAAGTACACCCCTAAGTTTTTAAGAAATCACTCCTAGTGTTGGTCAACTTAATTAGCGGATACTAGCAAAACTATTTTAGTAATATACCTCTAATCTTATCTGTGTTATCAGGGATAGTCGATTTTGGCTAAGTTTCTAAGATTAGGGAGTCTCCCTAATTCTGGACCTCAGAGGTAAACAACATAATTAATGTACAAATTTTTCATTTGTCTTTTTGTGATATTTATGATAATGGTCGATAATTATGATAAAATATTACAAAACATTCTTTAAGTAAATTAAGAGATAATCAATGTCAAAAATTTTGTGTATTTTGAAGAAATGCTACTCATATTTCCGTTTTTAGCGAGTAGAAATCAGCTGTCCTGCAATTGCTATTTTGACTACAATAGAACTTTGTACCTTTCGTCATTTATATAATCGACGACTTATCTCAAAATGATTTATATATTGCTAAGACAAAACCATATTTATTTCAATAAAATTATAATTTGTTGGACTTGAAATAGATATAATATCTTATCTAGATAGATATCTAAATTAATTTACTTAATCTTAGTTTTTTATACAAGGATAAAAGTAAGGCGGTTGGCTGGGGTTTAACTGGTGGTGCTAATATAAAGGAGAGGTAGTGTTGAGCCCCCAGTGTGTGATTCTTAGTTTTATATTGGTGTGGAGAGGCCAGGTCTACAGGTGTGTAGTACGGGTCGTGCAGATCTCGTGCGCCGTGTATCTCACCTTACACAGTACACAGCCGACCACCTGAGGGAATCTCCTCTAGCCCGAGCAGCAGCGACTAGAGGCTCGCTCCTAGATCCCGCCGCCCGCTCTCATAACCGAAATAATTGTGCAAAATTATTTCCCATTATTCCTTTACTATTTGATTTATGTGTAAAGGACATTAAGGAAGGGGAAGAGGGGGCGAGAGAGATTAAAAAATACGACTGCCATTAAGATCCGATTCGATAAGACAAGCGGCTTTTTACCGTTAAAAGTGTTTAACAGCTTTCTAACGGTGAAAAAGTTGTTTCCTTCGAATTAAAGCGGTCGAGATCGATGTCGGAGTATCGCGGGATCCGGAGCCGAAGAGATACACTATAAACAAGACAATAATCGTGGGGAGGCGAGGAGTGGAACCGATGATAAAGGGCGTATTCCGGAGGGGGGCGGACACGTTAACGTGACCGGGGGCGGTAGATTAACCACTCGTAATGCCGAGAGGCGGGATGGGAGGCGGGACGCGGGGGCGGGGCCAGGGAGGACCATGGCACCCTTAAGGTTCAGTCGGAATGGACCAGCTGACTCGGTTCGTGAGCGATTCCTTCGACAGGGCCCGAAATCTTCCGCCGCACTCGCCCAGGCCCAATCCAGGTACTTTGATTCCTTAATTCACATCGACTCGAACTGATTCGAGCCGCTCACCTGTCCTCTTATCGCGCTAGATAAGTTACCAGATGGCGCGTCATCCGTCCGTTCTTGAAAAACTTTTTAAAATAGGTAAGATCAAAACATTTATGTAATTATTATAAGAAATAAGTCTTGAATGCCACAACTAATTATAAAATCATCATACCCGTTTAAAAAATCTATATTTAAAACTTTTGGAATAACCACTAGTCTTATTTCGAATTTGAAAATATAGAAACAAGAAACTATATACATAACAGTTTCATACACATAAACAACATTTTAAAAATCATTACATTATGATCAAAATAATAATTTTTATCTTAATACGGATTTAACAGTGAATGTTATTAGGTATTCAGTTACATTATTATTTTACTATTTTATACCTACCTAATCAAATTTAAAGTACTCGAAATAACAAAATAAACGTTTAATCTTGATACGGATTTAACAGCGAATGTTATTATTGCCAAAAGCATAAAATTATTATCCGATAACTTGAAGAAATAGAAGAAAAAAATAACTTTGATTATATTGTAATAATTTTCGAAAAGAATTTCAGAAATCCATACATTTGGCGTAATTGTAATTTACAATTCAGATTTATTTCTCAATTGAGTGTGATTTTTATTATTTTATAGTTTTTTTTATATACTACGTTACTTCAACGATAAACGAATCTCAATGTTTTTTTTCAATATAATACATAAGAATAATTAAGATGTATCGATATATTAATAAACTAAAAAAAAAAAAGAAAAACTGCAAAATTATCAGTGTTATTTTAATTTTTAAAAGTTTCAATGTTAAAAGACATGCGAAAATTACCGTTCTAAGTCACTCTTAACAATATTTCATGATATCTTTGAATTAATATAAGAAGTTGTACGGCGTGTTATAATGTATGACGTATATTCAATGGATATTATATTATTAAACTATGTTTCGAAAAACATGCGGATGTATTATTAAATTACATTAAGATTATATATAACATTTTATATCTGTAAAAAAGTTCACTTGATAATAAAATGTCATGAAAAGTTCACTATTTGAAATAAAATGTCATGAAAAGTTCACTATTTGAAATAAAATGAACATATAATTTGAATACGGATTTAACTGCAATTTTAATTATTAAATTACATTGTAATCAATTACATTATGATTAAAATAATAATTTTACCTTAATACGGATTTAACAGCGAATGTTATTATTCAATTACATTATTATTTTACTATTTTATACCTAATCTAATTTGAATTACTCGTAATAACAAAATAAACGTTTAACATTAATACGGATTTTAACAGCGAATATTATTTTTTAATAACGTTATTTTGTTTATTACATTTTTAAACCTATAATCAAATTAAAAGTACTTGAAGTAACAAAATAAACGTTTAATATTGATACGGATTTAATAGCCAATGTTACTATTAAATTACATTATTATTTTACAATTTTATACCTAATAAAATTTAAATTACTCCTAATAACAAAATAAACGTTTAATCTTAATACGGATTTAACAGCGAATGAAATGATTAAACTTAAAGATTATAATAAGTAATCATACCTATCAATTAAACCTTAAGTACTCAAAGTGACACTATTAACATTAAGTTAAAGGAGGTATTTTTAAATTACTAAATAGTTTACTTTCTTCACTTCATATTCTTCTTTATTTCGTTCTTTATATTTTTGCGTCTATTCTCTATTTTATTTCCGTATTACTTTTCTTTCTTCAGACTGTCCTTCTATACCTTATTTTCATTTGAAGATTATAAAATAATTAATCCGTCCTCAGATGTCAAATTTTTACTATCTAAATACTCTTTTAGATCTTCAAAACGACGAATAACAAGTTATTATTATTCTAACTAAAACTTTTTTCTTTAATCGTCCACCATTTTGGCAGCCATTTTGAAAATATTAAGTGTGAAAATTCCAAAAACACATTACTTACTAATGCTGATTTGAACCTGTGAGCTGAATATCGTAAAAATTGATCAATTATTAATTTGACGTCACTTATCGTTAGACAAATACACAAACAAACTTTTTAAAGCCCAAATCTCTGAATGAAGAACTCACTACGCTCGTTAAATTGTAATATTAAATTTTCATATAACAAATTAAAAAACATAAAATAATTTGCAAAAGATAAAATAGTTAAGTAATTAAATATAGTAAACTTGTCAGCGTTAGTATAAACGATGAAATAGTCTTAATTTAATTAATTTATAAATTAGCAATTCTACTTATAATAAAATTAAGACTGTTTTTAAAAATTAAGTTATGAATATGGACGTACCCTCATTATATTCATGTTTTTTTAATTACAGTTTAATTTATTTTAAGGGTAATTAAAGGTTATTTAATTTAAAATCTAAATATAATAACAGTAAACTATGTCTGTTTTATTTTAAAGGGAGAAATTTCATATGATTATAACTGATCTTTATTGTAATTTTATAAAACTCACCATACACAATTGTATAATGCTAATATTATATAATATAAATATTCTAGTATTTATATAAAATTAAAATAATACATAGTGCTGACAGTAAAACTTGATAAATATGTTTGAGACTATTAGAACCAAAATTAATNGTATTTATATAAAATTAAAATAATGCATAGTGCTGACAGTAAAACTTGATAAATATGTTTGAGACTATTAGAACCAAAATTAATCGAATGTATTCAAACATTTGTTAACTTACGTTGTAATTTTGTTTACAGAGTTATTTATTTATTTACCTCAAAAGTACAATATTATAATTCATATATCAGCAATTAGTGGAGAGCAATTTTCTACTCACTGAGATCGGAATATTGAGTAGTCTTTCTTTATTGTTTATAGTTATTTATTTCTATACATGAAAGGTACAATATTGTAATTCATATATTAGCAATTAGGGTAGAACTATTTTCTACTCGCTAAGATTGGAATATTGAGCAGTCTTTCTTTATTGTTTATAGCTATTTATTTCTATACCTCAAAGATACATTATGTAATTCATATATTAGCAATTAGGGGAGAGCTATTTTATACTCGCTAAGATCGAAATATTGAGTCAGTATTAAGAATAAATATGACATATATATATATAAGACCATAATTCAATTTTTCCTAAGTGAGTTCTTTATGCACCTTCATCACTAGTATATGTTAATGAACAAATGAAATGTGATTGTTGAAATCTTTATAAAAATAAAAAGTCGTTGATAATTCATAGCATTCTAGATTCTGCAGTATTTTATTAGGTTTTAAACTAGTAATTTTCAGCGGTTAGCAATTCCGCCGAATGAAACATAGGCCTAAATACCGACATATTATGTATATTTGTATATACATGGTGAGTTGGAATCTCAGAGATGTGAGACATGTTTCACCCTGATGATCTGTCTCATCGAGTAGATAAGTAAAGTGGGCCGGGTCCGGGTACCCCTTCCTATAATAATTTAATAATTTGTTGCAAAAAAGAGCAAACAATTCCTGTTGTTATCATCGATATACCTCTGGAATTTTATAGATATAGTTTTGTAAAGAACTTTTTTTCTTTTTTTTAAATTGTGAATTTGATCTAGTTATAGATAATCTGAGATTTACTATCTACTGTGCCAGTGTGGCATTTTGTTGAAATGTGAAAAAAAATCAATGTTAGAACACTATGAATATAAAAAACAATTTATTCAGTAGTTTAATGTAGGTTTTGCAATTTAAATTTTGATGTGTTAAATTATTATCTTAATACACGGTAATGAGACCAACTTAATGTTATTATATATTCTACTTTTTGCGTATTTAAATACCATTATTTTCAATCATAACTTTAATTCTGGTATATTCTATTTGCGTAACTTTATTGCTAAAATATTTTTGTTGCAAAAAAATCAATCATACATATTTAATCTAAAATCTAAACATTGCATTAAACGAATAATTAGATAAAAATACATTCGATTTTATGTTACAAGCATAAATTAGTAAACAATTAAATGAATCTTCTGCGTTCGATCTAGATTTATTTTTTTTTAATTTTGTTTAATTGACCAAAACTAGAATTATATCAAGGAATCTTAAAATTTGAAGACGAGAGTGAGTTCTCTAAAAAAAAATCGCTATTTTTTTATTCATTAGTTTGATTAATCGAACTAATGATGTTTCTGATGACACATGATAATTGAGCAATAAAGTAATACAAAAGAAGGAAACACAGAATATAATCTATATTCTATTGAAAACAATGATGGTTCTAAATACGTAAGAAGGTGGCTTTCAAAGTGAATAAAAAATTAATTATCTTTCATCACATGCATCACTCATCTTTCAATGTTAATCTGATGTGGGATAAAGTCAATCGTGATACAACCGTCTCGCTAATCCATCCCCCGCTAGTCCGGACCAAACCAGACGGTCCTCAATCATTTTATTTGTGCAGTAAACAAACTTTGCAAGTATAGGTAGTATAGTTTATCTTAAATCAATTTGCAGGTATAAAAATTGGGCCCACGTTGAGTACTAAACTGTCATTTATATGATACAAACATAGTATTTCTTTAGATTGTTACTCCCATATGATTTTTTTTTTTTTTTCAGAATGCAAATGACTTAGGTGAAATAAATATTAAGACAAAGGGATGTTTAGTCCAACGAACTTTGGGACAAAGGAATATCACACTTCTGCTTTTATAAGGAGAGTAACAGTCTAAAGAAGAAACCTCCGTACACCTTCTTTAGATTGTTACTCTCCTTTGTTTTATTTATAAGGTTAGTAACAATTTAAAGAAGTGCCGATTTCAATAGGGGTTTCCCAGCTGAAACTAGTTATACAGACATTTTAAAACTGATTTAGTTTAATCCTAATTGAATTTCATTGATCCGGTCCCATCAAATCCGGATTGGGGAGACTCTAATATACTTCGAATCTATTCGTTAATTCAGAATTATCACAAGACTTCCGTGATCTTCCGTGAACCTTTTAGGAACAATGTATAATCCTAAGGTATAGGAAATATTACGATTTTTATACTACACCTTTGACTGAGTTTCATTTCACTTATTGACAGAGAAAAATGAAAATTAAATCCGTATACAAAAATACAAGGTAAAGTAAATGTATAATAATCCTCGATTTATTTCCGGTTGTGTTGATATAAAAATAGAATGTAATTATTCCTCCTTGATTAAAATATTGCGGTTATCGAAATACTGACTATTTTTTCAAAAACTGAATGATACTCATAATAAACTATTATAATTAATAGGAATAAATTATTAATCAATTATTATTTAATAATTATTAAAGGAATGGTTGTTCTTTTCATTATTCAGATGATTATATAGG
>KZ651144.1:197521-211086 GCA_001010745.2 Gerris buenoi | reverse complement strand
CAATAATGCAAATGCTTCATATTATCATTCAAAAGGGACAACATAGATTATTTTTTGTGTGAAAGTATAGTATCATAAGATGGAACTATTTCCTTTTAACTTTAAAAAAGTAAAATTTCCATAAGTCACAACATGCAGGGTTTATTAATTGGCTCGGTTCTATCTAAAATATATACCTATTTGTTTAGCTAAAAAGCTGTTGTTTTTTTTTTAAAAAAAAAAGAAGAGTAAAAATCAAAAGAAGTGCCTCAAAAAATACCATTTTTTTTTTTTTAAAGATAGAAAATTCTCCAAAAAGCCCGTGAGACAAATCAAAGACAAAATTTAGTTTTTGGTGGGAAGCGCACTCCACATGAAAATTGAACTTCTCAAAAACGAAAAAAACGTATATTTGCTTTAAGTAGAATATTTAAATACCAATGGTTCTATGTAACTCTAGGTAAAATTTCACTCCCCAATTTTCTGCGGACATTTTTATTTTTGTTTTGTTCATTGTTATTTTACAATTTTTGAATTTTAGTACAACCTTTTTCCGTTTGTATTTAATAAAGTTGCTCGTTTCTATGACAGCAATTATGTAAACAAAACATATCAAATAGAACTTACCTAATCAATCGATCAAGTGTTAATCTTAAATTATTTAAATCTTATGAACTAATAGATCATTACGTTTATAGACAATAATTATATATTGAATAGAAGATATTCTTTGACTCCGAGTTATCTGTAAGTAAGATATGTTTTTTTTTGTAAATAAAACCTAATTTAGAAAGGCATTAAGGCGTAATGAATTAAGTTCTGTAATGATCATTGTGTGTTCAAAGAATAGAACATTGTTCTAAGCTTAAAATCATACATGCATTAAGGCTCGCTTTATCTTTATTTTAAGAACGAAGTTGAACGTTTTTTATCGACCTGACAGATTTAGTGCAGTAAAAATAGGCCAAAAACAGCCAAACCCCGACAAAATTAGAACAAGCAAGAAACTTGGTGGAGAGGTTGTGTTCAGCTTCCTGTTGAATATACTTAAAGTCCCCTAAAATCAAAGTTGTGCTACTGCCGCAATATTGAAAAATAGTGGCCCATTTTCGTTTTTTTGCTTGTAATTCCCAAAATATTGCAGATAGAGAAAAAATTACAAATAAAAAATGTAGAGGACTATAAAATAATAAAATTTTGTTCTTATAACCTTTTCTCTAAACCTGACATTGAGTTTTAAACGATTTAGTCTTATTAGTCCATGCAAAAGAGACCATATTGTCCTTTACCTGGGAGAATTCATGGTAGTTCTGGAAATGGGCTAATTTATGGTTTTTTGGGTCGCTAAATGCGAATAACTTCCATCCTAGAATTCCCCCTGCAACCCCACCGTGACTGCCATGGTAGTATGTAACTTGACAAGGGGATTCTTAAAAAAATATTGACAATTTATTGATGAAGTGCCTAATATTCTATGACAAATAATTAGTTAATGCGGAGAGCTTCACTTAATTACTATTTAATGGAGAACGAAAATTAGAATTAATGAGATTGAAAATTATTTTAAAAAATAGGTTTTGAAAGCAAAAATAACAAACTAATATAGTTCCTTTTTGGGGTAGTGGAATGAGACTAAATAAAATGGTGAAATAGGTTTTACCACTCAATTTACTTATTTGACATCTGCCGATTTCTAGTTATTTCAACCAACCCCTGTCTCCTCTATAGTTATTCCATTGATTGTAGAGTTCCATACTCGATTTCTCTTGATTATCAATTACCTTATTTCTTCCTTTCTCTTACTGTGATGGTGCTACAGCCCGGGGCTTTCTGTATCACGTCTCTTCAACAATTTAGGTCTGATGTCCTGGAGTGCCAACCTTTCTTGTCACCAGGTCTTTTTATACTCCATCCATTCATCTAATCTAAGGGTGCCCTCTTCTTTAGACATTTAGCATACGAGGGATTCTATCACCTCTCATTCTCTCCACTTATCGAAGTCATTGAATTTTCTGAGCCTTAATGAACCTAACTATATTTTCGACAATGATCTCTAGCTTTTCTTTACATCATATCCAGTAAATGCCCTGATCTACCTTTTCCTTTGATACTGCATTTAAACGGCTTAAAAGTTACTCGTCATTGATAGAACTTACGATTGATAGCCACGCAACATTATACTCGTGGACATTTATAGAATTCTTTCTTACAGTAACTTTAGTTCTTTAAATTCCATTTGTTTTGATAGGGTCAGAGAGCCAGAGAGATTTCACGGGAGTCTATTTTAAGTAGTAAGATAACATTTGTTTGGCTTGAATGTCTTGCTTAACAAAAAGAAACCTTGAAATCGTTAATTAGGGTTCAATGAAACTATACATATTATTTATTATAAAATTAGGTATAAAGTTATTTACTACTAAACCAGCACTTCTGCGCTCCAAGGTCAGGTGATATACTAGTGCCATCACTAAATGTATCAGTAATTACAGTTATAAGTACGATAATGAGCGTACTTCCCCAACTGTAGGCACTGTAGTACGCAAATTTCTTCTCTTCACTCTCGTTTATACTACTGCCTTCGGGAATTCTGAATCCACTAAAAAAAAATAATAATAAGAAAATAAATAAAAATAAAAATCATTAAAAATCAACAATATAACAATAAATATGGGTAAGATATGTTGTTAATTGGCCTAGCCCTAGACAACAACAACAGACTAATCGCCAGCCAGGCAACTAAGCGCGTCCATCATCAACCATCAAATAGCCGAATCCTCGTGACAAATGGTGACAACCAGTCTCTTTAACCCTTCAACATGATGTCTTTTCTATTTTATGTGAAGGGAAATTGAGGGGGTAAGGGTTGGGGATCGACTCATGTGCCTACCAGCCACTATTACCTTAAAAGGAAAAGTAGCTAGATGTCATACTAGGTATGGCACATGAGTCCATCCCCACTCCTTACCCCCTGAGTAACGCCCACCTCTTTACCTCTACCCTTGTTGTTGAAGTTTAAGTGCTCTTACACTTCTCGATTACTTTTGCATTATCTATAACCATCATTATCATAACTGGACCAATTGCCTGGGACCATTTTAGACAGCTACTGACGAAATATTTTACCGAGATCTGGAGTTTTGGACTCCCCCTCATCATAACAAAGAAAAACGCCCGAAAGACAATTCATCCCCATCTAACTTCACCAACTCATTACGGAGAGGCATCGCGTAAAATGGCAGAGATCTCGACTCTCCTCGGACAATCAAACTTACAACCAACTGACTAGACAACTAAAAAAACGCATTTAGAGACCATAGATGTAAGAAATTCGAAGAATACACCAACCAACTAACGAAAAAGGACAAATCTCTCTGGACGGCGACTAAACGGATCCTATCCTATAAAAATATTTACTCTCCTCTCCTTAAAAGCGATAACTCCTGGTACTAATCACACGAAGATAGAGCCAATCATTTTTCCCTTCACCTTTCAAATCTATTCAAACCACATCAACATATAGTTGAACCAGAAAATTCTATTCTTAAAAAACCTTGATACTCCTTTACATCTCTCACCTCCTCCTAAATCATTTAACCCATCCTACGTTGAAAATACAATTAAGCATTTGTCAAATAATAAAAGTCCCGGCTATGAACTTATCACCTTAACTTCCTAAAAAATCTATTATATTCCTAACCTAAATTTACAATGCTCCACACCGCATACTTTCCTTACCTGTGAAGTACAGTACTATAAAGATGTCCCCTAAACCCAATAAACTCCACACCTTGTCACATCCTATCTTCCTATTAGCCTGCTTTCAATCCTCGGTAAAATCCTAGAAAAACTACTCTTCGAAGGAATCTCTAAAATATTTCATGCATTCAACATCCTACCTAATCACCAGTTTGGTTTCCGACCCCAATATTCCACCATCCAACAGTGTCACCGGATACTACCTTATCCTTAAATGCTATCTCCATGATAGATACTTCCGTGCAAGCTGTATTCCTATCTGTTTACCTGCATGCCTATTCTCGTTGGTGTGCCACAAGGAAGTATTCTTGGTCCTTTACTATACTCCTTTTATACATCCGATATTACTGAACTTCCGACTACAATTAGCTACCTTCGCCGACGACAGGTGTATATTCTCAACATTCTCATATCCTAATACTGCATCTACCAACATCCAAAACCACCATGAATATTGAACCTTGGTTAAGGAAATGGAGGATAAAAATAAATGACCCAAAAAGTGTTGACGTCACTTTTACTCTCAGGCATTCAACTTGCCCTCCAGTCATCCTCAACCGAGGAGTTATCTATCCCTCAATCCTCTTCCGTAAAATACCTAGGTCTCTATCTCGACTGACGATTGACTTGGGCTCTGCAATCCAAAACCAAAAGCACGGACACTAACAGACGGTAAAAACTTTTATTGTGATTCTTCGACCAAAGATCTCACCTTTCCCTTCCTAATAAACTCCATATTATAATTCAATACTTAAACCTATCTATACCTATGGAATTGAGCTATGGGGTAGCACCAAGCGCTCAAATTCTTATAGGATCCAATTCCTTCAATCAAAGGTCCTTCAAAAAATCACTAGACCCCAATATTCCACCATCCAACAGTGTCACCGGATACTACCTTATCCTTAAATGCTATCTCCATGATAGATACTTCCGTGCAAGCTGTATTCCTATCTGTTTACCTGCATGCCTATTCTCGTTGGTGTGCCACAAGGAAGTATTCTTGGTCCTTTACTATACTCCTTTTATACATCCGATATTACTGAACTTCCGACTACAATTAGCTACCTTCGCCGACGACAGGTGTATATTCTCTACATTCTCATATCCTAATACTGCATCTACCAACATCCAAAACCACCATGAATATTGAACCTTGGTTAAGGAAATGGAGGATAAAAATAAATGACCAAAAAAGTGTTCACGTCACTTTTACTCTCAGGCATTCAACTTGCCCTCCAGTCATCCTCAACCGAGGAGTTATCTATCCCTCAATCCTCTTCCGTAAAATACCTAGGTCTCTATCTCGACTGACGATTGACTTGGGCTCTGCAATCCAAAACCAAAAGCACGGACACTAACAGACGGTAAAAACTTTTATTGTGATTCTTCGACCTAATAAACTCCATATTATAATTCAATACTTAAACCTATCTATACCTATGGAATTGAGCTATGGGGTAGCACCAAGCGCTCAAATTCTTATAGGATCCAATTCCTTCAATCAAAGGTCCTTCAAAAAATCACTAACTCTCCCGCATACGTTTCCATTCTCACAATTCACATCGACCTCAAAATTCCCTTTATACATGATCCCGCTACACAAAATTCCATCTAAACCATCATCCTAATCCTTTAGTTGAATCTGTGGCTTCCATCCATATCTCCGACCGCTCTCCCCGTCGGTTGAAGATGTTGGCCAAGATATTTTTTACAATAATTAAAATAATGTACAATACCTGATAGGAGTACCTACTACCACTGGGTAGCCTCTCCTCTCACGATAAACCACACTAATGAACCATTGTAACCTATGTTACTAATAGCAATCTTTTGCAAGTAACTTAAAATAAAAAATCTATTTGGAGAAATCTCGGTATCGGATTTTTGGTTGATAGTAAGGTACTTTTGGTACCTGAGTAAGGTGATAAACAGGTACTTTTCCTTTTTAAGTATGAGTAGGTATGGGTATAAGAACATCCCCACTCCGTACCCCTTAGGCCACGCCCACCTCTTAACCTCTACTCTAAAGGCAACGAGTCAGGAAGGATTATTTACAAGGGGATGATTCTATTTACAGAGGAGCTGGGATAGGAGAGGGATGAAAGAGGAGACAATTTTCATTGGCAATAACCAACATGTCTCATTATGTCGGCTTAATATGCCAACTATTTCCATGGTTATACCCATGGAAACTCGTAAAAATGGATATAAAATAACTCTCCTGCAAGTGCTAATATATGAATTTTACTAAACCTCAAAATAATGTTTTAGTTAGAGTATGAAAGCTAAGTTTATTGATTTGAATACAGTTTAAGAATAAATCTGATTAAGAAAATGTATATTGTATAATATGTTATCCATTTTACTTGCAAGAGGTTTACAATTTTTTTTTTTTCTAAATATGATTTTACTGAGGCATAGTATGCTTGCCGTTGGCAATCATAGAAGGATATTTATATTTTTAAAATTTCATAACTTCTCTGAAAGTAAGAAGTGTCATCCATGAGAAAAATGAATTTTATATATTTTAATTTTAAGATTTTCGATAAGTGAATCAGAATTGGTGGAGTTAGGACAAGTGCTGAAATCTAGTGAGTGACTAAACTACTACCACCTACCACCTTCATACATCTATAGGAAATACATTTTGATAACTAGCCCAAAACATTGCATTTTTCTATATCGGTCAATACGAAAAAAAAAATCTGGAATTTGAGGTCAATTACATATACTATTTAAATTAAATTCTTTTAATTATATTTCAACAATGAAATAATGTAGTCAGAGCAGTATTCTACCGGTTGCCACATGTACTATATTTTTTAGTTCTTAAATAAATCGATAGAATGCGCACCAATGGTTTTAGCACGATCTCTATAGATTTTTCGGGAGACCTGCAATTAGCAACCAGGTAGGCTTCTACACTCAGAAATTTAGCGTGAATTATCAAGGATAGGTACGTAAGAGGTAGCGCAGCTCCTTAAATCTACCCGATTTGACTCGTTAACGGGGGAATCCGGGCACGTTTCCCCCTTTAAATTATGAGGCATACAGGAATTTGCAGGAGGTAGTGAGGTCTGCTCTCACCCTCTGGTATTTCACTCACTATTCTCCGATTCCTCCGCTTTCAAATGACACCCATCTCATTTCCCTTTAAATACACCTTTACCCTTTTATTTCATTTGTTCTCTCTCGAGCTCTCGAGTCATATTCAACCAACCACTAGAACATTTTAATAAAATATAAATCCGCTATTCTATTCTCTCTCCTTTTTTTTTTTTTTTTTTGTTTGTTTGAACTTTCATTAATAAACCAACAATTTTTAGCAATAATAATAATGTAACAGTAAAGTTTGTAATTTTGTTAGAATACATATTACTAGGTATCGCGTGGCTCTATCATTGAAGCAAGCGTAAAGTAATAAATATGTATTGAATATTGATAAAATAGATAATCGTGAATCCTGATAAGTTTATAGTTTAAGGGTATAATAGTAGTAGAGAGGCTAGTAGTAAGGAACGTATCCTGCATTTTTACAATTTCACTAATACCACTTCTCTTTTTCAACTATTATAAAATTATCACTTCACTACACAAAAACTTCTGCTTGTATCAAGTTTTACATTTTACATGCCTATTACAATATTACTTTAAACCTTGGCTCCTTTTTATATTGTCTCTGTCCTTTGTATATTTGTCTCTGTTATCAAGAAAAAAAGGCTCAGAATTAATTGCGTAATAATTCGAATTGATATGAAAATGAATTAATTGCCCTAGCTAAAGCAATTTACTATAGGAGGAGTGGTATAGAATTTACACTTTAGGGAGAACTACAGATAATGCCAGGAATTTAGAGGAGATGCGGTTACTAATAATTCTGCACGCAGAACGCGGTATTGAGAAACGACATGATATAAAAAATACAATAGAACGACCTGAAAAAAGACGAAGCAGAAGTTTAAAGAAGTGATAGTTAAAACCGTGGAGGAAATTACGCCATGTAGCATATTAGAATCAGAGGCCACCTTTTGGAATAGAGTAAATTGGGATATAACCACATTATAAACTTATGCCCAAAAATAGCTCGCGAGTATTGCGCGCAAATGCGTGAGCGAATAACGTTGTCTAACGAACTCATTCAGAGCATTGGCAAAAAAAAATATGTGTTCCACATTTCAACTAAATCGGTTGACTTTCACTCAAGTTATTGTCATTGGTCGATTTCGATGACGGTTGGTTTTGTGACGGTCGATAAAGTTACCGGTAGTTTTTCCGGATTCACTTCCCAGGCTCCAGACGCTGCAACGTGACATAAGGAACGAAGTTCCTTATGGCACGTTGCATTTGGCCATAAGGAACTTCGTTCCTTATGGCCAAAGAGTAATTATGCCTGCCAAAGAGTAACTACACGTGCACGTGTAATGGATGAAAAGGGGTTAGCGTGCCACTCTGCTGTATAAACGTTATGATTCAATTAGTAATCGGATAGTTACCACTTCACTTCAACTTGTATTTATAAACGTGGAATATTTTGCCGGAGTCGAGAATCAAAACTGGACCCCCCTAACAAGCGCTTATGATTAGCCATGAGCAACAATGGACCTACTTTTATTATCATAACTAAAATTACAGTGGTATTTAACATTCTATGTTTATATTCTGAATTTCTGCAAACGAACATGTATAATCTGTATATTATCTGTCTGATTTTCTCTTCTAATTTTTTGGTTCTTTTAGTAAAAATGGGTTGCGATAATTCTCGATTATTGAAGGAAGATATAGAAAGGCTATCATCTGAATATGGCTGTAAGTGTTAGATTATTTATAGAGGGTATATATTTAAATATATATAACATTTTTATGTACTTTATTTGATAGTGAATAAACTTAAACAACAAATTAGGCCAGTTAATTCATACTAGTGTCTTCATATTGCACATACTAGTACGTAGTGGCAGTTGGTCAGAGCAGTTTAGCCCACTATAGTAAGCCATTATCTATGAACTGGTGAGGCCAACCAAAATGGTCGACTAAAATTATCCGTAGTTAATATCTACTACTGTGGTTTTTGACAATAATTACTTTTAATGTTTATTTAACGACCAATATTTTGGAACAAAATATTGGTATCACAATTGTAGGTTCACATTGTATTCACTACAATCATCTCATTTAACCCTGGCTTATATTCTTAACTCTTCCTTTAGAGTTTGATATATTAGTTACATGTAATTGAAATAAACTTTCCATGGTACATATATTGTACTGGCAAAACTCGAAAACAGTTAAAACTAGATTTTTTAAGTTAGAACCAGTTTTAGCTTCAAACCCGAAATTGAAGTCAGAAATAAAATTCCTTGTTAGTATCAGTTTTTAATAGAGAAACTAGTATGGACTGAAATGGGACATAAAAGTTTTATCAAATGGACCATACGTGTTCTTATAAAAACTTGCTGCCTATATAGAGGGGTAAACGAAATAAACTCTTCCCCTTACCCCAATACACAGGATGTTTGGTCGAAGATGTAACAAACGAAGAGGACAGATTCTACCCATCATTTGCAACAAAAACACTATATTATACACCATGGGTCAATTCTCAATAATTTCGCCATATCATTCAATACTTGTTTTGGCTTGTAAAATTCCTATATCAACAACGAATTCTGGTTTTGATTATTCAATGTATAGGTTTTGTTGACATTTAATGAGAAAGACTTTTTTCTAGGGGTTTGAAATCAAAACCTCTAAACAAGCAATGCAAAATGATTGATGACTTAGTATAGAAACTGTTTGATTTAAAATCAATTCCTTCCTAATTATCATAATTTCACATTATCAAGTTATTTGTTCTCTTAATATACGTGGTTTTCTCTGCTTTTTTCAGTCTCTGAATATCAAGTGATAAAACTCTACGATCGTTTTCGCAATTTGGATAAAGACCGAGATGGCGCACTCTGCAAATCTGATTTTAGCACTATACCAGAGTTAGTAATCAATCCAATCGGTGGACATATACTAGACTCGCTGCTGTTTAGCTCCAGGAAAGAAATACATTTCCCTCAATTTCTCCAAGCAATGTCTGTATTTATACCGATAAACACAAATAGTGCAAATCGAGAAGAAATCATGAAAAAGAAATATGAATGTTAGTTCTTAGGTGGTTTACCTAATTTAATTTAATTTATAGAACGATGTTAGCCTACAGATTAATGGTTTTATTTCTAAAATCGTCTTATTACTTACCCATTTAAAATACAATAAGTGTGCATGACACTTAGAATAATTATAATAATTTTAATTTAAATCAAATTATAATTAGTATTAACAATGGGAGACTGACAGAGAAAAATAGACTCCAGCGCCGGGATTTTATAATAATTTTAATTTAAATCAAATTATAATTAGTATTAACAATGGGAGACTGACAGAGAAAAATAGACTCCAGCGCCGGGATTCGAACCACGGGCTTCCTACATATCCAGTAGAGGCACTCTAACCAACTAAGCTACACTGAAGAATAATTTCCTTTGTCGTTTACGAAACCTATTCCCGAATTAAAGCTTTCAATTTTTCCATAGTCTAGACGTCAACATTTACGACAATAGACCTAGATCGTGAAATAACGCTTATAATTATAAAGTACCCAATTAGTACCTGTACCTAGTACATGCAATTAATAAAACCAAGTTGGTTAGAGAGCTACACTGGAAATATAGAGGCCTGGTGGTTACAGTCCGGCGCTGGAGTCTATTTTTCTCTGTCTGTCTTCCGTAGTTAATAGTAATTATGATTTGATTTAAATTTAAATTTAAACTTTGCGTAGTACTATGAATACTACCAAAAACTTAAATTTTTTTTATAATAATAATTGATTTATTGTCTTAAACTTTATTTTTTTCCAGGTGCGTTTAAATTATTTGATACAGATAACGATGGTTTTCTGTCTGCATCCGATTTGACTACTATTTTAAAATTTATGACTGGAAATCATTTAAGGTATAATCTATAATAAATAATGTTTGTAACAATAATTCATTATTTTAAGGCCTTTATTCGAAGGCCTGTTTTCAGTTAACTGTTATTTCAATAAATTAAAATAAAAACTTTTTTTAGTTACAACTCCTTTGACAACTGCATAAGGGTTGTTGGGTAAGGTAGTTTTAAGGTTCCAACCATTACACATCTATCAATTGGAAAATAATTTTAGGAATCGAAAACAGAGTAAATGTAAATGCAATAATTAAATCATAATCCAAAGAAATGGAGTTATCAGGGAACAAAGCATGAAACATGCCTAAAAAAAAGTATCATGTTTCAAGGAGCAAATATTGTTGAAGTACTCATAGTAGTGTTATGAAATTATAGCTAGAAACTTCGTAATGGGACAAAATTCCCCAATAATTATTTTATGACTTATCTTTTCTCCCCTTATAAAGGAAACAGAGGGGAGTAAATCCCAAAAAAGATGTACAGAATGTTCTTCTTTAGACTGTTACTCCCCTTATAAAAACAGTAGAGTGATATTCTCTTGTCCCAAAGTACATTGGGCTAAACATCACTTTGTCTAATAGTTATTTAGTTAGTCATTTGTATTCTAAAAAAACACATACTTCCTTCTTCTTTCTAAAAAACACATACTTCCTTCTTCTTTCTAAAAAACACATACTTCCTTCTTCTTTCTAAAAAACACATACTTCCTTCTTCTTTCTAAAAAACACATACTTCCTTCTTCTTTCTAAAAAACACATAGTGGAGTAACAATCTAAAGAAGTACCACACCTTCTTTGTAATCAAAGTTACCGTCATTTTAAGTTTATTTGTAAATCTGTCAACAAGCTGTCTAAGTATTCATTTCAACTTGAGTGGCTAGGTTTTTTACTGAGAATTTTTACTCACATAAATATAACATGTTAATAAATAAAAGACAAAAAAAAAAATAAAATAAAATAAAAAAAAAAATAAAATAAAGTACAGTTAATTTATATTATAAAAAAAGTAGTACAGTTAATTTATATTATAATACTTTACATTTTTCCCCCTAGCCAAGATAGATGTGAAGAACTAATTAAGCAATGTATAGCAAAATTTAGTCTAGGAGAAGAAAAGATCTCTTTTGAAGACTTTTGCTTTACTATGGACTTCGGAATTGATTTCGAACGGAAGATGACGATCAAATTTATTGACCGAATTCGAATTAAAAAAGTAAATTGTTTTTACATTAATTCAATTAGATTTAGTCAAGCGTAACCTACATGTAAAACTAATGGATTTAAAGTACGCAATCCTCGATAATGGATTTATTCCATCATAAACTCATTGAAGTGAAAAAATAGAAAGTACTAACAAATAATGGTAAACTAACCATCAATAGTAAGCAAATTCTAAGTCGCGCAATTTCCCCTGGACGACATAGGATTACCAATGGTCTTAAGGCCCCCATGCACGATCAAACACTTTGCTCAAACCTGATGTCGGGGGACTTTACTTAAAAATCATGTTTGCGCAAATATCAAGCAGCCACATACACGGTCAAAATGTTCGCGCAAACATTTTGACCGTGTATGGGGGCCTTTATGCTTGTAAATGTCTTAAATAATATCTTATATATGTAATGGTAACCTTGGCACGTCATATTATTAGCTGCGTAAAGCTGCCTTTTGTAACCGGGTGGAAGCCACTTCACGTCATAGGTACCCACTTATTTAGTGATGTAAACACCTGAATCCAGAGTAGGTTAGGCCGAATTTTTGAAATTGAAAAAAGCAATAAAGAGATTGGAGCCGATCATTAAACAATTAGATGGAGGGCCTCAAAGTTTCAATCATTGCGAAATTTCGTAAAATCTACAACTATACGAAGTGAATTCTCGACAGCATTTTGATAGCTTGCCAATTTTTACTCATCATTGAAACTGTAATATGACGAAGTTTTGTTTGTATTTGAAAATGGTTTATTCTAAGCTTCTTCCTTCTGCTCCCTCCTTGTAAATATTTTGGACATTTGGAAGTCTGCTCTTTTTATCTGATCTTTGCTAAAATTTAACAGTCACTTTAGCTTTGATTCTTTCTATTAACATATTTTTTAACAGTCATTGTATAAATTAAAATAGATCACTTCAAATTTTGTTTAAAGTCGTGCAAGCGTAGACACTTTAAGATTGGCAGTTGTTTGAAAGAAGATAGAATTCCTGTTAGCGATGGTTATCTTTCAATAAATAAAATGACTGTTAAGAATATGTTAATAGGAAGAATCAACGCTAACGTACATTATTTTCCATATTAATTAAAACAGTTTTTTTCTGTAGCCAATCAAATAAATCATGATAAGTAAAATCATTCAGATTCAGAATTAAAATCTATTATATCAGAAAGAGCAAAAGTTATGCTGGGTTCTAATCTTTATCCCATTATTATCTCATCTGGTTTTAGCATTGAAAAAATGTATCGTTAAGAAAGGTGGGAAATAAATAAAGCGGACTGTGAGTTATTTAGTTTTCAGAAGTTCACTTGTAAATAACTGCTTATCATAAAATTTATTTAAAGATATTAATGATTCATGTGAAATGGCGATTCCCAGGGTTAAGCAAGGTGTCAACATAAATAGCACAACATTTTGGTGGTCGGATAAATATAATAAAAATAAAATCCGACGGCAGCAAGATTCAATTTTGGCTAGTAAGAGAAGCCCTTGCAAAAGCAAAGAGAATAATTATGTAAAACCAAACGTAATTCCTGGTGCTAATAATGCTCAAAATTACAGGCAGACTCCAGTTTCAAATATGTGATTTTTTTTTTTTTTTTTTAGCAAACATAAGAACCGATTGG
>KZ651144.1:161073-176454 GCA_001010745.2 Gerris buenoi | reverse complement strand
ATTATTATTATTTATTATATATTGTAAATATAATTCTGTATTTATGAAATATTGAAATCTTTAATTTGAACTGTTACCCTCCAAAATAACGCTAAATTTTCGCTAATAAAGGCTAAATTTTCACAGTGAAAATAAACGTCACTTTTTGCTAAAACGTCATAAAACAACCGTTTTTCTAAAATAAAGGTCATAAAAACAGGATAATAAAAGTCATAGAATAAAGGTCATGAAATGGAAAAATAAAAGTCATAAACGTCCCGTCTCTGCTCATAATTAATAAACATAATTCAATCAATATATAAAATAATCTAAAAAGCTTTATCCGCGACAGTGACAGTAAGTATTAATTAATTCATTATAAAGTGATTAATGAATTTTCAGCAAATTCTATAAACTTAATTTGTTCAATTTCTTTTCATATTTGATTTGACTGCTAAATCTGAGTTATTATAGCATTTTATTTCAAAAGACTCATATGAATTTAATCGTTTACGTTCTTTTTGGTCAAGTACGCATAAGATAGGCAACACACGGTGCCCTAAAAAGACAAAATTCGTCCGTTTATGATACTTGGGATATCACTTTATCTTGACAGTGAATATCTGAAAACACAAAATTGTGGGGGGTATTCTGAAAATGTTTGAATAAAATTATTCAATTAAGTTGTCCATTCTTTCGTATTCCACGAAACTTAATGGATCGAGTAAACTTATTGCTGGTTTATGACGGCTTTATTCCGATAAACAGAATTCATTCGATCTTATCACAATATGAAGTGCTTCAATGGACCTAAAGTTTATTTCAGCTCAATAAAATACGTAAATTAGGACACCTTTTATGACTAATCTCATTTATATAAATATAAATAATTAATTACCTCCTCTCCTCTCTATTAATTCTTACACTGTCACAATGAAGTCATGAACCAAGCTTATGAATGGNGGAGACGGATGAAAGAGGTTTTGTATTGAATTTTATCAATATTATCAAACATTGTGCGCAAACATGATGTAAGGTCAATTTAAGCCATACACGTCAAACATCTTGTTTGCACAAACATCAAACAGCCCCATACACCGTCAAAATGTTTGACCGTGTATGGGGGCCATTAAGTTAACTAATAATTAAAAGACAAGATAATTATTTTCTTTCTATATCAAGACCTCATATTTTCCTTTAATTTTCACTTTATCAACTTTAAATGTTAATACTCATAATCTGAGACGGTAAAAAGTCATAAACGTCATAGTCATATGATTTTGTCATAAAATAGCCATTTTAGGAATAAACGTCATAAAATAAGGGTTTCTTGAAATAAACGTCATAGAATGGCCTTTTTTGTCAAATATTTAGCAAAAAGTTTATGTTTTTCTTTTGTTAACAAATTTTTATATTGAACATTAGTGGTCCGGTTCCAGGTAAAAGTACAGTTTAAACAAAAAACCCTTATATTTCCTTACATATTTTTGATATATTGCATGATATATATATATATTATTTTTTCCTTATCATCTTACAAGTTTGCGTCATTCAGAACTAGTTCTGACAAATTAAAATTAATAAACAATATTGCCTATATCGCGTAGTCAATCTTTTTTAATCTTCTAATCCCGAGAAGTGTGTTAGAACCAAAATTTTCTTAAATATTGTTTTATCCATGATTGTTTAGTAGTGAACAATATATTTAATTCCAAAATACGAATTTCAATAACTTTTTACCTTCATAATTCCCAAGATCAGAAAGAAGTATATCAGAGTTACGCTATTCTTAAACTAACGTCAAAATCGAACCACTCTTCACTCGAACGTGATAGTAAACATCTATTGGAGTTTTCCCTGTTATTTAAAAACGATTGAAATTCCTGATAGAGTCACAAAAACTCATTTTAGTTCTTACGTCATGTACACCTAATTACGTAAATAGTGAGTTGGTAATGAGGGAAATGATAAAACAGCCAATCAGGAAAACATCGCTTTGGTTCTTTAAATAATTCTAGCAAAACGGTTATTTTTTTTGCATTTTGAAAGGGTTTCTCATCATTATTGCTTAGATATATCGAGAAAAATTTAGCTTTTTTCATGATTTTTATTGGCTCTCTTTCCTTAAGTCTATTACATTTTCTAATTTAGTCGTCTTTTTTTTGGTTTTATCGTTTTTTGTGATAAGTATTTGTTCACTTAGGTATAAATATACCCACTTTATCAGGAAGAACTATTGTCGACTTTTTTTCAGAAGCAAATTATTGTTAACTGACTTTTCTTTTTTATTAAAATTTAAATATAATTATCTTTCGGAAATATACCATTCAAATTTATAATCGTAATTTAACAATTATATATTATTTAAGNCTGCTCATAATTAATAAACATAATTCAATCAATATATAAAATAATCTAAAAAGCTTTATCCGCGACAGTGACAGTAAGTATTAATTAATTCATTATAAAGTGATTAATGAATTTTCAGCAAATTCTATAAACTTAATTTGTTCAATTTCTTTTCATATTTGATTTGACTGCTAAATCTGAGTTATTATAGCATTTTATTTCAAAAGACTCATATGAATTTAATCGTTTACGTTCTTTTTGGTCAAGTACGCATAAGATAGGCAACACACGGTGCCCTAAAAAGACAAAATTCGTCCGTTTATGATACTTGGGATATCACTTTATCTTGACAGTGAATATCTGAAAACACAAAATTGTGGGGGGTATTCTGAAAATGTTTGAATAAAATTATTCAATTAAGTTGTCCATTCTTTCGTATTCCACGAAACTTAATGGATCGAGTAAACTTATTGCTGGTTTATGACGGCTTTATTCCGATAAACAGAATTCATTCGATCATATCACAATATAAAGTGCTTCAATGGACCTAAAGTTTATTTCAGCTCAATAAAATACGTAAATTAGGACACCTTTTATGACTAATCTCATTTATATAAATATAAATAATTAATTACCTCCTCTCCTCTCTATTAATTCTTACACTGTCACAATGAAGTCATGAACCAAGCTTATGAATGGACGTATATTGTCTTTTTTATCCCATATATTTCCCATAGTATCATCCAGTGGTCATGACGGAGAACATTCTTTCGGTATTGTGAGAGTGATTACGATAAGATGATTATTAAATTATCAAATATTGATTAACAAAATGTAATCAATTATGACTAGAGAACATTCTCAATTTTTTTTGAAATTTAATTTTGCTTCTTAAACGCTTTTCTCCCACGTGGAGATCAAGGTGGAGGATGTTACATTGAGAAAAAACCTGTGGTACCAGGGCATATCTCCAACTCAACTGCTGCTAAAGATTAGTCGACCCTTCTCTTTCTTTCCCACCGGTCTGACATTGTTTGAAAACCATTTTTAATAATGTAGAAATTTAATAATTTCCTGAGCATGTTGTAAAAATAAATTTCTACATCTTCTTTACTTATATTTACAATACAAAATTTTTAATTTGCAATTCCTCCTCCTTAAATCAAACTAATTTATGTTCTCCCTCTTTTTTTATATATACCTATATATACATATACATATATAAAATATTCAACTCAGTCAAAAAATAATATATTTGCAAATATTTACCTTCTTTTTATAATTGTATTCTTAGAATGCTTGTAGAAAATTAGATTTTTGTACCATTTGCCAAGAAGGCATCAAAGCGTTTTAAAATATAGACTTTTTTTTTTTTTTTTTTTTTTTTTTTTTAGTTTTTTTAGTTTTATTGTTTTCTTTTAATGATATATGTAAACACAGGTGCATTAGGAGCATACTTACTTACAGGAAACGTTGTCAAAAATGGAATTTTAATAGATTTGTGTAATTTCAATGCTATTTTTACAACCATTATGAATGGTATTTAGATGAGGCATCAGAAAGCACGTGTTCTTGTAATGGGATTAAGTAAGAAATTGTATGGCCAACATCTACATTTTTCTATCTAGAACTTATAAATTGATTTTAGTAACTGGTATGGCGTTGTTGAGTAGTTTGTGTCCTCGCAACTCTACTTAAAGCCTTGTTCGCACTTGACAAGTAATTTAGTCGAGTGGCGAGTAATTTAGTCGAGTGGCGAGTAGATTAGTAAATAAACGTATCCGAACGGCAACATTTTAGTAAAGTAATTTAGTCACTTACTAAACTACTTGACTAAATCCTCGATTCATTTTACTCTATTTTTTCGGGCGAGTAGAGCCTCTACCCACCCCACATACTATCCACTAAGGAAGTTCGAAGTTTTAAAATTAGTTTATTTCATTCAAGTTGATATCTGCAGTACAACAAATATTTCACGATGGAATGAAGATACAACGTTGTAGTTTGTTGCGAACTACTTGCAACACGAGTGTCTGTGGAACTTTAAATCTCCACTTTATAAAAATAAACAAATCAAGCAATCTGCTTATGTTAATATTGAAAAAGATATGGATATACCTGGATTTGGTGAGAAGGAGATATAAAATCAAAAACATCAGGTAAGAGTTAATTTTTTTTTTTTTTAATATTATAATAATTATAAATTCAATTTTTAAGTTTTTGGTAGTATTCATACTATGAAAAGTTTAAATTTAAATCAAATTATAATTATTATTAACACTGGGAGACAGACAGAGAAAAATAGACTTTAGCGCCGGGATTTGAACCACGGACCTCTACACTGGAAATGTAATAATTTAATTTGATATAAAATAATTATTATTTAGTATAATTATTTGTTTAGTTGTGACTGCACTTTCATTTACAGAAAATTAAAACAATTTTCAGTCATTCTCAAAGTTCCGAAGTATTCTTTAGGGTCTTCTAATGCCAATTCTTTGAGAAGAGAAGAAGTACCTCCTAATTCATCCCTTCTCTGAATCCATTTTCGTATCCATACTTTTTTTGCTTTTTACATATTAATTTCATCTTCAACTTCTTCTAAAATAGACATTGCAATAAGCATTATTAGCTTATTTAATTTTTTTGTGTTGCCTGTTCATGTTGCAAATACACTAGCTACTAACGTACTTGACAGATTATTATAGTGCAAGAGCGAAAGATTTTTGGCGAGTTGCTACTAGGTCAGTTACTAATCTACTCGCCACTCGACTAAATTACTCGCCAACTGCGAACGATTTTTGATGAGTTTACTAGCTCGGTTACTAAATTACTCGCCACTCGACTAAATTACTCGCCACTCGACTAAATTACTCGCCACTCGACTAAATTACTCGCCACTCGACTAAATTACTCGCCACTCGACTAAATTATTCGCCACTCGACTAAATTACTTGCCAAGTGCGAACAAGGCTTTAGTCTAAACACCGGCTTATCTGGTCAGTTAAAATCCAAGGTAAATAAGATATGTTTAACACTGATTATCTCTCAAAATAGATGAGTCCCTGAGACCTGATGGGGGCCTGGGTAGCCCTGAGTAGAGAGCGCTTGCCTTTCGATCAGGCAAGTAAAGCTGCATCTGGCGTGGTCAGTTGTAGGACGGGTGTCCACCTGAAATTGAGCTCTGGGATCAATTCCCGGACCCCCCCGTTCAATGTTCACCCAGTATTGTTTAAATAAATGGGTAGCAGCACAAAAGACTAGCGCCACCAGGTTTCCACCTGGAAACCATGGAATACACTCTTAGTTCGATTCACATCCAAGGAGTCATGTTTAACGACCAAATACTTCACTCCAATGTGTAGAGTTAGGTTGCTAACCCGGGTTTGTTCAATGGGCCACTTAAGTTGCCTGCGTCTTCCAGTGTAAAAGCCCCCAGGAAGAAATGAATAACCTGATGTAATATGTTTGTTAGAACGTAAAAGAAAGACAGCAAAAATTAGTTACTAAAAATATCCGCATTTGATTTTTTCCTTTGTGAAATTTTCTAAATCGGAAGTCAAGGAAACAATGTTTCTGGAACACAAGTCAAATTCTAAGCATGTCGATAGCTCAAATTCCATGATACCTGGAGATCTGTCCCGTAACATCTTTACTGCCAGCAATGGGATTACCAATTCACTAACCACCTGTTTCTGTCTGAATCGATGTGATGTGTTAAGAACCCCTTACTGCCAATTTTTTAAACTAATTAATTGGTGAAAATTTGACTTTTCTTCCCCGAACTGATGCAACTATGCCTAAAGAGAAGGATCAACCTCTTATAAGCGACTACCATATTTTTATTGGAGTGCAACATATCTAATGATTACAATGCCAAAGGTTGGCGAAGATCATTCTTTTTTATATTTTTACCATTTCTTTTACGTCCCGACTAACAGATAAGGTTATTTCAGGAGGTGGGATCGGTCACTTTACAAATTATTATTATAAATAAAAAATTATACATCATTTATAGAACTGAAATATTTATTAATAATAGTAGTTAATAGTTGAAAACTCCCAAAATCTGTAAATTTTCGAGATCCAGATTGAAGTACAAAGCAGAAGCATTCGCAGTGCACCTGTTGAAGCTTACTTAAAGAAAATTCTATAACGTTGGTCAAGGTTACTTGAAGCATTAAATTACGACGATGTTTATTTATGTGTGTCAAGCTATCTGTTTTGTAGAGTTTCTTTTTGAGTTTCATCACGGATGTTTCTTTAGTTGTTATTTTCTTTTATTTTTTTTAAGCTTTTATTTTCGGTTCTATTTTTCCCCATCTCCATTCTTTATTGAAAGGAACGTTCTAAATCTGTTTTCAAAATACGTCAGAACCTTACAAGCCGGTTTCCAAGTGACTGACCATATACAAATACGGACATCACATTCATTATCATCGCATTTAGAGGAGGATTCGATTCATCCGGCTCGGTTGCGGGGACGTGGGGACTGCTTCAAGATCCCGAATGATTCAGATCTGAAGAATCGGCGGAATTTTATTTGGAGCCGACCTGCCAACATCGGATGTTTTGTGAAAGCGAAAAAAAGAACAAATAAATAAAATAGAAAAATCACAAAAAAAAGTGTGTTTGCAACGTTTGAATAGTGTACCGGTTTGGTGGGGGGGTTGGGGGGTTGGCGGGGTCCCACCGCGTTGGACGTCTATTTTTGTCCACTCATTCTTGGGCCTTACTCTTACATACATACCATACCAGTCTCATTCTCCCCCTCGTATAAACTGTGTCACTTTCCCACATCATTTTCCTTAATCAGTACAAAAGCAAGGTTTTAATTTTTTTTATACGTTAAGATAGGAAAATGAATAAACTACTCGGCAGTATTATCAACAAATTCGACGCGGAAGCTAAAAACCACTTGGAGAGGCAGAGCCTCAATCCATTTTCCGGAAACTTCAGCAGATCTCCTTCTCCACGACTTTCAAAGGACCAATATGGAAGGTAAAGTTAAAGTATTAGCACTACTCAATAACTAACACTTCGAGCACGCACGAGAACAAAATAAAAATCATATTGCTACAAAATTATCGACGTTTTATTTTACTAAAAGTTTGTAACAACCAAGAAATTACATCTTATCTATAATGAACCATAATGAATCAGTTAGTGTGTAGGCTTCCACGCGTTGTATCGCAATGAATAAATTAGTTTCGTGGTAAAATCCGCGACACGTAGGGACGATCAAACCCTTCGTGGCGTGACGGAATTCACCGCAAAACCAAGTTATACTATATCATAATAAAATTACTTGAAATAGTCAAACGATATACTTAATATTAAAAAATTAAAGACCGTTGATTTCAATGTCATTATCCGAATTTGACTGTTATTGAAACATCGACCCATTGTGAAACTACTAATGTAGTAACAGAATAATTACTCTTAAATCTCTATTCTTGCCCAATATAATGACCAAAAATCAGTAACCCAATAATTAAGATTGTTGTTTAGACAATTATACCTCCTTCTTTCGAAGTAAAACTTAATTCGGTAAACAATAACAAAAATAAATTAAATTGAATATTAACCAACTCTAAAGGCCTCTATACACGGTCAAAATGTTTGCGCTAACATTTTGACAATGTATAGGGCTGTTTGATGTTTGCGCAAACATGATGTTTGACGTGTATGGCCTAAATTTGCCCGACATCAGGCGCAAAATGTTTAATCGTATATGGGGGCCTTAACATAAGTTTTACTAAGATATTATAAAAAAAATATTATCAATAGTAAATATAACACAAAAAGCATAACTAATGGATTAATTGCAAAATTGAGTGATTTTAACCAAACATTATGGATTGATTAAATTTTTTTTTTTAAATCAAAATATTACTTTGTCTGGATATTTTAGCTACTATTTATGCACCTCGGAAGTAAATTCATGTCAAATTTCTTTTCCTAGTAGTAATTTTCTTTTCAAATATAGTTGTAGTATTATTATCACTGTGCTAGTATGTAAAGAGATAATTAATGTACAAGTGTACCTATATTTTTAAGAAAGACTACTCTTGACTTTATAACTTTCTTTTGACTTTATAAAATGGGAGTTACAACAGTTGACCTCTTAGATACAGAATTCTTAGGCTGCAAATCACCAATTGTTGGAATTCACTAACCAAAATGGTGAAATGTTAAAGTATTGATTTGTAGCTGTTGTGGTATTGTGACTTGGCCCCCATACACGATCAAACAGTTGGTACAAAATGTTTGCGCAAACCTGATGTCGGGCCGTCGGGCTAATTTGGTTAAAAATCATGTTTGCATGATTTCTGTTTGATGTTGCTAACATCAAACAGTCCCATAAACGGTCAAAAGGTTTGCGCAAACATTTTGACCGTGCATGGGGACCTTAAAATAAATTATTTAAGTAATTTTTAATCACCACTGTTAAAAATTTGTTTAAATGAAATGTCTGAAATAAAGTAATATCTTTAAATTGATATACATGGGATTTCTCAATTTACATAACATTTTTAGAGCTACCAATCCACATAAGTACATTTTTTGGACCTCTACAAATTTGAACCTCTTGTTATTAAGTCCTAAAAGGTCTCATAAGTCTCTTGTACTCTCAAAGTAATGAATAATTGGAATTAATTTGTTTTCTCAACTTTTGAAGTGCCCTTGTTTAACTTACGAGGTTTGGAACTGTTGGCGGCAAATTATGTAATATATTGTGTGTATGTATAAAATTAAAGTTTTGTCAGCGTGTCCGTCGCCACCAATATTCAGAGGTGAGCGCAAACATGTTGAGCTTGGTTTTATCGAAATTGAGCATAACCAAAGTTATTGACTAATTTATAAAAAAAAAACTTTTCTTAATCAAATCGGTTTTAGATTTATTCACATCAAATACATATATATTGTTTTAATTTCTTTATTTATTTGAAACTATAAGTATAATAAATTACCTTTATGTACAATAGCAAGGAAATTGTTTAAAAGTATTTAGAACAGGAAAACAATGAGCGGAGATATTACCCAATGGTAAATCCCCCAATATGAAATCCAGAATATAAATTAAATTAAATTGATTACATAAATACATTACATTAACATTATTATTATTTATTTCACTATTATATAATAATATGGTCATGCCCTTGTACACAAATAAATGGTGCCTAATACTAAATGAGAGGAATTTCTTGCATTTACTTAATTATAGGGTGTCCCAGCTTAAGGCTGCCAAAAAATGACGTTTTGACCCTAAACTGGTCAAGGTCACTCTACATCAAGTTATTATTTTTTGATAAATAACTATTATTTTTTGTTAAATGACTATTTTTTTTGTTAAATGACTATTATTTTTTTGTTAAATGACTATTATTTTTGTTAAATGACTATTATTTTTTTGTTAAATTACTATTTTTTTTGTTAAATGACTATTATTTTTTGGATAGTGGGTTAGATGGTTAGCATACTTTTAACTGGCCAAAAACTAAGGTCAAATCACCGTAAAAATCTGACTTTCAAATCCAAAAATGAAAAGCTATTTCTTACGCTGATGATCACAACTAATAGATGCAATGTGGATGATTAACATTATATTTTAATTATCATAATTTTAATCATAAAATGTTATATTTTTTCATATCGCTTATTGCCCGCTTTAAATTATGGATTTGACCACCTTCGATAGAAGATGAGATTTGGAAATTAGCAAAAAGTAAAATATTTTATTTACAAGTTATGACTTTATTACAAAATGAATTTAGCACATACCTAGACAAATTTACATTTAGGTGATTAAAATTGAGAAATCTACCTTCTGTCACAAACTAAAACCTGAATATTTGTTAAAATATTGTCTTACGTCATTCCTGTAATGTTTTGAAGAATAGAAACTTCAAAATTATTTAATTATCATTTGTTTTTTTTCTATTTTTTCCCCCATAGTCCATATAAATTCTAGAAATAACCGAATATTTTCTACTACCCAAGGTTTGGATTCATGTCAATTTTTTTTACATTTTATTTCCGAGGTATCAAAAAAAAACGTGATGGGCTTTAGATGGAAAAATTCCTGATATAATTCTTTTTGACTATCAGTCAAAAGAAAGCCATTTCTGTTTTAGAGATTAATTCTTGAAATAGAGATTGGATTGTGATGTGCATTAGCGAGAGATCGATGAGCCGTATCGCTTATTGACCTCTATATATACGATTTGGTTCACTTTTGGCAACATAAAAGGTTTTTTTAGATTAACGAGTCATAAGTTACTACCAAAAGAAAAATGCTCAAATAAATCATATAAATGTTTTATCTTTTAACTGCATGAAATTACTATCACATAAAAGAAAATTATATTATGTATGATATGAGTTATCTAGAAAATTCCAGCATCGAATTCAGCGTGCCAATTTGTATTTTGCTATTGTACTTGAGTTGTGTCAAATAAATAAGGTTTCCAAGTAAATAATCAGTCCAAGACAATAAATTTTCTCATATACGAGTTCATAAATACTTAGCCCAATGTTTTATATTTATTAGTTTTCAAATTTTCGTTAGTGAATTTAATTATTATTGAACATTTTCTCAAAATGTATCATCAAAATAACAATTTATCATAAAAATAATTTATCCTCGGCGGAGAATCGAACCCGGCCTCTCTCCGTCCGCGTTTAAAGCTATTTTCTTAGGAACTAGATTTTTCCCGGGAAACGGCTTGTCGATGGCTAATAAGTGATACCTCTTATCTTCAAAATGTCAGGTTTACTGGAGGAACAAAAAACTATTTAAAAAAATAAATTTAATCGACCTAGTTTTTTACGTGTTTTATAAATTTGTAAAACATATAACCCTTCTGAAACATTGGTAACTGTCAAATTATAACATTTCATAAAATAATTTATTTTTTTTATTTTTTACGATTTTGGTAGTATTCATACTACAGAATGACTAAATTTTAATTTAAATCAAATTATAATTATTATTAACTACGGGAAACTGTCAGAGAAAAACAAGCTCCAGCGCCGGGGTTTGAACCCGGGCCTCTGTATTGTTAGACTTAGTGGAAAATTAAAAGCTTTTAAAATCGGGTCAAGGTATCAATAACGTCAGTAGAAAACCATTCTCCTGCGTAGCTTAGTTGGTCAGAGCAATGTACTGGAAATACAGAGGCCCGGGTTCAAACCCCGGCGCTGGAGCTTGTTTTTCTCTGACTGTTTCCCGTAGTTAATAATAATTATAATTTGATTTAAATTAAAATTTAATCATTCTGTAGTATGAATACTACCAAAATCGTAAAAATNTATCAAAATTTCAGGGTACGAACATTGGCAAGTCTGGTTTTTAAACAGCTACAGTGGCTCTTTTTATAAATCAATTCAACACAAAACACGTTTTAGGCCTTGGTTCAAAGATATGAACGAAAACAGGGGTATGGACGTCGCTATTTCGAGATTGCGCGTGCTGATCATGTTATCTGTAATTTTTATTTGCATAGGATTGGCTTGGCAAACTCTCCTATTCACGAAAATATAACACCAATTATATTCGAATGTAATTAACGTAACACAGAATAAATACATCACAGCCGTGATGTTGAAAATTAATTTTAAATGCAATATCGAAAGACCTTTCAGCTAAGATAGCTTGTTATCTAACAATAGTTATGATGTTTACAAACACATTTATGACTTCATTAAAAACACTAAGATAAAAATATAGATAAATCTGCACTCTAATAAAGTAATCATTTAAATATCCATAATTTTTATGACTTTGTCGTTTGGACCAGATGCCAAAAAAGAACACATATTATAAATATAGAAAGCACGTATTTTAAAATAATTATACATGCTTTTTTTCAAATAATTCAACACTTATTTTCAAGTATTAGTTAAATTGTGAATAGCTATCATTTTCAATAACAATTAACATTTAAAATCAATAACACAAACAAAGAACGACATTTTTTGTTTATAGTGTTTTGTGTAATGTGTGTTGTTGTTTTTTTTTTTTTTATAGAATTTCTTTTACTATAGAATCACTCAGTATAGAGAATTCATGGGCATAAAAAAATCGTTACATAAAGATTTTCGCAGTACAGAAGTTCGTTATAAGGAGCTCCGACTGTATAGTCTATATAATTATCTAGATGCAGGGCAGGGTAATATACATTTTTATGACCGAAGAAACCCTTTTAGTAGCTTGCTGCCAAGTACTTAACGGGATTTTTTAAATTTAAATGAAGATTTTGGTGCAAAAGATGTTCGCTACAATTTTTTTTCTCTTTATTGAGTAACACAACTACATATATAAATGTAATAAGTGTTAATGATACAAGGTTTTTTTGGACATTGAATTAATTGAGAATTGTAGAGAAAAGTAGTAGTAGTAGTCCATTGACTACTCCTTTCGGTATGAGGAATAAAATCGTGATGACAAAAATTTGTAAAAAATTTGTATGGAAGAAATTTCATAACATTGTTATTTTTAAAGATATCAGTTCTAATACTTACTGAATACGTTAATTACCCCAATTAGGCTAGTTACATTTTTGTCTCATTCTAAGCAAATTGTTTCACTTTCCGTTCGCACTAAACGGTCAAAAATAAGTTTTATTTTTTTAATTTAAATCAAATTATAATTATCATTAACTACGGGAGACATACAGAGAAAAATAGACTCATAGACATAGTTTTATTTTAGAGATCTAGAAAGACGTCATAACTAGATTATTGCTAACCATGATTTATTTACTGTGAAAAAAAATGAACATATATTTGACTTATATTAATAACAAGGAACCAGTGGAGTATAATAATGATTCTATTATAGAATACTAGCTTCCGTATAATATATTAAGAGATTTTGGAAGAGAAGTCGAATTTTGTTGGGTAATAGCCAATGCTAATAAAATGTTGTACGGATTAATCTTACGTCAGTGATTCATTTGTCCACTTGGTTGATATTAGCTGTTTTGTTCTAGTTAATAATCCCTATAATGGGTTCAAAAGGTTGGGATTTATCCAATCCTAAAAGCATTAAGTTCAGAAAGAATGAGATTAATCTATTTTATTTAGATTATTGTTACTGAAATCACATTCTCCTCATATTAGATTACAAATCTTCAGGAAATATAGATCCTAAAAGCATTAAGTTCTGAAACAACTATATTAATCTATTTTATTTAGATTATTGTTACCGAAACCACATTCTCCTAATATCAGATTACAAATCTTCAGGAAATGTAGATCCTAAAAGCATTAAGTTCTGAAAGAACTAGATTAATCTATGTTATTTAGATTATTGTTACCAAAACCACATTCTCCCAATATCAGATAATATATCTTCAGATAATATAGATCCTAAAAGCATTAAGTTCTATAACAACTAGATTAATATATTTTATTTAGATTATTGTTACCAAAACCACATTCTCCCAATATCAGAATACAAATCTTCAGAAAATGTAGATCCTAAAAGCATAAAGTTCTGAAAAAACTAAATTGATAATATTTGATTTAGATTATTGTTACCGAAACCACATTCTCCCAATATCAGATAATAAATCTTCAGAAAATGTAGATTTATAACAACTCAATTATTACCATAACCTCTTTTACACAATCTAAGACACCACTTCTTAAAATATTTAGGGTTATTTAAGACCTAATCAGCTTATCATTACAATAACATAACTCGCCCTATCTTACAAAGAAAATCTTTAGAATAATCTAGACTTATTATGAGGTTATTGGTAAGTCAAATAAAGAAAATGATACCGTTCTTACTTAAGCAGTAATTACCTTTTAACTTAATATAATCATGAAGAAATTATAAGATTTTAATTTTGATATCAAATTAGAAATTTTTCCTAGTAGCATTCACTTCTGGAGTAGTTGGGTTTTAATAAGGAATTAAAAAGCTCACCTTTGCAATATTTCGACCCTTCTTTGGGTCATTCTCAAATAAATCAAAATTTTCGTTTCAAAATTAGGAATCCTCGACCATAGATTAAATTTAGATCTTCAGGAGGAAACCGCTAAATCCTGAATGTGAATCCTGATGTTTCGAATCCTGATGTTCGAATCGGATTCAAGAGTTCATACTTGTTTCCTTCCTTACAGTAAGTTCATTAAAAGAAGTTTATGATATGAGTAATTTTTACATGAGTTCATTACATGAGTTTACCTTCTTATTACAATAAATAACTCTATCTAGATTTATTAGCAATCGTTTTGTATACATTCATATTACAATAAATAACTCAGACCTAGATTTATTAGCAATCACTTTGTTTACACTCATATTACAGTAAATAACTCCGACCTAGATTTATTAGCAATCGGTTTGTTTACATTCTTATTACAATACTCAGATTCTTATTACAATACTCAGACCTAGATTTATTACAAATTGTTTTTTTTACACTCTTATTACAATAAATAGCTCTAATCTAGATTTATTAGCAATCGGTTTGTTTACATTCTTATTACAATAAATTACTCGCATATCTTCGTCCATCTTTTTGACATGCCCCAGCTATCTCAATCTTTGAGACTTTTAATAACATTAAATGTTGGCGCGTTCAATAAGTTTTCTAATTATATCTCGAAAACTAAGGTCAATAGATCATGGGTTAACAGTACATTTTTTGCTGGAAATTCGATGAAGAATCTCCCTCTTTTCTCTGTCTGTGCTTAGCTGCCACACTCTGTATAAATATATAGATATATTTGCTAGGCTTAAGTATAAACGACAAATATATCATAATATATCAAACGGGGCTGACATTGAACTGTAAATAGCTCTAGTTTGAGCCATTAATATCTCAAAGCAATAAAGCTATTTACGTCCACACTACGTATCTCGTTGTATATTTTGTTCTTTCACTGAAGTAAAATAACATACATAACTGATATATACATAAATGTGTAATATATCGTAAAAACGTATTTAAGAAAGGGAAATTTTATGTCATCTTTAAATATATAATAAAAATTATCATTTTTATAATAATTCATTTTTTTTTTTTTTTT
>KZ651144.1:149449-159751 GCA_001010745.2 Gerris buenoi | reverse complement strand
TTTATTTTTTTTTTTAAGAATATTTTATTATTAATAAATCCTTACGACGCCTTAGAATTTTACTCAGCCGAAAATTAACATGGTAACTACACACCAAAACTAAACTTACTGACATCTCATCTACAGCATAACACGGGATCAGATCTACGGGAAATCACATTACGGTTTCTCGATCTTAGGTCTAAGATTTCTCTTAACAATAAACTTCTAATTTTCAGTGCTGGATCTAGGTTATTTCTTAGTAGGAACAAGAATAACAGTAACAGAAAAGAACTGAGTTTGTAATGATTTTGAGATATCAATTCTAAAATTAAGCCTCTTACGGGCACGTCTGAAACTACTGATTGTTAGTGAACAAAAAATTGAAAGACTATTGAAAGGCCTCTTGTATTCATAGTTCGGATTGTCTAATTAACTATAGAGTATAGGTGAATTTTACTAAATTTTTATTAGCTTGCTCTCTTGTTTGTCCAGTACAAATCTTGCAATCGATTCTGTCGCATTCTCTCGCAGATTCTGTAATAGATTGAGATATGGGGGTTTCGGAGTCTGAAAACTACCTTCTTCTACATTGATTTCATATCTATAACTTAGCACACTATTGGGTGAAAGCCATGCTATGACGGTTTGAATTAGGGTCTTAAAAAATCGTTGTCTAGATAGAATAAATAGTTAGTAGTAGTTAATAGAATAAATAACTATATGGTGGAGTGGGGGTTCTTTGTAGGTAAGTGGGAGGAGTCCTTCAGTTTTACAACAAACATTGAAGATGAGTTAAGCACAATGTTGTCTGACATCGAAGATAAAATGCCAAATTACACGTTTATGTAAGATGGTACCCTGTCCCATCGCTCCTTGCAAACAATTCAATACTTTCAAGATAATTGCCTAGACACCATCTGGTTCATTCAACCAGACGAGAGGTCGCCCAAAAGTCCCCGACCTAAATTGAATTTATTACTCTGTCTGGGATTGGTTAGAACAAAGAGTGTACCTGGGAGACAGAATAAAGGACGTTGATGTACTCCGAAAAAGGATTATTCGTGCCTGGGATGATCTGCGTCAATCGACTATTGCTGGCGCCATATCCCACTGGAAAAGGAAAGTGCAGACTGTGGTAAATGAGCAAGGACATATTGAACCATAAAACAAGTCAATCTGTAAAATATGCATCAGTTTTTATTATTAATTTTGTGAAATAATATTTTTTTTAAATACATTTATTTTATCAAAACTACCCGGACAACAACATTTTTTAAGAACCTAATTTAAACCGTCATTGCATAACTTTCATCCAATAGTTTGTTAAGTTATATATGAAATTTAAAGTAGATTAATGTAGTTTTCAGACCTCGCAAACCCTATATCTCCATCTATTACAGCAGCTGAGCTATAAGTGTTCCGTATATACACATAGCCGATTCGTAATATTCACGGACATTCATAGCACGATTCTGGCATTAAATAATAGAACATCAGGCGTTCTAAGAAATTACCTCTTAAGCAAAATTATGCGTCTTTAGCCCCCCATACACGATCAAAAATGTTGATCAAAACATGATGTCGGGTAAATTTAGGCCATGCACGTCAAACATCATGTTTGCGCAAATATCAAACAAACCCATACACGATTAAAATGCTTGCGCAAACATTTTGACCGTGAATTGGGGCTTTTAACCAGTATATACGGTCGTTAAATAAAAGAGTAGTGATTGTTTGGCTGAAAGATGACGTCGGTATCGCCGCAAATGAAACAGTGGACGAAATCGCGAAGGAACCACGAACTTGCCATTGAGTCCGGCATATCACATAAAGTGATGTATTGTGTCATATCAAAATTTCAGGGTACGAACATTGGCAAGTCTGGTTTTTAAACAGCTACAGTGGCTCTTTTTATAAATCAATTCAACACAAAACACGTTTTAGGCCTTGGTTCAAAGATATGAACGAAAACAGGGGTATGGACGTCGCTATTTCGAGATTGCGCGTGCTGATCATGTTATCTGTAATTTTTATTTGCATAGGATTGGCTTGGCAAACTCTCCTATTCACGAAAATATAACACCAATTATATTCGAATGTAATTAACGTAACACAGAATAAATACATCACAGCCGTGATGTTGAAAATTAATTTTAAATGCAATATCGAAAGACCTTTCAGCTAAGATAGCTTGTTATCTAACAATAGTTATGATGTTTACAAACACATTTATGACTTCATTAAAAACACTAAGATAAAAATATAGATAAATCTGCACTCTAATAAAGTAATCATTTAAATATCCATAATTTTTATGACTTTGTCGTTTGGACCAGATGCCAAAAAAGAACACATATTATAAATATAGAAAGCACGTATTTTAAAATAATTATACATGCTTTTTTTCAAATAATTCAACACTTATTTCCAAGTATTAGTTAAATTGTGAATAGCTATCATTTTCAATAGTTTCTGAGCTTGGAAGTCGATAAACGGTATGCGCGTTGCAATCACCACTACTTCTGCGCTGCCTCACTGCCTAAGTGCGAGAGTTCTATTAGGGCAGAAAAGAGAACAGCCTTAAACGGATAGGCGGGAGGTGATATTGGCAAGACAAGATAATAATAAAAAAAGGTATGATAAAATTATGGCATAAAAGAATTTGTTATAACTAAGACAATCGATACAGAAGGATGTGGATTGCACCAGATATGTGTAGGCACAGAATTCCTTATCTATCTAGGACACATCTAAGTCATATTAAATAAGATAACTTTAATTATAACAATTTAAATTAAATTCATATAAAAAATCTACTGTTCTAATGTTTTCTTTAGATCCCCTGTAATGCCCTTAGCTGGCCGCCTATATGCCACCAATGTATCACCATAAGTATTTCCTAGGTAGGTAACTCGTGCCCGTTTTCGGTCTTGGCCGTTCGCCCATTCCATTCCTTAATCATACACCAGTCTAGAGAGATTTAATATCTATACAACAGTCTTTGAATTGACACTTATAAGAGGAGTGGAAGGCTACCAAAAAAGTATAATGACCAAAATCTTTATTTTAACTATTGTTCTCTTAACATAACAAAAATCTCTACTCGTGACTTTGAATTTATTCTTAGTTGGTGACAAAATATAACCTATGAAAACTATTGAATTCTTCAATGATTTTTTTAATAGCCTCACTACTTAATTTTGGTTCGATATTTACTTGGATGTTTGAAATTAAAAGAATAATTATTGGTGACACAAATGATGATAACATATATCTGCGCTTCTTAGCGAAAACACTATTAATCCTAATTCTACTTGTAACCCAACCTAATTACCTCCGACATACCGTAGTATTTCAAAGGTTTTTGAAACCATCCTAAAATCGTTTTAATTTAGAAATAATCTCAGGGGTCACATTGTGCAATTCAAAGGCCGACAATTAGCAACTGTTTCTCGAGGGTCGTGCATGTCATTTGGATTTCTTACAAACGTGTCGACACGCCAAGAACAGTCATCTGCAATAATTCTATTTCAAGGGTGAACATCGGTCTTCGACTGGCCGGTCCCATTTCACAAAGAGCAGACTGCTGTTAATCTCGGGAACACGTCCCGATGTATCCGTATCAGACAGGTATTTCGGCTATTGAAATCAAATATTACTTTGTCGTTTTACAATGGATTTGCATTGTGGAAGAATAATAACGATCATCCCGATTAAAGAGAATGTAATACTAGCCAATGTTTCGGTCTCACTCAGCGAGCTCGTGAAATTTTCGTCTTGTCAAATATAAAGAATTAAATTTTATTCATATTTTCCTTTAATAGTTAGTGATTGGGATGTTTGAACGGGTGCCAAGGAACGGCTGCCAACAGCCGCGGAGTCATAACAAACACCTTCAACTCTTCCCCATCTTCCTTATCTCCCAATATTTTTTATTCGAGCTTTCAAGATCGCCATATATCTTTAAAATGCCCTTGACGTCGCTTCGCTGCGAGAAAACAAATGTACTAAGAAAAGTTGTTTCTTTTTCATTTATTTTATTTTTACTTGAAATTACATCCGGAGTAAATTAAATTAGATTTATTACTCAAAGCGACAGTCTGAGATTATCGTGGGTACTATGGCGGACCCTTATTATACTACAATCATGATAAATATTCAGCGGAATTTTACTGGCACGCTTCCCCATACCTGATCGGAAACTTCCCAAAATGTTTTTTAACGATCTGCAGTAATTGGTTTATAGGTTCGTCTATTTTAAATCTAATTATTATAAAACATGAGAATTATAAAAGAATATATGTATATTGTATATGAAGCTTACCATTTTAACGTCACCGTTAATCAGTATTGAGTTTGAATTATAGTTAAAACTAAACACTAATGAGCTGGGTTATATTACTTGTACAATTTCAATTATATATATACATATTTAATGATAGCTTTTACTAAAAAATTATTAATTTAATTATGATAATTATATAACTTCATACATTATTTTGCTTTTCTCTTAATGTTGTTTGTGAGCTCTGAAGGACTCACCTAGTTTTAATTTTGTCATTAACTTTTTTCCCCTATTTTTCTTAGAGTATCCAAATTTTATTTACAATTACTTTTTTTTTTTTTTTTTTTATTTTTTTAAACTAGTACGTTTTGTTTTTAACTCGGCCGAAGTGGGAAATGAGGAATTTCAGGACTTTAGCACTGACAGCACTTTTAGAACTGTAGCGTATGAGCCTGAATAAGTTATTTAATGATAATTATTTTTGGATACTAACGGGAAACTGGGATATAAGTCTGGAGTAGAACATAAAATAGATACACCCCAGTAAAACAGCGGTATTACCCAGTATCCCTGGTGATCTAGAAAGCCATGGAAGAGGAACTGGGTTAAATACTCCATGAGGGGATGGTGGAACCTTATAAAAGTCCCTGGTTAAACCTGTCGGTACTGGTTTTGCGTTGGTTTCATGTGGCTGAACGCTGTGACAAAGAAGGGCGCATTTCCACTCCCGTAAATTTTTCCACATTATACTTTTCTTATCCTCGTTAGACATACTCGCAAGTGCCTAATAGCTTATAGCTAAGGAATATGATGAATATACACATACAGCCTTCACTGTGCCAAGACAAGGACTATTTCTCTTTCGTCGTCTACCCTTCGAAACTCCATAACAGCCCTGCTACTTGGTAGAAGGTAATTGATTACGTTGTAGGAACCGACTTAGAGCGTTCGGTATTTGTGTATCTGGACAACATAGTGATTAGCACCCCTACGTCTGAATTGCATGTAGATATAATGTTAAAAGTGTGTAACAGTTTGAAGTTGCAGGCGTGACATTAAATTCTTAAACTTCCAATTCTTGCGTCAAGAGCTCCAATATCTTGGCTAATCTACTAATGGATCCACGAAGAATAATTTTAGTTGATCCGAAAAAGGTGAAAGCCATAGTCAATTTTCCCGTACCCCAATCACCAGATCTGCAGGTACAGACCTTTCTCTGGGAGTAGACCATCCTATGATTAGCTTACGATTCATGGGGATGAACCTAAGTAACCTAACCACCTCCAACCTAACCACCTCTAACCTCTACTAACCACCTCTAGTAACCTAACCACCTCTAACCACCTCTACCTGCACCTTTGACGGATCTCCTAAAAAAAGAGGAAGAAATGGCAGTTGTTAGAACCATATACGAAAACCTTTTAGAATCTGAAAGACAAATTAATTGCCGCACCTATTCTCACGTACCGGATTTTGAACATCGTTTTATACTTACGACCGATTCATCTGAAATTGGTTTGGGAGCATTTCTATCTCAAAATTTACAATTTTGTACTTTCCCAATCAAGTGTGAATGAATTAAATATCATCACCCTAAATGTTAGGGTTTCCTACACGATAAAATATACTCAATGAATTATTTTTTTTAAATTAAAATTTAATTTTCGGAGAGATATTTTTTAAAACAATGATTGCATTAGAACACGAGTGTAGCAGAATCGCCGAGCTAAAATACTATGGTAAAAATGAAAACTGCCGTGTTGTATCATAATATATTAATTCAATGTTACACCTACGCTTTTAACCATAATTACTTGGTGTTATTTCTTGGTCAAGTTATTCCCAAATGTATTGAAGAACACTTTCGTAGTGATAACGAGTCACCTTGACAATTATAACTGTCGTGAATTATTAATATAAAATTATCTGACGTTATTTCGTGTAATAACTCATGATATATCAGGTAATAATTATCAAATTAACAGCCAAACTCTTACTGCAACTATCACGTGTATTAATAAAATAAAAAAATATATATATATTTATATATATATATATATATATATATCAATTATTAGCAACATACATTTAATGGAGTAATTTTTACATGAGTTCATTACATGAGTTTACCTTCTTATTACAATAAATAACTCTATCTAGATTTATTAGCAATCGTTTTGTATACATTCATATTACAATAAATAACTCAGACCTAGATTTATTAGCAATCACTTTGTTTACACTCATATTACANATATGCTATTTTTTCCGAGGTAGCAGACAATAAAAAACATTAAATATTAATCAATAATCAATATAATAATAACAAATATTGGTCCATACTTAAGATTTAAAAAAAAGAAATATTAAAAAGAGGTTATACTAGAAGAAAAGATAAATAAAATGCATTGTCATCTAGCGGAATTTAATCGTACTAAGAAGCTTTTGTACAAAGATTGCAGCGCTAAAAACGGAAGTTATGATAACTACCAGCTGTAAAATAAAAAAAAAATCGTCCTAGGACGTAAACATTTTTTTTCTTTACAGCTAGGAGTAATGAAAAGATGTTTTAAGTCAGCGTAATGAAAAAATGTATTTTAGCTATGTTTTTTAAGCTCTTAAGTTACTATTTCACAGCCTACCACGGAAAAAATGAATTTAAATCATCACGGTATAAAGGTTATAAACGACTATAATAAAATTATTATTATTTTTACATAATAGACATACATAGTGCCACACATGAAGATAGAAATGGTTATGTATGATGTAGGTAATGGATTTAGGAAATAAAAAGTCAAAGAAGAAATGGAATCAATGTGGGGGACATGACGAATTTGAGAGGATTAACAGTAAGTGACTTAGGTAAAAGGATGGAGATCCAGAAAGGTAAAAGAGGAAATAAGAAATAATTATAAAACAATAAAATAAAAAGGAATTAATTCCAACTAAATTGGGGAATGCATTTGAACATGTGATAAATTAATCCGTGAATAAACTAATACCTGATCACTTTTTGGTTGGGAATCAATTTAGCAAATAAGTAAAGGATTAGGAATCAATTTGAAATCCCCAGGTAGGATAAAAGGGTACAAACAAAAATTACAACAACATCTAAAAATAACAAAAATATGAATATTGAGCAGATATAAAAATATGAGACCAGGATAAGTGCGGAAAAAAAGAAGAATTATAAACTAAATAACTAAAAAATAAACTGAATAAATCTACAAAAAAAATCACTTTCTACGCATCTAAACAGAGATATAATGTTTATATTTTGTATCAATTGTAGATAAAAACAATTTACATAATGACTGAAGTATAACAATAATAAAATAAACTAAACACTTGTAACAACATGGTATTAACACTGTCAAAAAGCTTTACTCCAGGTTTTTTTTTTTTTTTCATTTTTCTGGAGGGCTCTGTCACGCGAAGACATATGTGACCCGTAAGACTTAGGTGGGCCTATTGAACAAACCCGGGTTAGGATCTAAACTCTTTTCATTTTTGTGAAGAGTTTGGTTGTGCATTTGATTAGTATAGAACCGAGAGTGTATTGTATTCCATGGTTTCCAGGCCTAAACCTGGTGGCGCAACTCAAGCAGCTATTCCTTTATTTAAACAATGCTGGATGATTATTAAGACAGGGCTCAGGTCTAGGAATCGAACCCAGAACACTTTGGTCAAGTGGACATCCATTCATATACTGACCACGTCCAATCCTGCTTTACTTGACTGATTAAGTTGCAAGCACTCTCTACAACGGGCTGCCCATGCCCAGGCCCCCTGTACTCGAGGTTAAATGACCTGACCCACGTTACAGATAAATCTGATGTCATTTACAAAATTAATTGTTAAGATTGCGAATCATCCTATTGACCAAACTTCTAATTTCCCTCTAGTCTTAACTTACTTTTTTTCGCAATAGTTATTATTTTATTTTATTAAGGCCCCCATACGCGGTCAAACACTTTGCGCAAACAACATGTTTGCGTAAACTTGATGGGCAAATTTAGGCCATACACGTCAAACAGCATGTTTGCGCAAAAATCTAACAGCCCCACTATTTCATATATGTTATGTCATTATCTATGTTGTCTCCCACTTTGAATCCATTTCCACTTCAATTTTATTTCCTAAATTCACTACCTACATCATAACCATAACCATTTCAAACAGATACTAATTTTATTATAGCAATTTATAACCTTTATACCCTGATGATGTAAATAAATTTTACAAAACTAGTTGAATAAACGATGTAGGTTTTTATTAAACCGCACCTCACGAATATAATTCTAATTATTTATTTTAACGGTTGTTAATGTATATCTCATTACTTTAAACATTCTGATGCCAAAATTTACCAATATTATTGTCGTCAGGCTCTTTTTCACTACGTAAAACGACACTAAATTTTTATTAGGCCCGATGACCATTAGACCCCCCTTCCCCTTGCTCTCTACTTTTTTCTAATAGTAAACAATACCGCGAATAAAAGCCGGATCTAAAAGGAGAACAGGTGCTTTGTCGTGGTCCCATGTTCAAAAATACATCAGGCCAACTCCGAAAGACTGACGTCAGAACCGATAGAAACATTCCGCCTTGCACAACTTCCCTTTCATGAAACCAGTCTTCGTTCAGACGTAGAAAAACAACATTCAGTAGAAAAATTCTAAATGTTTACGGCTTTTTAACCGACTTAACCATACAAGAGCGTCGGCTTGCACTGTTGTTTTATTTTATGTCTTCTTATCCATTCTAAATTAATAACCCTTAGGCTGTAATAAAACTTGAGTAGTAAAACATAACAGTTTATTGTTACCGCCAATGAGCCACGTGATGGGTCGTAATTAGTGTTTATTTTTTATTTTTATTGAGTTACATAAATTAGTACTTAACGAATAGGTAAGACAAAGTTAGCATCGTATTACGACATCCGAATCTAAATTAATATATTTATTCTCATACTCAAGTATCTAATCTAAGAAACGATGGGCTGTAAAACAGTTCAGTTGCTGAAAATTATATATTCATTGGGTCAGTTTTTATATATTTAATATAATATTATTTACTAAATTTTTTACTACTAGCCTTCACCCCCTAGAAACTATTTAGGCCTCCCCCCCCCCTTCGCGGGGCTCATGCTAGGTGTTAGCGGCTATGTTTTCTGTTATAATGTAGGCCTTAAAATTAAATGACATGCCTACATAATTTTGTTTCCAAAGCCTTCTAGGGATAGAATCAGCACTATATTATACATAATTCATTCCGTTTCTAAGAATATCATACTCCATACTCTCCAAATCGTAGTTTGGAGTCTTTTTAACGATATATCTTAAAAAAAAGCCTAAGTAATATAGTAGTAAATAACAATGCTAAAAAAAGATATAACAAATAAGAAAATAAACGCAGTCAAAACCAATTAGACTGGAAAGTCATTGAACAATCATCAATAACTAATGGTGCAATAATTTAATTACCTTTCTCTTCTCTCAAAATGCCAGTTGCACCAGTAAATATTTAATAAGTCTAGTTCTAGGACAAATTAATAAAATAATAAATACTCGATTTAAAGAGTATGAGTGTGAGGTTTAAATTTAAGCACCCCAATCAGAAGTTATATAGGTCAACAATTGCTGACGTCATAAGAGCTGAATGTCCAAAATTAAAAAAAATTAAATTAAATTTAGCTCAATTTAAGATTAAACCAATGGAGGTATTACAAAAAGTCATAGGAGCAAAGTTGTAGAACTTTTAAAATCAGTTAACTTAAAATTTAATCAAAAACCTGAAAATAGTTATTTTGGAAGTTACGACATTTGTCGTCTCATAGTGCGGTATTTTAAATGGAGTCAGTGGGGTTTTGTTCCCTCATACACGGCTCTTTACTACAATCATCCGACCTTTGTCATCTTATAGTGCGGTATTTTAAATGGAGTAAGTGAGGTTTTGTTTCCTCACTACACGGCTCGCTAAAATTATCCGACCTTTGTCATCTCATAGTGCGGTATTTTAAATAGAGTAAG
>KZ651144.1:132978-147101 GCA_001010745.2 Gerris buenoi | reverse complement strand
TTTTTTTTTTTTTTTTTTTAGACCGCTGGCCGGTTCCAAAACGGAGGAAAGAGGACAAAAAGCAAAGTGTCACATACTAAGAGAGATACAAGATTTGTGTAACTGTATACACGATCTTGGAGTGTATAACAAAACACATAAACAGAATCAAGATTCTGACGATGAAGACGATCAAAACGACGGTGAAATCATTATTACATTCGGCGAAATATTCCAGGTAATGATCGATGTTGTAGTTTACTTATTTATCTATAAATAAAATCCAAATACCACTAACTCATCATGATATATATATATTAATCATAAAGGCAAGGTTGTAAGTTGATTGAATTTAAATAAGATGTAGTAATTGCATATTTTAATTTAATTTTAATGTTCAAACCCTTCGCTTTAATTAAATTCCGTAAAACATTTAGTTTTGTATATTATATTTTCCTTGTAATCCGTATTTAGTCTATAAATTTTGCATGTATTTAGTCTATAAATTTGCATGTATTTAGTCTACGAATTTGCATGTAATTAGTCTACAAATTGTCATGTATTTAGTCTATAAATTTTCGTACTTAGTCTATAAATTTGCTATTATTATTCCTTTATTTGCTATTATTATCTATTGTTATTATTCCGTGCGATATTTCTGTTACATTCAGAAGAGTCATTCTAGCGCGTGATCATCGCAGCGTAATATTATAGTAAAGGCCCCCATATTATAGTAAAGGATTAAACATTTTGAAATTACGATTAAACGCAGACGGAGAGAGTCCAAGTTCGATTCCCCGCCGAGAAGAAGTTTTTTAAGATAAATTTTGATAAAATTTTCAATAATTACTCGTATTAAATGTACTTACAAAAACTCGAGAACTAATAAAAGAAAATCAATAGGCTAAGTAATTATGGACTCGTGTATGAGCAAATTCGTCTGAATTGTGCAGACCGATTTTGTATAACTTGTCTACAAGTAAATTAACATTTTACTTCTAACAACTGAAAATTAAAACTTCCTACTTTTCGAATTTGCTTTTGGTATTAAAAATAAAATGTTGAACTTTCCGTAAGTGAAGAATAAATATAGCTTCTAATTAAAGAAGTAGAAAGTTGCTGGAGATAGTTTTACAGGCAACCGAAATTGAGAATATGGTTAGAGGTGAGATTTTATCGCTATAATGTGTAGAATGTAGCATATTGTAAAGCACTGAATAAGAGTCAATGCGTATATTTATTATTTATGTCCACACGCACTCAAATTAGGATTGGTTATTTTAAATTTAATGTATCAATAGCTTGCGACTACGCCTCACTGCGACTTTCATCGTACGACATTCGGAATGCCACTGTCACGAATATCAAATTCGTTAAATTAGTCAAAAAAAAATTCTGATTATATGAAGTACGCTATTGGGATCCAAATTGTCTAAAGAAATTCCAAATAAGCATTTCTGAAAACTTTTCATGTACATAAGATTTATATGAACATTAAATATGTTGTATAATATATATATATATGTATATTTGGTTTTTAATACAATTCTCCTAATAAATTCCTTTATTATAAAAATACTTACATACGCATTTTTGTGTTAAATCTATACCAGTGATATTCCAACAATTCATTTTTTTCCTTCCATTAACGTTTTTGGAAATAGTTTTTTATTTCGATAATATTTACGACAATTATTTTATATTTACTTGGGTGCTTTCTGTTTATATACTTTCATATCAAGAATAAATGGAACCACTACCTATTGTCCCCTATTTGAAAAATATATATATATTTTACTTAAATTATATTATTATCAGTTTTTTTTTATTATTATTATTATTTTTTTTTTTTTTTTTATAGACCGCTGGCCGGTTCCAAAACGGAGGAAAGAGGACAAAAAGCAAAGTGTCACATACTAAGAGAGATACAAGATTTGTGTAACTGTATACACGATCTTGGAGTGTATAACAAAACACATAAACAGAATCAAGATTCTGACGATGAAGACGATCAAAACGACGGTGAAATCATTATTACATTCGGCGAAATATTCCAGGTAATGATCGATGTTGTAGTTTACTTATTTATCTATAAATAAAATCCAAATACCACTAACTCATCATGATATCTCGGGAACCACTAGATCATGATGAAGATAAGTTGCTTTCTTTCTTTTAGATAGCGGCCATTTATATGGAAAACATTTCAGCCCCATATTTCCTGGACCAATAACACTAAAACCTTGAAGTTTGGAAGTTAGCTTCCTGTTACGGCATGAACAAGTTTTGTACAAGGGTATTCAATACGCCATTTTGTTTCAAGATGGTGGCAATATAAATATTTGAAACCATGTCCTCTCACTATAATTATCATCAATTTTTTCAAACGCTATGGAAAAAACCATTGCATTTGTTACGGTAATTTCTATTCCACAAAAATAATTTTCTGAAATTTGATCCCCATGGGCCATGGGTCCCTTTTGAGAATAAATATGATAATAGTTCCCCTGTTAGTGGCTGAACGAAATAAGTAATTTTTAGGGTTTCCTAACCAGGGCGTTGGAGTATCTTTGAGAATTTAGAGTTTTATACTAAATTAATTTTATGGGATATAAATTCTTTTATAACTTATCAAATATGAATCCCAGATAAATATATTAAGTCCGTAAGTTTTAAAGCTTTATGTGTAAAGTTGAAGCTGCATTTTTCTTTTGGGTGAAAGGGTGGTTTGAATGGAACTTTGTTTTTTATTTTTTTTTTAAATCTCTTCCAAATAATTTATTTGTTATATTACCGGCTTTATCTTTAATAACTGTAATGTACTGTATGTGGTAGTTTACAGTGTTCTCCGTTTTAACTTCTTTGGCAAATATTATAATATTATTTGTGCGTTAATTTAAATAAACATCACCTTGTTTTTGTTTTTTTTAATTACTACAAACAAGACGTCTTAATTTTTACAAAGGGGCTTAATTTAACATGTATCTTGATTAGTACATTATCTAATATAGAGTTTAAGAGTCATTCTAGCGCGTGATCATCGCAGCGTAATATTATAGTAAAGGCCCCCATATTATAGTAAAGGATTAAACATTTTGAAATTACGATTAANTTTAAAGAATACTTAGTGCATTTTATATATCAAAGAAACCAATATTTCGTCTTTATCAATTTTCATATGTTTTTTATTGTATCATTAAATTCTTGCGAGCTTTTAAAATTATAAGGATTATTATTATAAAGAAAATTTAATAATGGGTTAATGAATTTGGTAAGTTTATCTGTTGGGGCATTAATACTATCTATAACAGGTCTAATTGGTTTAGAGTCGTTATGAACTTTAAGTAGCCCGTACATTTTAGCAAATATTTTTTGTTTTTATCAAAAGGTATGTCTCAATTAATATTGATCTTTTTTGATTTCAGATGTACACTAAAATAAATGATAAAGTTGTTGGTCTCCTGATAGCAGCTAAGAAAAGAGAATTTATTTATTTTGAAAAAGAAATACTTTTTCAGGTAATTAATTATTAACAAAATACGTGTTACTAAGTTAAATATATATGCTACTAAGATTAGGATACATAGATCTGATGATTTTCTTATTCGTTGTTTACCCTGCCGTTGTGTGTTGACAGTTTAAACAAATTTATTTTTATTTTAATCCCAATTCAATACAACATTTTCATATAAATATATCCAGTATCTTTTTAAAACACCAATTACCATAGACAGATTAATGAAAATTGTCACGTATGAGTTGTTTGGAGTGATAATCCAGGGGCAGTTTTAAAATAAACGATTATATTGTGACGAGGCGAGTTATAAATATACTAGCCTCTTATCGACACTCCTACAGATTTGACTTTACTCAGTTGGCATATTTTTATTTTTATTTTTAACCGGATTCCAAAGGAAACGACAAAATGCGTTGTTTAAAGACGCAGTTTCCTTGACCCTTTTCAAATGGATAGTAAAAACACATTAGTCAGTGCTGGTGTTATCCGGGCTCTATTTTTAGCCATTCTAGGTTTATTCATTTATTCTTGACCGACCTACCGATTTCTACAGCAAACAATCTATAATATGGGTCTCGTGACCAAAGTACTGGATTATCATCTATCCGATTTAAGTTTTTAAGTAAAATTTATACTTATCCTCATTATTATTTTTTCTCTAATTATAAAGAGAGTTGGTATTATTTACACTAGAAACACGTAATTTTAATACATAGTGCATTACTTATGACTAGAAGGGTTAATAGAATGTTAACAGTGATATAATGTTAAGATCGAAGACGGAACTCGGTTTAGGTATCAAGTCATTTTCTCATCTAAGTAAAGCTGAACAAATAAAAAAAATTGTTTCACCTGACTGACTTAAGACTTTTTTTAATATAAAATTGTAGTGACAATATTCTTGTTACTTTCTATTAACTCCTCCAGTCATAATTATTAAGTGGTGCGTACCATATAATCTCAGTCAAAACAACCATTCCTTTAATGCAAAATTTCTAAAATATTTATTGTCACTTAAATACTAATTTTTTTTTTTAAAAAAGTTCCAACCAAGGCAAATATTAAATTTGTAATACAAATATAATAAGAAATAGATTAGGACGAAGGGACTGCCATATTAGTTATATCTAAAGACATTGCTGTATTATACTTATATTTGCCTAATTCTATTTACTGATAATGATCGTCGTCAATGCCGTCCAGTTGTTGTCATTATTATTGAGAACAAATAGATACAGCGTTCTTATAATATATTTATTGTTTTATTTTTCAGAGACGAGATGATGATGTTCTTATCGCTTTAATCAAGCCTATTAACGAGATTCGAGCTATCATCAACAAAGAATTGGCAGCAGCTAAATCCCCAGTATCATTCCCATCTCGGGATGTTTCACCTGGAGTTGGAGACGATTCTGATACAGACAAATTCACAGGAAAACTGTCTAATGGAAGCACCGGAACATCATCTAAAAGCGGTTCTGGTTCACCAGTAGAAAATAAAAAGAAACGGCGTTCCAGGTCCAAGACACCAAATAAAGGAAATGTTGGGGATGTTAAGATGAGCACAAATGAATCTGTTGCCCAATCATCCACCCAAGTTGAAAAAGAGACAGTTAATGAAGTCAAGAACGAGAATAATGATGCAATTGTAAATACAGTAAATGAAGAACCTGCTAAACCTTCTAGCGATGAAACCGATGCTCTACCACAGGTTTCTATCGAGCCTACGATCTGTGACTCAGGTTCAAAGCCAGAAGACAATGAGGATGTTAAGTCTGAAGCTGTTCTTTCTACTCAAATAAACGAAACTGTAGGTATGAGTAATATTCCATCTGTTGAAATTACTACTTGCGAAGCAGAATCTCATGACAACGATATTGCTGAAACGTTGTCAGAACAGAACGCAGAATCTTCTACAGAGCCCATTCCAACTATCGAAATCACAAAAGCAGCTTCTCCGGAACGTGGAAGCAGTGAAGAACCATCGACGATTTCAACCAACGAAGTTAATAACGAGGAACCTCAAAACAATGAAACTTCTCAAGATAAGATATGCGACGTTTCTGAATCGACCGAAGTTAATGTTATTGAAAATGCAGATCTTTCAAATGAATCTATTGGAAAAAGTGAAGATGTTGCAACAGTTCTACCTGAAGAACCAGAAAAAGTCGATGCAATTATTTCTGCTGAGATCGTAGAACCTGCAAAGATTGATGATTCAGTCGCTCAAACCATATATGAACCAGACGAAATTCATGCTCCCAGTGCTTCAGTTATTGACTATGAAAGGAAGCGAACATTCAGCAACGAAGAACTGATAGAAAGTTTAAACGCTGCACTTTCAGGAAGAAGTTCATCACCTGATATTTGTGACGAAGAAGTGGAACAGATATTTCAGAGTCATGCTGCAGTAGCACCCCTCTTTATTGAGCCCACTCAAGAAAGAATTAGGACTCCAGACGCTAATTCATCAGGCATTATATCACCAAATGTTATAAGCACACCTGAACAAATAAAATCATCTACTCCAACTACCTTGAATACTAAAACTCCAGAAAACGTTTCTGAAGCCATTATAATTACACCAGAAAGCACTGTCACTGATTCTACAGTGATCAATATACCGACTGGAGAAACCAATTCAGAAAATATTGTATCCTCTCCCGAAACTAATAGATCTCCTCTCGGAACCGAGGTACAGAACTCAGAAGGAGTTTCAGATATCATTAAAGGCACTAAATCACCTACTCCAGACCAAATATCAGAAACAAATGAACTTATTCCAGATACTATCACCCAAGTTAAGACACCTACCCCTGAAACATCCTCAGACACAAATACATCTGCATGATTTAACTAACTACGTAAGAACTTATCATTCGTTCCTTATCGAGTCCAAATCGTTGGCTGGAAAATAATAAAATATCAGACGATCATTATTTGTTATATATAATATATATTACAATAACACCCTTATAAAGCAATGTATATAATAGCCAACTAGGTATAACCATATTGTAATCATTAACATTTGTTATTGAATGACCCCTATTATGTTACCATGATATTACTTCGACATTTAGAATATATAAATAGATATATTAAAATAATTATAAATCTGCAAATATGTTTCCATAATTCAACTGCAAACAGCATCATACTAGCTAGTCTCGTGGCCGGAGCAAGCGACAGCCAGCGAGCCCCAGCTTGGCTTGGCTGAGACTTATTTGTGGAGGAAGATCTAATGTCTATAGAATTAAATTGTAAAACAATCATTTCCACTATTTGACCTTAGTTATTTAATTCTTGCTGTGACTAACATGATTATTATTGATATAAAGAAAGACAATAACTGAGCATATTTGCAACATGAATGTTTTTTAACATCAATCTGCAAAACTCGATTAAATTTAAAAGTATTCTTGTGTATAAGTGGTTGAAAAAAAATGATTTAAAAATTTGTATGTGTTAACTCTACGATAAAATTGAAATTTTTATTATTTAACCAATATAATATATATATATATTTTTTAACTAACAAATACAAACATACACCTGACGTTGACTTTATTTTTACATCTTACGTGGACACAGTGATTAAATTTGGACAAAATGTAGATATATGTAAGAAGAAACCGAAATTATATTTTTTATTTTAATTGATAAAGTGGAATGAAAACCATTATTTCACGATTTAGGCACCAGATTCTATATACATTATAACATGTGATAAATTATGAGAGTGAGTACTTATTTATTTATGTAATCTAACATTTGATTATTATGTACTTTTAATTATGTAAACTATATTTTGTTAAACTATTAGAGTTATGTATATATATAAAAAAAATCTTGTATTATATAATTATATTAGTGTATGAATGATATTTATAATAAATAAAATACACTATTTATGACTTCTTAATTTTTATACCGATTCCATCCCTCCATTAGAAAAATATGTGCAGAAAAATGATTTTGGAAATAGGTAGTAGAAAAAAAATAAATTTCTTGTTGATTAAATGAAAAAAAAAATGTATTTAAATGCATTAGCGTTAATTCAAGGTAGTTGGTAGTTGGACATTTTCATACATAAAGGAAATGTTCTTCATTCACGATTTTCTACTTTGGGTCTAATTAATTATTGCTATATCTTCCAAAACGTTTTTCTACTTATGTTCCAATTTATTATTGCTAAATCTTCCAAAACGATTTTCTACTTAGGTTCCAATTTATTATTGCTAAATTTTATAAAACTATTAGTCCAGGAGATAGCGTGCAAAAACATGTCTGACTAACATCAAGCTAGAATTTTGTATACAAGTCAATCTTTTAGCGCCTTTTAAGAATATGTGGTCGGCTATGTTCGTCTGTGGGACATAGCTTGGCAATAGGCATTTGAAAAAAACAAACCGACGGAGAGCGGCCATGTCTCACCAATAATNAACACCCCGCCAAGTCTGTGGTCCAAAAAAGTTGTGAAATCAACTTTCTATCCCGCCAAGTGATGTTGGCACTTTCTCCTGACCCAACACTGTCAACTTAGATACTTATCAGCTTCTTCTCCTTGGCGGTGTGCCTGCAGTACTACCCAATGTTAACTGGTTGTATTTCACGCATCCTCTGCAATGAAAGTAGTAGTTGCATGGGGTCATTCCTTGAAAGCAACAGGAGTGGTTTTATTTTCCTTTGGTTTTTCTATTTCGTAAATTGTTTCAATTACTTCATCATTTTCCTCATCATCGCTGATGGGATCAAAAAAGGCATTTTCTATTTTCAAATCGGGGTCCAAATCACAAGCGTCACCATTATTGTCGAAAACGCTCTTTTTTAATAATCGGTCATTTACTTCATCAAGCGATAAATGTCGTTTGAATAACAACGATTTTCTTCTTAGGTTCCAATTTATTATTGCTAAATCTTCCAAAACGATGTTCTACTTAGGTTCCAATTTATTATTGCTAAATCTTCCAAAACGATTTTCTCCTTAGGTTCCAATTTACTATTGCTAAATTTTCCACAACGATTTTCTTCTTAGGTTCCAATTTATTATTGCTAAATTTTCCAAAACNTTTTGTTAAACTATTAGAGTTATGTATATATATAAAAAAAATCTTGTATTATATAATTATATTAGTGTATGAATGATATTTATAATAAATAAAATACACTATTTATGACTTCTTAATTTTTATACCGATTCCATCCCTCCATTAGAAAAATATGTGCAGAAAAATGATTTTGGAAATAGGTAGTAGAAAAAAAATAAATTTCTTGTTGATTAAATGAAAAAAAAAATGTATTTAAATGCATTAGCGTTAATTCAAGGTAGTTGGTAGTTGGACATTTTCATACATAAAGGAAATGTTCTTCATTCACGATTTTCTACTTTGGGTCTAATTAATTATTGCTATATCTTCCAAAACGTTTTTCTACTTATGTTCCAATTTATTATTGCTAAATCTTCCAAAACGATTTTCTACTTAGGTTCCAATTTATTATTGCTAAATTTTATAAAACTATTAGTCCAGGAGATAGCGTGCAAAAACATGTCTGACTAACATCAAGCTAGAATTTTGTATACAAGTCAATCTTTTAGCGCCTTTTAAGAATATGTGGTCGGCTATGTTCGTCTGTGGGACAAAGCTTGGCAATAGGCTTTTGAAAAAAACAAACCGGTGGAGAGCGACCATGTCCCGCCAATTATGGTGCACAATGTGATTTTCATGATCCTGAGTTCAGTATTAGTTAGTAGACCCATAATCAAGTTGATTTTAGTTCGTCCCTTGACAGGCGGTCATGTTCATTTTTAGTAATATTTGAATAACAAACCTATCAACTGTGATAATAACATTGATTTGACTTTTGTCCACTAACTAATTCTGAACTCAGGATCATGAAAATCATATTGTCCACCATATTTGGCGGGACATAGCCACTCACAACCATTTGGTTTCTTTCAAATGCCTTTTGCCAAGCTATGTCCCGCAGACGAACTTAGCCGTCCACATATTCTTAAAAGGCACTAAAAGATTAACTTGTATACAAAACTCTAGCTTGATGTTAGTCAGACACTTTTTTGCACGCTATCTCCTGGACTATTAAAACAATAAAAGATTTCATTAAAAACTTTTAAAAAATGCTAGATTGTAACGTAACCATTTCATTCAGTAATAAACAATGGATAACAGTCGGGAAGAAATTCGTCCTACCTGTGTACACACTGGTAGTTTGATGTAGATTTTTTTCATAGTTCTTGGCGACACTTCTTAATCTGTCCTTAACCCAGGAGGTATGCTCAATGCTGTATCTTTTTTACTTCCACTAACTTATAATTTCAATTACTTTTTTTATAATTTAATCTTCATTTGCGGAATTGACTTTACCCTTTATTCTATATTAGTGTATGAATGATATTTATAATAAATAAAATACACTATTTATGACTTCTTAATTTTTATACCGATTCCATCCCTCCATTAGAAAAATATGTGCAGAAAAATGATTTTGGAAATAGGTAGTAGAAAAAAAATAAATTTCTTGTTGATTAAATGAAAAAAAAAATGTATTTAAATGCATTAGCGTTAATTCAAGGTAGTTGGTAGTTGGACATTTTCATACATAAAGGAAATGTTCTTCATTCACGATTTTCTACTTTGGGTCTAATTAATTATTGCTATATCTTCCAAAACGTTTTTCTACTTATGTTCCAATTTATTATTGCTAAATCTTCCAAAACGATTNCGACGGCGACGACTCACCTCTAAATGATTTATAACGTTAAAAATTGGTGAGCCATAAGCTGGGATTGAACCAGTGACCTCCTGTGCGTCAGGCGAAAATGCTTCCGCTGAGCTATGCCTATGTAATGATTCGGAGGGCATAAAACTTTCTATTTAAACAATATTTTATATCTTTTTAAATATTTTAATTATAACTATCTCTTTTTTGACTATATTTTATCCTGCCCGTTTTCACGGGCATAACGGCTAGTAGAGATATAATAGATATTTTAATCTTATATTTCCCTATTTTGCTTGTTAAATTGATGGCCTGTGGAACATTTTCCGTGGTTCCTGATTTTCTAAGTTTCTTGTTAAATCACGTTTTATGAAATTTGGAAGGTTCCTGATTTTCTAATGTGACCCTTCAACAAAATTAATTGGTGAACCCTGCCACAGCTTGTTCAATATTATAGGTCCAACTCTTGTTGCAAGAACATGTAAAATTAAATATTTCTAATTCACTGTTTTAAGGTAAACTACATTTCATAGTTCTTAGAGGACATGAATCCCTAAAATTAAAGCTAAAATTATTTCGCAACTTTGTCCTCGCGGTATGATATATAATTTCATGACGTACAAAATTTCATTGAAATTGGTGTTGTATATACATGTGAGTATATATATAAAACTTTGTAAAGTAATATTTTATCTTTATTATGCTATAATTTAGAATATATATACTTTACTGCATACATATATTTTAAAATATAAATAAAATGCCTATATTTTTGTAATCTAATCTTTAATTCCTTTCATTTAACGCATCGAGAAAAAGTCCAGCGACTAAGGCACATTCTTGCGGCTCAGTTTGGAAACATATTAGTTCTTTGAATATTCGCTAGAGGCCACTACTAGTAATAAATATTTACTTTTTAGAGTTACGAGCTCATCCGAGAAAACCTAATGCTTAATGCTTTTGATTGCTCGTCCGTCCGTCCGTCGTATCTTGGATCATATCTCCCGACCTATTGTAGCTAGATACATAAAATTGGGCATACAAATGAAACTTTTTTGACCAAAAAGAAGAAAAATATAATCAACTTCACATCTCAACATTTCTTCGATCAGCGATCATTTTCAAACTTATAGAAAAGTTGTTTTTATTTTTGGTATAATTTTTGAGTGGGTATAATTTTAAAAGTATAGAAGAGTATATCACAAATATGTAAATTGCGTTTCAAAAATGGTGGCCATTGTACCACCAATATTACCAAAACAAANCTTCTTTTCTTCATCAATTTATTTATTTCCTTCGGAATTCTATTCTTCTTCTTTTTATGATGTACATTATTTTCAATGATAACACTTGTAGCTTTTTTTATAGCTTTAAATAATTGTTCTCCTCTTTGGTTGATATCTTGGGTTTCTTTGCTAATGTCTTCTAGTTCTAGAGACAAAGCCTGTTCATAATCATTTTCTCTAAGTATTTTGAGGTTTGCCTTTTCTTGGGACTTTTCCCAATATTTCTTTACCTTTAAATTTTCTTCTGCCTTCACTGCTCTATGATCGCTCCCTATATTGATTTTATTATCAACATCTACATCAACTATAAGGTTTTTCTTATTGCATACAAAGTAGTCGATTTCATTGAATGTTTGTCCGTCAGGACTGACCCACGTCCATTTGCTCGATTCTCTTTTTTGGAAGAATGTGTTCATGATAAAAAAAATTATTTGATTCTGCGAATTCTACCATTTTTTTACCAAATAAGTGCCTACCTAAAATGCTAAACAATAATATGTTAGCATCGCTCCCCCAAAATGCAAACTTTTTATAAAGTTGACTATTCAAAAATAATGGAAAACGTTTGCTAGCAAGTACTTGACGGAATTTGTATCAATTAAAAGGTATGTCTCGTCTGGATAAGTTCGCACCAAAGCTGGACACATTATTATCAGCTACGAAAGATGTGAATGTCGCTGGTAGGAGTTAAAGTATAGGAGTCCTCTAGGGTCAAGGAAAATAAATTCCTAAATGTCTTCGTGGCTTATATGAGACGAGGACCAAAGCAATCTTTATTATTTGACACATTAGTGCCACTAGTTATTATTTTTCCACAAAATTAAGGAGTCGCGTTTACAAAGCAGAGGCAGATAGATTTGGTCACTGACAAGACCATGACCATACTACTAATATAAAAATAAATATTATGTTTTAAATTTATTTTATTTTAACACCATATTTAATTATTTAAGCTAAAAATTTCTTAAATTTATTATTATTTCGTGGAGCTTATAAGCTGTATGAATCGTATTATTATCTTCTGTAACTGGATGGACGCCTCTTCGCTTGTTACTGATAACAGCGATAAAAATTGTGGAATACTAAAATGCAAGACATACGTGTAATCCTCATATAGTATTTTCAAAGTATTAAGGCAAATATTCTTTAGGCACTTCTTTAGATTTTTGCTACCCTCATAAAAAAAAAACAGAGGGGAATAACAATCTAAAGAAGGTGTACGGAATGATCTTCTTTTGACTGTTACTCCCCTTATATAAACAGAAGTGTGATATTCCTTTGTCTCAAAGTACATTTGACGAAACATCCCTTTGTCTTAACAGTTGTACAATGCTTGCCTTATAGCTGCAACCCTATTAAGTTAAACTCTCCTCTGACCAGTTCTTTAAGTCACTTGGGTGCCAGTCTATCACGGCTTTCTTCCACCATTCTCCACAATAGTTCTGGCTATAATATGTCAGGTTTTTTTTAATTAACACCACAATCCTTATTTCTTCTAGTCCTGTCTGCTTCCTAATTATTGTATATTTTTTTTTTAAAATTTTATGTTATTTCCATATTCTATTTAAATTTAAAATGCACATGTTAAAAATCATGTAACGTATAATATAATTTTAAACACATTTTAAAATTGGCCATTGTCCATAACCTTAATTATTAATTCGAATAGCTATGTAAATAAATAACAATAATATTTTTACTTTAACATTTATAATTGTTATTTTCTACATTATAATGAATATGACTCTTAAAACAATATTCAATCATACAATTTTACTAATAAGGAGTAATTCAAATAAAAAAAGATGTGAAAACATTTTATATTATAAACAACATAATATGAACACTTATTATATTCTTGTTCTTTGTTTACGACTATTGGTCTATAATTTTGCTTGTCAGCGAATCTACGGTAATTATTATCTAATGATTAAGCTTTTGTTTGACTAAAAAACCTCGTAGTCTATTGTATAGCGACTTAGAAGATTTATCAGTATTTTTAATTAATTAAAGAAGGCATCGACCGTCCAGGCAATAAAGTATCTCTCCAACAATCAGTAAAGTAGTATATGCGGCCACCAAAGTAGACAATATAAATAATATTTGTAAAAAATGAATCACCACTGATTGACTCATCACAATCTCTCTGGAACCACTGATCTTAATTCTATGAAATTTGATAGGTTCATAGCCTTCATCCTGGATGTAGATGATTCAACCAATCAAATTTTTTTATAATCCCCTATCTTGATTCAAGATGGTGGCTATTTTAATGTAATGTACTACATGACTAAATCATCTTTATTATTATGTCAGAAAATCCCTCAGTGAAAGAGGTATATGGTATGTCAATTGGCCATTGTAATTCCAGATAGTGGCTACTATAAATTTAAAACCATGTCCCCTTACTTACTTCTTGTACTCTGGTACTTGGCCTATTAGACTTATAAAGAAACATTAATAAATCATAACTGTGTATTTAAAAATTACCTATTATATATTTCTGGATTATGTATATAAAAAATTATGATATTACAGACATATTTAACTGAAGAAGGTATGAGTTCAGTTTATAGACATCTATTTCCCTTTTTGTCCTT
>KZ651144.1:78443-97418 GCA_001010745.2 Gerris buenoi | reverse complement strand
TTTTTAATTACTCTTTAAATTCTTATTTTTATATTCATATTATATAAAGTATAACTTTTGTGAATTAAAATATTGATGTAAGTAATAATTAACGTGTTTTTAAATGAATTAAATTCCTTTACAATTATAATATTTATGATCAGTACTTATCTTTAAATCTAGAACATTGTGTCAAACTATATTACTCATCTCTTGTTTGTTTTATACTTTTTCTCATTCCATTAACACTTGATAAATATCCATTCAAATTTATTTTAAAATTTAAGGGCCATTAATAATATTTAGAGTGGTTATGAATTTATAAGTATGTTTTTAATATTCAATAACACAAAGGATAAAAATCTTTAAACTCAGAGGCCGCTTTAAATTTAAAAATGGGTGTTATTATTGTTTCGTTTTCTTATTCTTATTTGTATCCTTCTTATTTATAGCCATTGTAAGTAATTTTTAAAATGCAATGGCCCATAATATGTTTAGAGAGACTACGACTAAGATATACAGAATAACTTCTGGGAGGCAATGAAAGAAAACATTAATAAATATATATAATAATCACATTAATTTTGGGGTTTTCTTTTGCTTCATTCTTTCTTATTGTTCCCTTCTTTAATACTATAACAACGAAAAGCCAAGATAAATAAATTAAGTGAATTAATTAAATAAGATTATACCCTAGTACTAACGCTATTAAGTATCTTATTATTTTTAAGTGTATGTAACCTTTTTGTAGTGGAATTCCTGACAAGACCACTTTTATACAATGGTAGTTTCGTCTTTGAAAAAGTCAATTTAAAAAGATAAAAAAAGTTAATAAAATATTTATCGTGCAAGGTTACAACATACTATCAAATTTGATATATGTAAAATATAGTAGCTTTAATTACAATAACCACTTTAAAGGTACTTGGGTAATCTATTAACCATTTTAGTAAATTTGATACAAAAATCTATAATTTAAATACTTTAAAGGAAGATCGTACTGTTGGAAGATTGTCTTACGTTAATCGACCATAACATTTATAGAATTTTCAGGTAGAAAAAAAGTTTTATTTAAAAAGATAAAACATACTTAATATATATTAAATTTACTTAACTTCATTTTTCTCCTTCTGGGCCCATAACCTGTTGCAGAATGGTAATCCTACTTTAATTTGTATTCTGATTATTCTATAAATTATATTGTCAACCAAATTTATTATAGTTAATTACCTGATGAAAATGGTGTAACAATTAGTTTGTGAGAACCAACTTTAAATGTCAGATATTTCGAACACTAGTATTAAACTATATATTTTTCTTTACGGAGAAGTAGTTATTCACCTAGATTTAAGAAATCTAGCCCAAGTACAATGGTATCAGATGTGGGGTTGGTTGCAAGAATAGCAGAATGTTAGTGTAATGTTATTATGTTATGACGTTATGACAGAATGTTATTGTGTTTGTTAATAAGGAAGGCTAGGTATATAGCTAGAGCTAAAATTGTTCAGCCGTGGGAAAGCTAGATACGCCAGACCACAGTGCAGGGGTGTATTGCTGGTCTAGTAGACTGACCATTTGTATACATACCATTTTAACTGTAATTTTATACTTCTTTTTTTTTTTTTTTTTGTTATTAATCATTTCACTTCATTCTGCTAGTATGTTATGCATTCCCTTATGATGAGTGATAAATTCCCTGTACCAAAAGCTTTGTGTAAAATATTTTTAATGTTAACATTTAATGTTAGTCTTCATGCTGGGAGTCAATGGCTACATTTCCTTTAGCTAACATATTGTATTTATTAATGTTCAAATGATCGTTGGCGTTATACAAATTATATAAGAGGTGATAATTGTAGAAGAAATGCTTCAACGACAAACCTATTATAAGTGCTTAATATGGCATAATCTTTGGTCTTTAGTTGAATAAATAAATTTCTCTATTTTCACTAACACTAACAGCACCGAAGATACTTCTCAAAACTTTCCGTTAACATCTTCGTAGCAACTCCTCGTCTCTACGGTCTGGGTCACTGTTCCATATAGTACCACCTTATTTAAAAAGATAAAACATACTTAATATATATTAAATTTACTTAACTTCATTTTTCTCCTTCTGGGCCCATAACCTGTTGCAGAATGGTAATCCTACTTTAATTTGTATTCTGATTATTCTATAAATTATATTGTCAACCAAATTTATTATAGTTACCTGATGAAAATGGTGTAACAATTAGTTTGTGAGAACCAACTTTAAATGTCAGATATTTCGAACACTAGTATTAAACTATATATTTTTCTTTACNATAAATAATTTATAAATAAATAAATAAGTCTTAAAAATAAATGACAAGATTAAGGTGTAGTGGTTGTTGTTTCATCATCTTTTGAAGTTGTGTTAGAAGTAGAAGATTGTCCTGATGAACCACCAAAGTTAAGTCCAAGTAGACTGCTGAACCATGCTATACCTTCCTCTGCAGATTCGTTAACAGCAGCTATGAAAGAATCTTCATCAGGTGACTCTGGCTGGGTTTCTTCTTCCTCGTCTTCCTCTTCTTCTTCTTCTTCTTCTGGACTGAGAACAATAATTCAGATTCATTAATATTTCATTTTGTAGACTCAAAGTAAACTAACAATTAATGGTGCCACAGACAATAAAGGCCTCCATACACGGTTAAAATGTTTGCGCAAACATTTTGACCGTTTATGGGTTTGTTTGATGTTTGCGCAAAGATGATGTTTTACGTGTATGGCCTAAATTTCCCCGACATCAGGTTTGCGCAAAATGTTTAATTGTGTATGGGGCCCTTAAGGAACCGGGACCAGGGTCTAACAGACTGCTCTTGGATAATTGTTGTGACAGACTCAGGAATAGTACATTGGCCAACCATCCATGTCTAGTCCAAGACCTGTCCATTTCTATCCAATATTTAAGGATATTAATACCATTATTTGTTTTGAGTTTTGAAACTTTGTTCAAATCTGTTAAAGGCCGGGGTGTCTTAAAGGTATAGATGTATCAATTATTAATATACATACTAAACGCACATGTATAAAACAAACTAGCAATATTAAATAAATAGTATACAATAGCATAGAATCTAGTATAAGGAAACATTGGTATTCAAATAAAACATTTGTTGTTAACATAACAGTATCAACACATACGATTGCATTTCTAAGTATTGGAGCTAAACTATACAATTCAAAAAATGAATCTATTTGAAAAATGAAAGGATGAGATCCCCAACCATTGATTGGATGACGGAATGAGTGTTAAAGAGTGTGTGCCCTCCAAAGATTTTATACACCTACCAATCAATTAATTAAATTTATATTATAGCTGTGTGCCTACTCTTAGTTTGAGTGAAGAGTTGTTATAGATTTTGTTTTTGTGTTATAGTACAGTAAAAGTAACCATAATACTTTATTTAATACATTTTTTTATTTCCACCAAATGTTTTGTTATTTACATATAATTATTAAAAAGTGAAAAAAATTACTTACGGTTTCCTTTCTTTAATAAGAAAATAAATAAATTTTTAAAGTTTTAACGATACCTTAAAGTCTTAAGTCTTGAAACCAACTTAAGATCCAAAATCACATTGTGAGGTAAAATCTATTGCTTAGAAATATCAAAATGGCAGCTTTTAAAATTAAATAGTTACTACCTTGTGCTGTTAGATGGAAGAATTGAAATTCCTTGAGGGTTCATAAGGAAGCAGCCCATGTGGTAAGAATCCTGCCTGTCTCCGAGGAATGTCGGCTCTAGGTAAGTGCATGTTCTGATGCCCTCGCTCGTACGTGTCATGTCAGGAAACCTGGCACAGATTTGAGCCAGCTCAGTGAGCAGATTCATACATGTTCGGGTTGGCTCTGTTCCTGGTTAAGAAAAGACCATCGGTTTGTTTCAGTTAGATGATTTTTAACTCCTAAAAATGTACACAATGTTTAATGTTTGATATGTTGACTTTCATTTCGTGAGTATAAGATGGATGAAATAATTTTATGGTGTACTCAATTTGATTAAAATAAAAATGTATATAAATATATTCATTTTTGATGAAGAAGTGTGGAATAAAAAATAAAAAATTTAAACCTGGTGTTTGAACAATATTTTTAGTGAAATATAACCTGCAATTTTAATGCAATTACATATGTTAAAACTTTCAATCAATTATTGTTACTGAAAGGAATAAACTAAAAAAAATGTAGTATATATATGCTGAATGGGTACAGAAGTTAAGAGTTGTGTTCATGTGTGTATAATAAAGAATGTGAAATAAATAGCAAAAAAAACTATAATGCAAAATATATTATGTGCTGATAACCTTAAAAGTGTAGCAATTTAACATGGTTTGTTTTTGAGCTATGGGACAAAAAAAAATTCCGTCACGCAAGAGTGGACATGAAAAGTGAGACGCTCTTAAATATAGTACTAGGAAGTTAGAATATAACAGGAGGTAGCTCGATTTTAAATAATTAGTTCTATATTTCGCCAATAGGAGCGCTGATGTATTTAAATACATTACCTGGAAGTTAGAAGGTAACAAAAGATAGCACGATTTTTAGTACTAACATTCACTTTGAGAGAGAGAGAGCACCATAGCAACCGTCTTTAGAGTAAAATTGGCTACACTGAATTCAATGCCCAAAAACGTATTCATAATTCAATGATTTTCCAAGAAGAACATTTCAGCACTGCCTTACCTCTGATTTGATATAATATATGAAAGCTTATATTATATACGTATTTATCAAAATCATCTCTGTTATAAAGAGAATGTTAAAATACGTATTAAACAAACCACAATACTATATTTCATTTATCAAAATCATCTCAATAATAAAGGGACAATATTTAAATACGTATTAAACAAACCACAAGACTATACTTTATTTATCAAAATCATCTCTGTAATTAAGAGGCAATGTTTAAATACGTATTAAACAAACCACAAGACTATACTTTATTTATCAATATCATCTCTGGAATGTTTAAATATGTATAATAGTACAAAAATGAGTTAAAATATGTAAAATAGTACAAACTTTAGATTGGGTTACTCAGTAAATCACTAACCTTTGATAACATCACTATGTAACTGGCTGTCTCCATAAGTCACATTTACTGAAAATCCTTCTTCTTCAGATAAGTACCGCATCCTCACGCAACCTGTTAACAAAAGTTAAATCATGAAATTATGGTAGCTCGTCTGGCCGTCGCATTTTGGATGATATCTCCCGACCTACAATACTAGCTAGTACAAGTAGATAAAAGATGTTTGCCAAAGAACAGGAAAAATAATAACATCTCGAAATGTCTTCAATTTAGAATCAGAAAGTATCAGATCTAGCTACTATTCGTAAATGACACTCTATGGCAGTTAAGATAATTTCCTAAATTATGGATCTCTGTTTAGTTTGAAGCGTTTTACAATTTAAGTAGGTAACAATGTCATTTTGGGAGGGAAATTGAAAAAAAAGATAAGAAAAACATGTCGTATTGTGTTGTTGAGGTATATGTGCGTCTATTAATTCTTCTGTTTCTAATAATTATTGAGAGTATTTAATTAATTTTAGTCCAATATAGGCAGGATGCACACCAAGTAAACTGGTTCATCGAAACGCAAAACTAAAGTTCCATGCCCAACTCTTTGACCAACAATCCAGGGACATGCACACCTGATTATAATGAAGTTTCATAAGTTGCAAGAAACTATATTTCATGAAATCCGTGAAAAACAGTTGCAATCAAACTCTAGTTTCATGTTACACCATTAATAACTTTGGTTTGTTATAGAGCACTGTATTCCTTAAATTATTCTTGTTCTACTTGCTTTTATCGTGAAACTAAACAAATGAGTTTCATCAATGAGTGGGCATGCAAAGAAGTTGATTGATACTACATGAAAAAGTGTCATGCAACAATTTTCCTCCGAGTACTTAGTAGGGAAAACAAAAATGAAGATAATAGGTATAAAATATATATAACTTATTGAAAAATTATCAATAGAATTGAGAACTTAGTATTTTTGTCTAATGAATTAGAGTTAGTTGGTTATATTTTGGTTTTAAAAGTTTAAGCAGACTATTGACATTAATATTTAGTTCTAAAGAGCATAAATATTATATTTGTATCCGTAGCCTACTAGTCATTTAACACTTGTAGAGGCGTTGCCAGCTAAACACCAAAGAAAATAAAGAAACTAGTTCAATATTAACGGTATCGTCAAAGAACAGCTGCTGCACTAGTTTGTGAGCTGTATTGGTATCTCATCATGCCTTACTGAGTACTTACCATTCTAGTGAACCAGTTACCGATAATATTTACGCTCTCTTTTGTTATAAGATATTCAGAATGGATTCCGTTCTTTATTTTATAATTAATGAAAAATATTAAAATAAAAATTATCTTTAATTAGTATAATGAACAATCTCGCAGGAATATTAAAAATATACATAAACAAAATTTGCCAGCCTGATCTTGGACAAAAAAAAAATGTAGATGTACACTTAACACTAAGTACTTGTCATCACGAATTAGATGGGAAACGGGTTTTGTCTCGGATAAATATTAGTAATTATTACACATAATTAATTAATTATTATAATTACCTGGGCCACCAAAATCAACGTAAGACATGTTGAAGTTAACGCAGCATTGGCAGAAAGGTGTTTCACAGGAACATTCACGAGTCAAGCCTTCATTCTCTCTACCTTCCAAACCAAGGCTCCATGTTATTAGATCTGAAACATTGATTTTTGTGTTATTAAACGATTTTACAGATAGTAACAAATTTCTTATAATATATTTATATGTTCCTATATGTATTTATATGAAATCGAAATACCACCACCCATCATTACTTATAGTACTTAGACACATATCCATCACTGTATATCTAAAACTAGTGAACCTATATGCCCATGAACTTTTGTAGGAAGGTTCCTCTTACCCCCTAGGTGCTCGCTAAAAATATGTTTACGATCCACCATCTTGATTCAATATGGCGGCCATTAATATACAGAATTTTACATGACAATAATTCCAAAACCAATTGACTAGAACTTTTAAATTGAGTAGTTATGTTCCTACAATGATATAAAAAACTTATTTGAAAGGGTTTCCTAATTGGTAATTTTGATTTAAGATGGTGGTTTTTAAGCTGATAATAATATCGATGAATTTAGTATGATAATTTATAATATACAAGAATTAATGTCTGTATAGGAAAGATTTAAAAAAATTTTGAGTTTTTAAGCGAGGGAAATAAGAGCAAAGTAAAAAAAAAGGGGGAATCTTTTTTTCAACTAATCTTCTAAAACTAAGATGTTAAAACTAGAATTTCCAAAATTTCTTAGGAACAACCAGTTTATCTTAACTCGTTTCTAAAAAACTGGAATGAACAAAATAGCGCTTTATTAAACCCAAATTATTTTTATCTCCTAAATTTGGGGAAATTATTTTGATATTAAACTATTAATTGTAATACAGTATAACTAAAACATTAATTTCTATGCATTCAATGAAAATATTTCTCTAAAAATGCCATACAAACACATACATGGAAATTGTATTCAATTGTTACTTGCTTCTACATAGTAAACTATCATGGAAATTCTAGTTTAGCAACACATTTTTCTTTTTGTACATTCCCCTTTCAGAAGTACAAGCTTTTTTGCAAATACACCGTGAAAACCCCTGAGATGTCAGCGCCGCTTACCTGGGTGCTATTCTGAAACAAATTCCCTTTTTTTTGCCTAAATTATTTTTTAGTTTCTGCTACTATTCTTAGTTTGAAGACTGTTTTGGCATCCTTTTCCTACTACATGGATATTCACAAAATATATGCTATTTAGGATAATGTTAAATGCTTCACACGTTGACTTGCAGAACCAATTTCTCTGATCCACAGATATCCTCAAACATTGAATTCTTTTAATCGTCTATATTACAAAGGAGTTCTTAAAAGATAAAAGTTGCATATTTTATCTAGCGTCATTGCAGAATAGGTATACCAATTCTAGAATGACTGTGATGTATAGTTTGTAATACATTAAAACATAGTTTGTTCTCTATATTGCATTAGTAATTTCATTTCAGTTAATTTTCCATGTTACATATGCATTACACTAAGATTAATAGTTTGCTAAACAATATTGTAATTTCACTTTTGCTTATAGTTTTTACTTCTATAATTCATATGCCTATTACTATATGACACCACCAACATAGTTTATACCACATGATTCACAGTTAAAATTATATTCTTTCACTATAGTTTTTAAAAACCTATGATTCATCGACACCGGAACTATGTTTTACTGATAAAACGATGATTCGACGATAAAATAACATGAAAAATGGGTTCTTATTTGTTCCAATTATAAAATTAAGGATTCTTTTTGCAAGGAAAACGAACGATCGATGTACTTTAGTATTTTTTTCGTTATCATCTAATCGTCATTAAAACAAATTATACTCTAGCAATAGCAATATAAACTTTCGAGTTATTTATAAAGGAATAGAAAAGGTTATGGCCAGCACAAGCTGCTTTTAACTGCTCCGTTTCCTTTTTAACTAGTTTTGGCGAGTAAGAACGTGCGTTATCATGGAATTATAGTTCTGATTGGTCAATGACGGTTTTCACTAAAGTGCTGAAAAATAGTTATGACTAGAAAAATTCTATTTATAACTGATATTAATAATACATATGTATATTAAATTTAGATTTTAAATCGTACTATATTTTTAAACCTGACTTTTAATCTTGGCAGCATTAGATTGAAACAATAAAATGTCATTGAACTTGAATAGAACGATTTAGAACTTAAAAGGTCCTTGAACTTTAGATTCAGCCTATCTCTCCAGAGTTAGGCTATAAACTGTAATAGATCATGAACTTGACAATCAAACCTAACAGGATGACTTAAGGTTAATGAACTTGAATATTACGCTTAAGAACTTATAAAGCCCTTGAACTTTAGATTCAGCCTATCTCTCCAGAGTTAGGCTATAAACTGTAATAGATCATGAACTTGACAATCAAACCTAACAGGATGACTTAAGGTTAATGAACTTGAATATTACGCTTAAGAACTTATAAAGCCCTTGAACTTTAGATTCAGCCTATCTCTCCAGAGTTAGGCTATAAACTGTAATAGATCATGAACTTGACAATCAAACCTAACAGGATGACTTAAGGTTAATGAACTTGAATATTACGCTTAAGAACTTATAAAGCCCTTGAACTTTAGATTCAGCCTATCTCTCCAGAGTTAGGCTATAAACTGTAATAGATCATGAACTTGACAATCAAACCTAACAGGATGACTTAAGGTTAATGAACTTGAATATTACGCTTAAGAACTTATAAAGCCCTTGAACTTTAGATTCAGCCTATCTCTCCAGAGTTAGGCTATAAACTGTAATAGATCATGAACTTGACAATCAAACCTAACAGGATGACTTAAGGTTAATGAACTTGAATATTACGCTTAAGAACTTATAAAGCCCTTGAACTTTAGATTCAGCCTATCTCTCCAGAGTTAGGCTATAAACTGTAATAGATCATGAACTTGACAATCAAACCTAACAGGATGACTTAAGGTTAATGAACTTGAATATTACGCTTAAGAACTTATAAAGCCCTTGAACTTTAGATTCAGCCTATCTCTCCAGAGTTAGGCTATAAACTGTAATAGATCATGAACTTGACAATCAAACCTAACAGGATGACTTAAGGTTAATGAACTTGAATATTACGCTTAAGAACTTATAAAGCCCTTGAACTTTAGATTCAGCCTATCTCTCCAGAGTTAGGCTATAAACTGTAATAGATCATGAACTTGACAATCAAACCTAACAGGATGACTTAAGGTTAATGAACTTGAATATTACGCTTAAGAACTTATAAAGCCCTTGAACTTTAGATTCAGCCTATCTCTCCAGAGTTAGGCTATAAACTGTAATAGATCATGAACTTGACAATCAAACCTAACAGGATGACTTAAGGTTAATGAACTTGAATATTACGCTTAAGAACTTATAAAGCCCTTGAACTTTAGATTCAGCCTATCTCTCCAGAGTTAGGCTATAAACTGTAATAGATCATGAACTTGACAATCAAACCTAACAGGATGACTTAAGGTTAATGAACTTGAATATTACGCTTAAGAACTTATAAAGCCCTTGAACTTTAGATTCAGCCTATCTCTCCAGAGTTAGGCTATAAACTGTAATAGATCATGAACTTGACAATCAAACCTAACAGGATGACTTAAGGTTAATGAACTTGAATATTACGCTTAAGAACTTATAAAGCCCTTGAACTTTAGATTCAGCCTATCTCTCCAGAGTTAGGCTATAAACTGTAATAGATCATGAACTTGACAATCAAACCTAACAGGATGACTTAAGGTTAATGAACTTGAATATTACGCTTAAGAACTTATAAAGCCCTTGAACTTTAGATTCAGCCTATCTCTCCAGAGTTAGGCTATAAACTGTAATAGATCATGAACTTGACAATCAAACCTAACAGGATGACTTAAGGTTAATGAACTTGAATATTACGCTTAAGAACTTATAAAGCCCTTGAACTTTAGATTCAGCCTATCTCTCCAGAGTTAGGCTATAAACTGTAATAGATCATGAACTTGACAATCAAACCTAACAGGATGACTTAAGGTTAATGAACTTGAATATTACGCTTAAGAACTTATAAAGCCCTTGAACTTTAGATTCAGCCTATCTCTCCAGAGTTAGGCTATAAACTGTAATAGATCATGAACTTGACAATCAAACCTAACAGGATGACTTAAGGTTAATGAACTTGAATATTACGCTTAAGAACTTATAAAGCCCTTGAACTTTAGATTCAGCCTATCTCTCCAGAGTTAGGCTATAAACTGTAATAGATCATGAACTTGACAATCAAACCTAACAGGATGACTTAAGGTTAATGAACTTGAATATTACGCTTAAGAACTTATAAAGCCCTTGAACTTTAGATTCAGCCTATCTCTCCAGAGTTAGGCTATAAACTGTAATAGATCATGAACTTGACAATCAAACCTAACAGGATGACTTAAGGTTAATGAACTTGAATATTACGCTTAAGAACTTATAAAGCCCTTGAACTTTAGATTCAGCCTATCTCTCCAGAGTTAGGCTATAAACTGTAATAGATCATGAACTTGACAATCAAACCTAACAGGATGACTTAAGGTTAATGAACTTGAATATTACGCTTAAGAACTTATAAAGCCCTTGAACTTTAGATTCAGCCTATCTCTCCAGAGTTAGGCTATAAACTGTAATAGATCATGAACTTGACAATCAAACCTAACAGGATGACTTAAGGTTAATGAACTTGAATATTACGCTTAAGAACTTATAAAGCCCTTGAACTTTAGATTCAGCCTATCTCTCCAGAGTTAGGCTATAAACTGTAATAGATCATGAACTTGACAATCAAACCTAACAGGATGACTTAAGGTTAATGAACTTGAATATTACGCTTAAGAACTTATAAAGCCCTTGAACTTTAGATTCAGCCTATCTCTCCAGAGTTAGGCTATAAACTGTAATAGATCATGAACTTGACAATCAAACCTAACAGGATGACTTAAGGTTAATGAACTTGAATATTACGCTTAAGAACTTATAAAGCCCTTGAACTTTAGATTCAGCCTATCTCTCCAGAGTTAGGCTATAAACTGTAATAGATCATGAACTTGACAATCAAACCTAACAGGATGACTTAAGGTTAATGAACTTGAATATTACGCTTAAGAACTTATAAAGCCCTTGAACTTTAGATTCAGCCTATCTCTCCAGAGTTAGGCTATAAACTGTAATAGATCATGAACTTGACAATCAAACCTAACAGGATGACTTAAGGTTAATGAACTTGAATATTACGCTTAAGAACTTATAAAGCCCTTGAACTTTAGATTCAGCCTATCTCTCCAGAGTTAGGCTATAAACTGTAATAGATCATGAACTTGACAATCAAACCTAACAGGATGACTTAAGGTTAATGAACTTGAATATTACGCTTAAGAACTTATAAAGCCCTTGAACTTTAGATTCAGCCTATCTCTCCAGAGTTAGGCTATAAACTGTAATAGATCATGAACTTGACAATCAAACCTAACAGGATGACTTAAGGTTAATGAACTTGAATATTACGCTTAAGAACTTATAAAGCCCTTGAACTTTAGATTCAGCCTATCTCTCCAGAGTTAGGCTATAAACTGTAATAGATCATGAACTTGACAATCAAACCTAACAGGATGACTTAAGGTTAATGAACTTGAATATTACGCTTAAGAACTTATAAAGCCCTTGAACTTTAGATTCAGCCTATCTCTCCAGAGTTAGGCTATAAACTGTAATAGATCATGAACTTGACAATCAAACCTAACAGGATGACTTAAGGTTAATGAACTTGAATATTACGCTTAAGAACTTATAAAGCCCTTGAACTTTAGATTCAGCCTATCTCTCCAGAGTTAGGCTATAAACTGTAATAGATCATGAACTTGACAATCAAACCTAACAGGATGACTTAAGGTTAATGAACTTGAATATTACGCTTAAGAACTTATAAAGCCCTTGAACTTTAGATTCAGCCTATCTCTCCAGAGTTAGGCTATAAACTGTAATAGATCATGAACTTGACAATCAAACCTAACAGGATGACTTAAGGTTAATGAACTTGAATATTACGCTTAAGAACTTATAAAGCCCTTGAACTTTAGATTCAGCCTATCTCTCCAGAGTTAGGCTATAAACTGTAATAGATCATGAACTTGACAATCAAACCTAACAGGATGACTTAAGGTTAATGAACTTGAATATTACGCTTAAGAACTTATAAAGCCCTTGAACTTTAGATTCAGCCTATCTCTCCAGAGTTAGGCTATAAACTGTAATAGATCATGAACTTGACAATCAAACCTAACAGGATGACNAATGGTTCCCAAGGGATGGTGCATTTTTTTGGTGCACGATGGGTGCATTTTTCTAGCAAAAACGATAATATATCAATATTAACGGGGACATGTATTGAATGGAGACGGGGACATATTGCTTTGAATGGAGAAAACACATTCTCCGGTGTAGCTTAATCGGTAGAGTTTTGGATGCGAGATCTCCTCCTCGAAAATTTCCTCAGTTTAAATCCTATGTTTTAAAAATAATCAAGCCTACCTAATATACTTAATTAGTCCCTGACGCAACAGCCCATGAAGGTCCCTTGCCGCTATAACAAATCCTCGCCATTCCTCTCTATCCTTAGGTCATCTTTGACATCCTTGAGCCACCTCAATCTTGGTCTCCTCTTCGTATTCCGATCTTTCGTTCATCATTTTCTTGGTCCTTATCCAATTCTACCTTAGGCCCAATGCACACAGAAGAGGCGAGAGGCGGAGGCGCGGTGTGGGCGAGGTGCAGGCGTGGCGTGGAAGAGGCGAGTTAAACTGTCCAATGCACACAGAACAGGCGAGGTGGAGGCGCGGCGCGGGCGAGGTGCAGGCGCGACGTTGAAGAGGCGAGTAAAAACGGTCCAATGCACACAGAACAGGCGAGGCGGAGGCGCGGCGCGGGCGGGCCGTGGTGTAGCCAGTCGTGACTATACAATATTAAAAATTCGAAAGGAAAGGAAAACTTTTTTTTTACATACATACATATAAATTGAAAAGAACAAAACTTCAGTAGAGTAAGAACCAAATAAATAAAATAACTTCGTTACATACATATATAATATAAAAATTCGAGAGAAAAGAAAAATTTTCTTCATAAACATTATAATATTAAGATGAACAAAATGTTATATTAAAGTCAGGGTCGTCACGCATACTTAATCTTTATCCAAACACTATAAACACGACACAGTATAAAACTAACTATGTAGTAAAACTGAATTATGTAGAAACAATGCTGGTGGCACACAGGAGGCTCGCTTCTTCGAAATGAGTGAAGAGGCGAGGAAGAGGCGTGGAGGAGGCGAGTAAGCGGCGTTCACCGCGCCTCCGCCTCTCACCTCTTCTGTGTGCATTGGGCCTTAAGATAATAATAAATAGTGCAAAATGAGGAATAAAACATTATTATGTAAACAAATATTGGTATATGACCCACTCTCTGGTTCTGCTGTTAAAGACGCTGAAAAAAACAAACACTAAAATTTTTGTGAAAGGAGGAAAGACTCAGAAGGTCTTTCTTTTCTTTAACCCGTGGAAGCATTAACAATAGAGCATAGAATTATATATTATTATGTATAATTAATTGAAAATAATATAGCAAGCAAAGGAATATTTACTCCATTTTAACATAGGCCTACAGTTTGAGATTCTTAGAATTTAATGAAATAAAAATGTTAGTCTAATAAATTTGTAATTGGTTGTTATAGCTAATAATATTGTCATAGGGAATCGGTGTAGCTGAGTGGTTAGCGTACTCACAACTCCGCCGTATAAAATTTAGGTCCATTCACCGACAAATATTTGTTGGTAATTAAAACCTATTAATTATTTAAATTGTGAGTTCAATCCAAATTGATGGTTGATACTGTTAAAAGCAAGTTATTTAAAATGTCATGAAATAGTTTATCTGGGCACGGCGTAGCCAAGTGGCTAGTGTACTCGCAACTTACTTAAAACCTAGGTATAAACACCCGTAATATCAATGTGTTCTAATCCCAAAGACGTGTAAAATTCTCAAGCCTTTTTCTTTGGGCAGAGCCTCAGGTCTCAGGTGTCAAAAACCAAGGTAAAATACCCTTGTATCTGGTTATGATTGAATCCTAGACGGATCAGACATCTTTGACACTGATGATCACATCGAATAGATGAGTAAAGTGACTGGATTCCCCTTCCTGTCATAACCCAATCACGTAGACGAAGATCACAAGTAGATCATAGTAAAGTGCAGTGGCTGGATTCCCTTTCCTGTAATAACCTAATCACGTAGACGTAGATCAGTAAAGTGGCTGGATTTCCTTTCCTGTAAGAACCTAATCATGAAGTTCGGCGTTGTTTTAAATATATTGAGCGTGGGAAGAAAAAGAAAGAGCTAGTTTACAGCAAGAGCTAGTTTACAGCTGATAGAACTTATATGTATATATTATTGATAAGAGGGTTTTTTAAAAGTATAATTACTCATTTGAATTAATCAAAAACATGACCTTATTTAAAAATTAACGGAATTTACAAATTAATTAGCAACTTAAGCTCACTCATTGATTTATTTTCACTAAAGTAAGTTGGGAAAAAATTGCCAGATTTGAACAATTCTCTGTATTTAACGAATGCTGTACCTAAGAAGGTGTGCATGAGACCATTATTGTGCGCATTGCGCTTTTGGTGCAGAGAAAGAATTGCCTGATTTGATCAATTGACTCTGTATTTAACGAATGCTGTACCTAAGAAGGTGTGCATGAGACCATTATTGTGCGCATTGCGCTTTTGGTGCAGAGAAAGAATTGCCTGATTTGATCAATTGACTCTGTATTTAACGAATGCTGTACCTAAGAAGGTGTGCATGAGACCATTATTGTGCGCATTGCGCTTTTGGTGCAGAGAAAGAATTGCCTGATTTGATCAATTGACTCTGTATTTAACGAATGCTGTACCTAAGAAGGTGTGCATGAGACCATTATTGTGCGCATTGCGCTTTTGGTGCAGAGAAAGAATTGCCTGATTTGATCAATTGACTCTGTATTTAACGAATGCTGTACCTAAGAAGGTGTGCATGAGACCATTATTGTGCGCATTACGCTTTTGGTGCAGAGAAAGAATTGCCTGATTTTATCAATTGACTCGTTATTTAACGAATGCTGTACCTAAGAAGGTGTGCATGAGGCCATTATTGTGCTTTGCGCTTTCGGTGTAGTACTCAAGGTCATAGTTGAAAGTATCCTAGTAGAAGTTCAAGGTCAAAACAGGTGAACACTAGGCCATGGGACCAGTGGTCCAAGGCTGCCTTAAAGCTTTGGATTGGCCAGGCCCGCCTCTTCTGGTACCGTTACCATTAAGACAAAAGGAGTGGGAGATGGAAAGTAGGCAACTCGGCGCAGACCATCTTCAGTCTTTCGTCATAACCACACAAGGTAGAGTATCTTTTATTTACCGTTTTCTCGCAACTTATTCTTTAATCTAGTTTATGAGTGCCTGTTTCATTAAACGAACGATTCTTCAAACTCCATAGTTGAATTAGTATTACGTAAGTTTTTTAAACAAGAACTCATTATTAAAAGTTTCTTTGGTTAATATGAATACCTAACACATAATTTAATCAACTAACTATCTTTTGCAAAAAGAGCTAATTGGTAATGCTGACTAATATAATTCAGATTTAATTTAATCCTTTTATAAATAGTGAATATTAGTATAACCCAGATATGTAATGAAGAATCCATGCTTCACATAGGATCATATTAGCGCAATTACTTATAATAATTATACATGTGTAACGTTAACGGGCTATTTATACTAAATTTATAGCATCAATATTAACGGACTTGATATACTAATTTAGTATGAGCATCGTTAAGATGCAGATTATACTAAATTAACATTAGCAATGTAAATGCACATAATATAATCAATGATAATGAACAATAATTTATAAATAAACATTAGAAATGTTAACTTTCTATTTATACTAAATTATTAAATAGCTATATATTGACTAATTTAATATCATACTGAATTGATATTAGCAAAGTTTATGTATAAACAACGATAATGGTCAATCATTTATAAATAAACAGAAATATTATCGGGCTGCGGGATGTTAATACTGAACTAACATTAGCAAAATAATGGCCTGTTTAATTTCTATTAATACAAATATTCGCGCAAATTTGTCATCTGTGAGCTATTCTCAATTTGAAATCAAGTAGTGTCAACAGTAGTTATTTCTTGTGTTTAGCTAGTGTCATTTAACAATCTTTACTACTCGTTATTATTGTTGACAAAGTTTGTCTTGCGTAGAAATTTTAAAATCAAGTAGTGTCTTAAAAAGGTTTCTACATCTACATCTACAGTAGATCATTGCTACCGCATTCGCTTGTCACGTAGGAGGAGTTATTTTGTATTTTGTTTGTGTAAGTAAACAATCTTTACTACACACTATTATTGTTGACATAGTTTTTCTGGCGTAGAAATTTTAAAATAAATTTCAACCTTGAAAATTTTAAATTTAAATAAGCTAATATTGTTTTTAATTAAATTTCAGAAAAATATTGAATTGAGGCTTCAAATATTTACATTTTTTTTTACTTTCTCATATAAAGAGAATGTATTGAGATGGCTTAAAAATCGATTTTGTGATTTTGATGGATTTCCTTGTTTTGAGGTCCCTTAAGTCCAAAAATTTGGTATTTAAAAACGTCTAAACTACTGGACCGATTTTAACGAAATGTGGCATACATGTTCAGAAAAATAATACCCCGAGGCAAAACCACTAGGCTAAGTAGATTTGCCAAATTAAATTCCTACAATTCTGGCCAGTGATATAATTTTATGTTACAAAAAATGTGGTAAAATTTAGTTGTCTTTGATACATAAAAATCTTTAAAAATTTCAGTATATGTACTTACCATAAAAAAAAGTATTTTACATGAATAATTATTGTGTCGAGGAAAGTTTAAATGTATTTTCGTTGTTATTGTTCCAAATATTTTTTGAAATCTTTCGTATTATTTATAGTGATTTATTATATTGTTCACGACATATTAGCATACACTTTCTTTGTTTTGGTTGAGATAATTCTTTTATTTGCATAATGAACATCACGGGATATTTCTTAGAATATTAACGATTTTAAGAGTCAATATAAACCATAAAGCCTTTCTAAGATAAAAACTTATTGGAACTCTTGAATGAAGATTAATGGTTTGGTAATTTGCGGTTTTTTGCGGGAGAAAAGGTCTAGGCGTTCTTAAGATATCCAGCGATAGGATGATCATAAAACCATAATGACCTTTAAATGAAGAATGAAAGTGGACCAGCAAGTGCTTAAAGAACCCTTGAAAGTGTTTTACCACTAAGCCTCCAATCTACCATTACGGGCCACACCTGTCGATAAAAATTTCTCCTCCGAGCAACCAAACCTTGTTCAGGTAACGTTTAATTTAATTATAAGATCAACATTTGAGACTAGAACGTAATTAATACATTCACTTACTGTTATGAATGTTCTAGGAACTGAAAGCTCAAATCATTTTAATGTTTTTATCTGCAATTATTTGGTCTTCCCGTGATAATAATAATAAACATAAGAGAAATCGCTAATTAACTCGAGAATATTTAGTGTATAAGAAGAATTAGCAGTGAGAGTAAAAGTTGAAACTTAAGTGCCGAAACATTTATTTATTTCTCATTTATGTTCTTATTACGTCTTGAGGTACTGAAAATAAAATAGAGTATTGTCTGTTTTGAACATTTCTCGCTGTGGTTTTTCAGGAATTGATAAAGTTTAAAGATAACTCAACTTTAGGAAGAGCTCTTTGAATCTTTTTTTCTCTTTAGAATCAATAGATTAAAGAGGAATCTAACTTTGAGTATATTTCTCTTAAATTGGTCTTGTGATAGAGTAAAGAGAAAACGTAAATTAAACATAGAATCATTTGAATTCTTGTGCCTTCTCGTAAAACTAATGTTGGTCTAAAGATTCTTTAAATCTTCGGTCCTTTAAATAAAGAATGTTTTTTTACGATTTTGGTAGTACTCATACTACGGAAAGATTAAATTTTAATTTAAATAAAATTATAATTATTATTAACTACGGGAAACAATCAGAGAAAAACAAGCTCCAGCGCCGGGATTTGAACCACGGGCCTCCTTTATTTCCAGTAAAGAAGCTCTAGCCAACTAAGCTGTACTAAAGAATAATTTTCTCTTTTGATAACGATCCCTTGTCCCTAATTCTTTCAATTTTTTCTAGAAGTCAACATTAATGACATTAGAACTAGACCGAGAAAT
>KZ651144.1:11073-22115 GCA_001010745.2 Gerris buenoi | reverse complement strand
TATATATATATGCATGGGAAAGTCTTTTAGATAGTTAGATGTATGAAATTAAACTTATTTCAGTTTAATTTTTATTTTAAAGTTAAGACACTGTCTATATTTTGACAAGTTATAAAATAAACAGCCAGTCTATTTTGAAACATCGACCTATAAATCTTTGTTTTTCTTTCTTCCGCATTTATATATGTAATACGTGTCTGGACACCCCATCCAGTTCATACATCCATAACTGGTAAAACAAATATGGCCATTCAATGTAAAAAAAAATATGATATCCTTTTAACAGCAATCACCACTGTTTCGACAACATTGATCACAGGGTAGAGTAGTTGACATGAGGGGAAATAAAGGACATTTAAGAGTGTTAGGAACATAAAAGGAAGTGAATACAATCGATTTTGAAATGATGTGTACTTGAACCAAGCATCCTAAATTACACGAGTGAGCTGAAAATGGAGAAAGTAAATAAAATTAAGGGTGTAGAAGGGGAGAATGTCAAGGAAGATGCGGCTGCTTGACAATCCGGGTGAGGAGTCATTGTTCCGAGTGAATAGTCTCTACCGGAGCAACAACAACTAGATTTCGGTTGCTAATGTGTTTAGAGTATTCGAGAACTCCTGGATCCTCAGACTCCATTCCGGCGCTAATCCGATTGCCTTGTATAAGCTAACGCACCCGACCAATAAACTGGTTATCCGCCAATCACAACTATTCCGACGTCCCTTCACAGTCCCTCTCTGATTGATTTATTGTTGTAAAGCTCCCTTTAGACCTGTGCATTGAAAAACCTAGCCCTTCCAGCAACAGTCTGGCAACTTCCAATCTACCTATTCGTCATCTTCAATTTGAAGGTGTTCAATAGAGGTAAATTAAATCAACCCTTACAACTTATTGTTGCCATTAATGAATAAAGTTCTAGAATTAAAGCAAAGCTTTAAACGTTAAAGGGGTAAGTAGAAAAGAATACAAATTATCGTTTTATTATAAATCCCTTTGAAACTTTTCCGAACATAAAAAGTAATCGAACATTTAAAGAGTTTAAATATATCTATAAAATGCTTAAGTTACAAGATGTGTCTAGTAGAAGGAATGTAATTAAATCTTTTATTCGATTAGATGTCTATAAACTAAATATTAAAACAAAAAAATTGCTGTTGCAAATGAAATATAGGAAATGTGAATAAGTAAACAAGAAATTTTTAAAATTAAAATCCTTCTTCTGGTATGTTAATTAATTTCATGCATTTTTTAAAAGTACATTCATTATATATAACAATTAAACAAGTATAAACAGCTTTTCCCTTGCCGGGATATAGGGATTTTCCGTTTCCCGACAAAGGAACACCAACTGTTAGACTCATAGGGTACAAAACCTTATATGATTTTCTAAGAATTTCTGGTTTCCAAAATTACAACATAACCCAAGGACCACCTTTAAAAAAGGAAAATAAAATACTACGAACAATGATTGATAGCGTAACGAAGCATGTAATTGAGATAAAATAGATTACGTGTGGCACATGCCACGCGGTATAAGTTACCAGCAGTTGTTTTACAAAGGATAAAGTTTATTAAAATGAAATGAAGTTAAACCAGATATATTGTCTGTATTCGTTCCGAAACCGAACACAGACAATAGATCGGACAAAGGAATTTGAGGTAAGTGAAGCTTCTTTCACACACGCATTCACACCAGTTAAGTTAGAAGTTAAATTTATACATAAAAAATTGTTTCACACCAAAAACAATCATTCACACACACATTCACACTGAAGTTAAATTAAATACATGAAATTATAATATAAAATGGACTTAGCCGTGGTGACTTGACTACGGCGACGCTGCGGTTGCGACCTACGCTGCAAGCTGCTAGTCCAAGTCTTCTACTGTCTCGACTCGAAGAGATGCGAAGATGCGAAGTAAAATTAAATGGTGCTGAGGGCCCTGATACTAAACTATTGAAGTTAGATTATTTAAACATTAATAAAAATTGAAGGGTGACACGTGCACGTGTCGGTCGCTTTTCTTACAAAAGCGAAGATCCGTCGTCTGCAGATTCTGGAAGGCGAGTGCATATATCGCAGGATACGGATTCCTTATCTTGCTACGTAATTACGTAAGGAAAATCTTGCGTAGGATCATATGTGTTCGAATTCCAGTGAAAGATGATGCCTTTTCCGAACACGTTCGAAGAAAAGGAGGAGGTTGCATCGTGGTTTCCCGCGAATCTTACGTTATTTACGTTAACGAAGAAATGAGTTTAAACTGTAGAAGTGATATGTCCGTTTGTTGCTAAAATTGCCATTTTTTACAAAATAATAAAAAACATAAATAATAAAGTAAATAAAGAACAACTGTTGGTCTCCAACACCAACGAAGGCAGCTCCAGCCGGATTGCATCATCCTGACAAAGGATTACCCTGAGTAAAGGAACCCCCGGGAAATCCAAGTACAATCTATGGTCTAGAAAACATGTATAAATACGCCGATCTTCTATCCTGCCGCGCCGTCAGTATATCTTGTGTGTTTACTTGTTAATATATTCTGAATGTAGTTTTAAAAACTGCATGAAATCAATTTACAACATTCTAGAAGAAGGATTTTATTTTTAAATATTCCTTTTTACATTTTCATATTTCCTATATTTCTTTTACAACAGCAATTTTAATAACCCTAATATTATTGGATAATAAAGGATTGCGCGAGATCCTGTTGTTTACTCTATTCTTGTAGTTATTGGCATTTTATTTGCAAACAATAGATCCGTTCAAAATACAATTGATAGAATAATTCATATTTTAAATTTTAAAATCAATAATCATAATGTCAGTTTGCTATAAACATTTTTTAAATATTATATCATCAGATAAAATGGGATCATTCCTAATACCACAACTATATATTTAAAACTTTCACTCACATGGTGAAGTTATAGATAAGTACATCCATATTGTTGATCTAAAACCTAATTAACGATCAATATTTGTCTTACTTGTCTGCAATGAGCGAAATGCAAACAGCGGTAAATCAAAATCAAGTCAACCACTTCTATAAGTCTAAATAACTATAAGTAGGTATGGGGACACTCTGGCCGACCCCCACTCCTGACCCCCTACGTCATACCCCCACTCCTCGAGGCCACGCCCACCCCCCANTAATTAATTAAAAATTGTTGGTACAAGAACATTAAACATAATGAAAAAAAATTATGTTTAATTTAATTTTTTTTTTTTTTAAATAAATGAATAATAAAAATAATAGTATGCTACCTTTTGCAATATTTCAACCCCTCCTTGGGACATTCTCAAGCTAGAAATATATTTTATTAAATATAATAAATACTATACATGTATTAACTATTTTCCATGCATTCTAATTTCTGCATTTGTTTTTTTATGATTGCTCCTAATTAGTGATTTGTTTGAGTTAATTTAACTACATATGATGTTTTCAAGATATTTCAATAAAAACGATATTAAGTGCATGCAAAGCACCATATCTGATGAACTATGATAAAAGTCCTTATTTTTGTACATAAATTTATTCTGCTAAAGACTTGATTAATCTAGCATCATTATTAAAGATTTTAAGGTATAAACACATACTTGGTTATGAGTATGAGGGTATAATTCTTCCTATTTCCCCCTCCACTTTATTTTTGTCGGCGACTCATTGAGAAAAGTGGCCAGATGGTACAACTCTTTGGTTACTCTCATCCATTGCAGCAGAGTGTATGTATTTCTGCACTTCATCATTAGTCACACTGAATCCTAGGCTGCAAAGTTCATCAAATATGAATCGAGAATCAAAATTTCTGTGAAACTAAGTCTACATCAAGAGAAAATTGGGCATATCAGAGAACGAGGCAAATCGAAACCTGCTTCAGGTCATTGTGTTCGAAACTAATTGGGACACCTATCCAAAAAAGTTAATAAACTAGGGGAAAATATTTAGTTAGTTCCTTTTATTGCTGTTGTGTTTTAAGGTAAAATAAGACGTCCCTTTAGGATATTTCGACCCTCCTTGGGTCATTCTCAAGCTAAAAACAAATTTTATTAAATATAATAATTACTATACAGGCGCATTAACAAAGTTACAGACATTAACCCCTATTTAAACNCCCTTGGCTACGCCTCGGGAATTAAAAAGTCTAATTCCCTCGGCTTCGCCTCGGGAATTAGGGAACATGATTCCTTCGGCTTCGCCTCAAGAATCAACTTTTTCGCTCAGGGAATAATGGCTTACTTTACTCCCTAGGTGCATAAATAACTATTTTATTGTGAATAATAAAAAAAATATGTTATTCAACACTACAAATAATTTCAGTTTTTCTGTCCAAAAAATTTGTTAAACTGATAGTAAAAATGTCTTGTTTTCATAGTAAGTAGATTTCCTATTTCCCCCTCCACTTTATTTTTGTCGGCGACTCATTGAGGAAAGTGGCCAGATGGTACAACACTTTGGTTACTCTCATCCATTGCAGCAGAGTGTATGTATTTCTGCACTTCATCATTAGTCACACTGAATCCTAGGCTGCAAAGTTCATCAAATATGAATCGAGAATCAAAATTTCTGTGAAACTAAGTCTACATCAAGAGAAAATTGGGCATATCAGAGAACGAGGCAAATCGAAACCTGCTTCAGGTCATTGAATTGCTTCAACTAATTGGGACACCTATCCAAAAAAGTTAATAAACTAGGGGAAAATATTTAGTTAGTTCCTTTTATTGTTTAATTTAATTGCTGTTGTGTTTTAAGGTAAAATAAGACGTCCCTTTAGGATATTTCGACCCTCCTTGGGTCATTCTCAAGCTAAAAACAAATTTTATTAAATATAATAATTACTATACAGGCGCATTAACAAAGTTACAGACATTAACCCCTATTTAAACATTACCAATTTATAACAACTTATTTTTCACTACATTGGAATTATATGAATTCTTAGAAATAAAACTGAATTGTCTGGCTCACCGATTTCCTCTAAAATATGTTGTTCTCTTCAATTTTTTTTCTTGTTTTCTTCAACAGAAGCAACATCTGATGAACAAGAATAAAAGTACTTATTTGTGTACATGTATTTATTTCGGTTCTGATGAGTTTAGCTGAAGATTCGATAAATCTAGCATCATTAAGGCTTTTGAGGTATAAATACTTGGTTATGAAGGTATAATTTTTCATATTTCCCCCTCTACTTTATCTTTGTAAACATTTTACATTTACAAACTAATAGTCCAAGATCCGGATATAAGGAATATTACCCTCATCTGTTATTTAATTGGAATAAAGAATATATGATAGAGAATTTATAGATTGATACATCGCAAATAGGTTGCCTAGCGAAATCGCGTACCGATTATGTTAAATAATAAACTGTTCATAACCTTCCCCTTACTTCAAATTCCCCGATGTGTTATTTATGAAAATCGGAGATTAACTGAGAGAATTCATCTCAAGAAATTCAAAAATAATGGTTGCCAACTTTCCTCTCTGGACAACTATGGAGTTGCCAGGTATTACAGGTGAGTAACGTAATTAATATACCCTCATCAGTTATTATATTGAGTTATATATCAAATGAAATGTAATTGTTAGGTTCATAGGGTTCAAACCTTATATGAGTTACTAAGAATCTGAATTCCAAAATTTCTGTACGAAATGATTGCTATAAAAATACCCAAAGGACCACCTTAAAAGGAAAATAAAACTACGAACAAAAAATTGATAGTTTAACGATAGAGCATATAATAAAATGATAAGTTACGTGTGGCACACGCCACGATGTGTATAAAGGTTACCAGTGTATTACCTAACATCAATTCTGGGGTGACACCCCGGGAACCTAGATCACTAGGGTTATCACAAGAAGCCACTTGCTGCCACTCACCTGCTGACGTTAATTCATTCATTTTTTCCACACGATTAGCAAAAAAAGTTTTTAAACGATGAGTGGGTGTTTGCAACCATTAAAGGACAATCATACTGTCAGAGAAAAAGAAAACTTTGGGATTAGAAGGAAGTCGGTTACAAAAATTGCTCAGATTCTGCCATACTCGACCAGAAAGCAAAGCAGCACAGGGTTCCAGACGAGGAATAGTCAACCTTTTGACAGGTGCAAGTTTGGTTTTAGCAAACAAAAGATGTACCTGAACACACTTTTCAGATACAGATCTTAAGAAAGCCGCAGAAAAACTACTTCTAGAGGTTTTTCTAAGCAGAGTTTACACGTCGGAGCTTCCGATTCACTACTTGTAGTTTGTAGTTCAGACGAGTTGTAATTTTTACACGTACAATCTTTTTTCGATGAAATTATATCCTTTCTTCATAAGAACATAGAACGGAACATGGAACATGACTTTGAGAACCACTTTGCATGTTCCGCCCTGGGATCGTCATCATTTTCCCAATCTTTGAGTCCTTCTCCGCAGTTACAACATGTATTTCGGTCTTCTCCAGTGTAATAAAATCCTGCTTCACTGAGAAGTTTCGATTGACCCAGTCCACATAGTACATTCATAGTACTAATTGATACTATCTACTATACATTTTCTAAAATAAAAGAACTAGTGATGCGCTGCATAAAGAACTCGCGTAGAATTGTGTCCTTTTATCAGCCATACTATGTTTTCAATATAACTACCAGGATAATATTTCAAAAAATCTTTTGTACATTTTCATATTTTTTCCAATTAGATTTGAAAATGTTCTAGCCGGATAATAGTTTGAATCAAGTTTTATATCAAGTTTAGTTATAGATTTAGTTTTATAAATTCTGTTCAATATATCACTATGCTAGCACTCCTATCACTTTTAACGTTAAACCGATGTAGGGGTTTGTTAATAATATCCCCTCATACACCTATGAATGGCATAAAAGATGTTTTACATTCACAAAACTTTATAATAATTAGTAGTTATTTCTTTTATGTTTAAGAAAAATGTATAGAATATCTTAACATTTATGTACAAATAGATTATTTACATTAGTAATTTTAAGATGTATAGTATAATTTAGATAAATGAATTGACTTGTTTTTTTAACTTTACAAATAATATAAAAACAAATTGCAACAAATAATATAATATTTAAAAAAAATTTACATTCTTAGTACTTATCAAATATTTCTTTTATTTTAGANATAAATAGGTGCGCGTATTGATATTTTATTTTAGAAAATATTATCAAATTTACCATATAAATTTGACAATTCTTTAAATTTAAGAAAAATGTATATGTAGTATATATCATTTTAACATATATGTAGAAATTACATGTTTTAGAATAATACTTAGCCTTATTATGTTCAACTATTTGACTTTGCAAATAAAACAATAATACTACATACAATTATCTGCTTTAACATACCAATGGTTTAATAATAATTTATAATAAAAAGTAGATATTTCCTTTATGTTTAAGTATAGTTATAGAATATTTTACAATTATATTATTTACACTGACACACAGTATTATTTTATTAAACTGATTGACTTTTTTTAGTTAATTTTACAACTTGGGATAAATAACAATATATAAAAGAAAGATTTAAATACATAATACAAAGCAGATATTTCTTTTATTTTAGAAAATGTATAGTAGATAGTATCAAATTTACCATACAGTGAGATAATTCTTTAGATTAAAATAAAGTATATGGGAATATATATTTTAACACATAATATTATGTGGAAATTATATGCTTTCACCTAAGAACAATACTTATACAAACACACATTGTTAATAAAAGTAGTTTTGACATTTTAACGTTGTACTGTGTATTTATTTTAAATTCTCTAGTTCTGTAGTTATATGCGATAAATAATGTATAAAATAAAACTTTACATGCATAGTACAAAGTAATTTTTTTTTTATTTTAGAAAATGTATAGAAGACAATATCAAATTTACAATATAGTGTGATAATTCTTTAGATTTAAGAAAAGAGTACACCTCATTTTATTACATAAGTAGAAATTATATGTTTTCGAACAATACTTATACAAACAAGCATTGTTGATAAAAGTCGTTTTTACATTTTAATGTTATACTGTGTATTTATTTTATTTTCTCTAGTTCTGTAGTTGTATGCATCATTGTCATTGTCAATGGTAATGTTTAAGGATAGTCAGTGTAAAACCCTTTTTGATCCACAATCTATACAATTATCACTTACTATTTTTAATTTACCAAAGAAGATGTTAACTATGAAATTTTAAATAGAATAATATCATTGTATACAGTTTATAAACATTTCTAGGTTATTACAAGTCTAATTTTTCTTCATTTGTATACTAATTCCATTAGTTCAAATCAGTTGATATTACAATTATAGTAAATAAGGGGTAATAGGGTCTGAGAATCCCAAGAAGTAAACCTAGAGGATAGAACATTCTATCAAATCCTCATATATGAATAAAACTTTTCTTCGAAACTCAAACATGAGTTCGAGGGTTCAAACCCCACCGATACATGTATGTGTACAGCACTGTACACATACATGTATTTTTTACCGGAACGCTTGGCAGACCGTGTGTACAGTCATCTTTCAGTGGATGTTCACGAGTATCTTAGAACAGTAATCTACCGTGGAAAAACCAGTCAAGGCGCGTTTAAAATCGACTTTGGCCACTAAAAAAAAAAATCATGTAGAATGTATGTATATGTATATATGTAGCTGTAAATAAATGTTTTAAAATAACTACTGTTTTGTCGATTTGTTTTCTTTATTATATACATTAGAACCTTTTAAACTATAATTAGTTTTTTTATTTTAACATTTAATGCTTATTTAGTCAGTGTGAATACTTATAAATATACAATGATTATCATAGGAATTCAAAATAAATTATAATGTTATAAGTAGACAGAGGGTGAATAAAACCTTAGTCGTGTAAGATCGTAACTGGACCCAGATCGAGAACCGTAGTCTTTGAAATCAAAGAAGATAAAGATATTATCTGTTTAGTGATTTTAAAAGGTCTAAAATTGAAGAAAAAATAGAACAAGCTTATAGAAAACCCATAACTTTCACCTCTCATGCCCGGAGGCTCTTTTTTTTGGACGAAGTAAGCAGGTGGTTAGAGGTATTCGCACGAGAGACAAAAATGGAGGAGTGGGGGGAGCCATTTATGTCCTAGAATGCCCACAACAAGACGAGACAAAAACGGAGGAGTGGGGGGAGCCATTTATGTCCTAGAACGCCCAAAATGTACCTACTACTGTCTTTGGCAAAATACTTGGGAGTTCAGATTTAAAACGAAGCAGAGAGCTAAGCTTACAGTTTTCCCCGAGTGCAATAACTTTTTTGTCGACCTTTAGCAGAGGATAAAATACGCTCTTTACGAGAAGAATCTGTATTGTATCTATATTATAAAATGCAAAACAAACGAACACTTGCCAAATCCATAAAATTTTTATTGATATAAAAGAAAATCTTAAATTTTGAATACTTTCTAAACAATATAAAAGAACATTTTTAGAAACGTCTACCTAATTAAAATTTAATTTTTTTTTATTACAGGAGTTGTTATTTACAGTAATAAAGGAAAAATAAAATGTGTTAAAATAACATTAAGTGCCTCTTTTTATAAGGCATAAGGCATTTGATATCATAATTATTATTATTCTATTATTATTTTTTTTTTTACTCATCTTGTTTTAAACGCAGTTTTAAAGGATTAATTAAACGTCCTTTTAACGTTCCCTTTCATTAAACAAAATAAATTAATTCANTAAAGAGAGGATTTTATAAAAACATCATGCCCCTAAAAAAAAAAAAAAAAAAAAAAAAAAAAAAAAAAAAAAAAATCCCCCCCAAAAATTCTCAGTGCGCAACTTGCGCTATGAAACCTACTTCTCGGCACCCCTGTGGGCGCTTATACCGTGTTTTGATAGAACCGTATTACAAAGTTAATAATGCAAGTGCAATATAGTTGTATATTCAGTACTCAGTACTTGATGATGTAGTGTATAAGAACAAGGACAAACGTTTGCTAACACCTGTTTGTCAAGAATGCGCGTCCGGAGTGGACGTCGTGTTTGCAGTTGTTTGCAAACGTTTGCAAACCCTGTTTGTCAAGAATGCGCGTCCGGAGTGGACGTCGTGTTTGCAGTTGTTTGCAAACGTTTGCAAACCCTGTTTGACAAGAATGCGCGTCCGGAGTGGACGTCGTGTTTGCAGTTGTTTGCAAACGTTTGCAAACACCTGTTTGTCAAGAATGCGCGTCCGGAGTGGACGTCGTGTTTGCAGTTGTTTGCAAACGTTTGCAATGGTTTGCAACCGTTTGCAAACCCTGTTTGCAAGTGCGCGTTTGGTCGAATTTGGTGCGAATGCGCCCATTATTTTATCTTGCACATGCGCACAAACATACATTTATTTAGGCCTATATCTTTAAAAGTACTCATCTGATTAATGTGAAATTTGGATGGATTGTCGAAAGTAGCCCGCAGATGGCCCCAACTCAATTTTAACCGTCTGCGCTCTTTACATTTTCTAAATTGATACATTAATTCACAACTGACAGACAAAAAATTGATCAACAGACCGACAGAAAGGGATCAATTTAGAAACTGTAAAGAGCGCAGACGGTTGGGCACAAAGTGGGTGGTTGCCCCTAGTGGCGATTGTATGAAAACAAACTTTCCTTTGCATGGTTCCACCAAGTTTAATTAATTTATCTCAAACTGTTCAAAAGTTATGATGGGATGGGGGACCACCCTGTATAATAAAAATTAGTTCAAAAAAATGCATAGGAAAAAAATAAAACGTCAAAAAACGAAGAGAAAAAAACAAATCCCTTTTTTTAGGGTTTCGTTGGTAAAACCAAAAAAAAAGAAACCCTTATAGTTTCGTTCATGTGTCTGTCTGTCACTCTGTACGGTTCCAATAACTTTTGAACCAAAAGAGATAAAAGCGTGAAACTTACCAGTGTTAAAGATCGTTTTGACGCGCACACAGGAAAAATATAGAGAACTCAAAATAATCAGCTGTTCAAATTCAAAATGGCGGATAATTCACATCGCGAGAAAAAAATATTTTTTTT
>KZ651143.1:781223-793043 GCA_001010745.2 Gerris buenoi | reverse complement strand
TCGTCACATGCAGACTTAAATGTAAGGGATCGAGTTTTAAATACCAGGGAGCGCAAATAGGAGATAAAAGTACTATTCTAGAAAAAATAAAACCAAGTATAACTGTTGTGAATCGCTGCTTTTACAGCCTAAGCAAGGTATTATAATCGAAAAATATATCTAGAACATGTATAAAATAGATATGTATGACTGAAATAAGACCAATTGTAATGCATGGTTCATAGACTTAGCAGATAACCAGAGAGAGTAAAATCTTCATTCAATGATTCATTTCCTAAAATGTCTTCAATATAAGGGTAATAAAGTGATCTTTATTTTTTTTTTTTATATATATTATGTTTCTGAGAAATATTTGGCTTTAATTTCGAAATGGGTTTGAAGTTTCTTCAATTGAGATGAAGAGACCATAGTAAAAAGATATCGTTTATTTAAATTAAATAAAAGAAAGAGTATATTGTATAATATAAAATAAAAAATGAGAGAACATTGTAAAGAGATTCTTGACTTTGAATATAAAATACAAGAGATAAAAAAATCAAAGGCAAAATTCTATGTGTCACATATTTTGTATAGCAGAAGTTTCCCGTTAAAAGTGTCATTTTTAGAGAATATATATTTGTTCTTGATCTTTTGGATGTTGAATTAAAAATAAAATTTAATTTAGTAAATTCATTTTAAACCTTTACTTCTAAGTACTTAAAAAAGAGGGAAGAATATAATGAAAAGAAGAATTTAAAAATAGGCAGTAAATCAGTGTAACATATCTTTATCGCGTCATATATTATTAGCCACATTATTATCAAATATATATCCAACTGGAAGTTTATAAAGGAATTCTGTGATTATGTTTCAATGCCCAAAATGGTCACATTTATTTTATTACTTGTGTGTTGAGATTAATATAGGGCCTAAGGGTTACTTTCAACAAACGAAAGATAAGATAAAGATGTAGGTGTTAAAATAAGAGCAAAGAGTGGTGAAGAAGATTGAAATTTATGTAGGACACCAAGTGGGAAAATTATGGTTGGTGTGGTTATGGTTGATTAGCGTTGATCTGGGGCATCACATATAGAAATGGAAAAACTAACAAATATAATGCATATGTAATTAAAGTGTTTCCTGTATATTGACCAAAATTGCATAATTTATGGATACTTTCATTTCGTGCTTTTTCTTCTAATAAATTCTACTCTTCAGTCCTCTATCATGGGAGAAATTGTAGAAAGGTTAATGCAGCGTATCCAAATCCAGAAATAACTGGAATTAATAGGGCTTCGAGGGGGGCCCCCAGTCCTGAACGCAAGAGGTTTTTTTGTGGTGAGGGGCCAAAAAGTTCTTGCAGGGGGCCCCCAATGCTCTAGCTACGCCACTGCAGAAAATAAAACTAAATGTTAATAATTTAAAAATAACAACACAGCTTTTAAACTAACTGTATAATAATATTCTACCACTTTTGGACAGTGGTTTAGTTTTATTAAGACGATTATGATAAAATAACAAATTGTTTAACGAACTATTACTTCATATATTATATTACTATCGACTCTTTTAAATTCGGCCAACACCAACTTTGAAGCTAGAAGCTTACCCTCTCCCTTGATTATATAATTGTGCAGTTCTTTATCTTTATTATTACAGTTATACCGAGTGTTTGATCCAATTAGAGGGAATTAGAAGCCAAACATTCAAACTAATACAACTTACCAATCCACTGATTTTAAGTGCTTACCTTATTATATTTCCACAATACTTATTACATCCTATTACACTTTACTTAATGAAGGTATGACCAAAACCAAAACATTATTAGAAGTTTAAGTGTAGCTATAGGTATTGGACATACTAGAAGCTCTGGAAGCTGGAGCTTAGGGGATCGATTCTATTTTTTGATCTCCAGTTAGGAGTCCACCTAGCACAATTATTATATTCTTAATGGAAATGGAAGTGGCAACTGTTTACGCAGTTGCGAATTCAAACTATACAATTTATATTATACATCATATGGAGCGACACGCCAACCCTGAATCAACCATTACATAAATAGTTTGTTTTATGGAGATCTTGCACGACTGATTTTAATTATTTAAATGAGAGGCTGTACAAAGAGGTCAAGCATCCAAAGCTAAGTTTAATGCTAGTAGATTAAAATCCTGTGCTTACCTTAATATTCGGCTAGATCAAATAAAAGAGAAACTTTATGATTGTATGTCGTGTTGAAATCATGGAAGGAGGTATTGCTTGATGAGAGGAGTTATTATCCTTACAGAAACACCAACTCTACCTCTAATGTACTCTGTAATGTTCACAATACTTCATTACGTTTTCATATGACGTTTAGACGTGTTAACGTCCTGTAATCCCCGCTTTGGACATCCCAGTAATAAAGTAACTGCTAAATCATAATTATAATTTACCTGCACATATTTTCCAACTCTCAGGTGAAAATTCACGTCACCCATTTTACTCATCCTTTTTTGTTTTATCAGATTTTGATTAATTCCCTCTTATAGATTAAATATTATCTATATCTGAAGTTTGACCGTTAGCTTAACTGTCATTTCTATTCATTCATTTGATTTCTACTAATGATATTGGTCCTCTCTAATGCATAATATTATAATCATTAAGTACGTATTATTAGTTAAAATTAATGATTAAAGATTATGTCTAGTTCGTTATAAAAGTCGAAAAGTAAAGGTCATACGTGAGCTGAGGACAATATAACAACAATATAAAACTGAGGACAATATTAGGTATATAGGTTTTATACCTAATATAAACTACTTCATTAAACCCAAATAAATTAATCAGAACCGATGCCTATAATTTCGGTTTTTTACAGTGAAGTGATTAAATGTTGGCTGAACTTAACGACATGATACGGTCGAGAATGGTTTGGCGGCACAACTTCGCTTAATTTATGCACTTGAGAGATAATATTCATTTGTCAAACAGTACATTTGTATGATTTAAACATTCGAGAAATTATAAATGTATGTTTGGTTCATAGGAGTGTTTATATCCCTTTGTCAACAACAAAAAAAAAATACGTTGGAGTGAGGCCCCTCTATAGGCCGTTTACCCAAATTTTTTATTTGGTCACTAATTTTGCTATTTGGGCTTTATACAATCTGTGGGATAACTACAGTAGTTAAGTTCCACAAAATATTATTAAAAACAATTCATTAGTAAAAGCTTTGAATTTTTTATTTCGCTGCTTACCTTTGATAAGCTTGGAAGGTAAGCCATGTGATCTTTCTAAAGAACAAAACATTTGTATACCTCCGAATTCAAAAATTTCCAAGATTTAAATCCATTTCAAACATCAGGGAACTTTTTGGTCCCGGGCTTGTCTGTTTTTTATTTCTATTTAAAAAAATCGGTCCGAGACAGCTCAGGCAAACTTTCTCATATACGAGTTCATAATCACTTAGCCCATTATTTACATTTAATTATTATTGAACATTTCATCTAAATTTATCATAAAAATAACTTCTCCTGGGCGGGGAATCGAACCCGGCCTCTCTCCCTCTGCGTTTAAAGCTATTTTCTCAGGAACTAGGTTTTTCTATATTTGAACTAGATTTGTATTTAAATGGACAACACTTTAGAATTATTTTAATCAAAATCTTCGGAACCATTTTCAAGAAATAATTTTTTAAAACTTTTTTCGTGAGTTTTTGGGGGAGCGCCCCCAAATTTGGAGTGGAGCAAAAATTCACGTCTTTATTTCGGCTCGGGGTATGACTTTTCTGTATGAACATGTATGCCAAATTTCGTCAAAAATCGGTCCAGCAGTTTAGGCTCCAGGCGTCTGCAGATAGACATTTTTTTAAAAAACCACTTTTTTGGACTCAGGGGACCTCAAAACGTGTAAATCCATCAAAATCTCAAAATCGAATTTTCGCGTCATCACAATACTTTCTCTTTATATGAGAAAGTTAAAAAAAAAACTATTACTATGACGTTGAAAATTTCGTTTTAAATACATTTAAATGTCAATTAAACACAAAAATAGCTTCCTCGGATAATAATCTAGTGTTGAGATAAATATCCCAATACCGTTCGAGACAATTAAATTCTTAAAAACTAATTATTTCATAAAGTAATTGGGCTCTAAATGGAAAACTATTTTCAATAACTATGACGCAATAGTTTACTGTAAACTACCCATTGGATTTCTATAAAATTTCGTCAATAAGCAATTTGTTTCCTAAATAAAGAATAAATATGAATACCTACATAGATGATATATCAAAACTATTCTAAAACGTATTCTTTAATTAAAACAGGTGCATTATATGTCCGGTCCACTTACAGGGACCCTATATCTAACTTTGCATATCGGAACTAAGTTTGAATACTATGTGACCAAAATTTATATAAAAAACATTTTTATAAAAAAAGTTTTAAAATAGTAATTTCATAAAAGTATGCTTAAAGCTGAATTTTCTTCTATGACGAAAGATTGCAAATATTACAAGGGACAATTTTAAACAACTTTCTAATTAACTTTATCTTCCCGTATACCATTGCTAGATTTTCTTAACATATAAGAGACAAGAGAAAGTGAAAAATTATGCTGGTATTTGATATGGTTACATGCGGGTCAAACTTTTCCCATTCTCATTCTGATATGATTTTTATTACACTTATTTAATATTTCTTTATGAATGAGATATTATTTATTCTACTAGTCGTTAAACTGCTTGCTATGAAGAACGGCTTTTTTATTTCCCTGATCTTAGTAGGTAATAAAAAAAAGTTGTCGTAGAGTTTATTGTTAAAACATATTGAGACATTTGTTAGTTTTACAACCATTAAGTTATTAAATCACCGTGTTAAATATATATNTGGCTAAAAAAGTTTGATAATAAATTTAAAAAATTCCCCCCTCCCCTACCATTTATAAAAAGTAAAATTTGTCTGATTCTGATTTATGCGAGGTCAATTTATAGGTCTCATTGAGTGCATTAAAGTTGTGGTGTTGCTTTTTTTGATAAAAACAACATGGAAGCTATTAAAGGGGTAAATAAATTCATGTTTGAAAATTATTTTTGTATATTATTAAAGAAATAAATAACAAATACGATTTTCTCAATAGATGCTTTCATGTTGCTTTTATCAAAAAAAGCAATACTACAACTTTTAATGCACTCAATGAGACCTTTAAATCGACCCCGTATAAATTTGAATCAGACAAATTTTACTTTTTATAAATAATTTCCCCTTAAAAAATAGCTCTCACCTTGTTTTTATTAAAAAAAAATAAAAAAACAACGATTCAACTTTTAATGCACTCAATGACACCTTTAAATGGACCCCTCATGTATTAGAATCAGACCAATTTGACATTTTATAAATGGCCGGGGGGGGGGGATTTTTGAAATTTGACTATCGGCATTTTTTATGCGAAAAATAATTTTGGTATAGTATTTAAAAAAAAAAGTTATTAAGAATACTTAATTCTTGAATAGTCGAAATTTGGACAGGTTTCCTCAAATACAGTTTTAGAAAATTGTACTCTCTGGGTACAGGGTACATTTTGAACAAAAAGTAATACTATAAATCTTCATTCAAGATTTTATGAAGAGTGACTTTTCTTCGAACATTGGTTTTTATTTGGAATTTACACGTAAACTCCATCCAAGGACACACTTTATATATAATAAATAACAATAATGTAAATTTTGATAACAATTGAATTGTTTAGCAATATAATTAACACGACTGTAACACTGCTTTAAATATAGGATCTTGAAAAAGGAGTAGGTATACCTAAACATATAGGTAGTTTGCTTCAATTTTGTTTTCTCAGATGTCGATAAATTAATGGGAAATATAAAAACCAAAGCTCTCTCACACACATTACTAATTCTCTCACTTCATAAATAGGTCGAGGCTTGAAATTTAGTACGGCTAATTAACTTTGAGGTGGTAAAATATACCTACTACACACAAAAAAGTTCAAATTTAGGAGAGGGAAAGGAGGGCGTGTAAAAATCTGTGATTTCAAGCTAGAAAATATAAAATTTTTGGAAATGGCCAATGATAAAAGTATGAAATCAACTCCAGCCCTAAATACTGCTTTTAAAAATTTTAATCAAGGCTTCACCTTAGGACATAAGTACCCCCATCCGCCACCCCTACTAAGAATTTATATTGCGGTGGATTGGGGAGGATTGCAGAAAAAAGTAATCAGGACCAACAGTTACCCTAAAGATAAAAAGTTAGAAAAAGAGCTCAAAGCCCCTACATGGATATACACCATCCCTTATCTACCTAATATATGATACGAGTTGTTGGGGTGGTTTTTGAAGACTTAATGTACTTAAGAACTAGATATTCTAGTGGAGCGTGAATTTTAAATTAGCAATTGGGTAAATATCAAAAGTCTTCGAAGATAGCTACTTTGACCGTATATTAGGCGGCCGAGGAACCAGCTGTTACAAATATATATGTATATGGAGGTAAAGTAAGAATTGCGATGGCTCATTTTTCCGAGATATTAATGCCAAAACATTTAAAAGAACAAGGGTTTGACTGAGTTCTAACGGACCGATTTTCCTGTCGAATAAAATAGATTAATAGATTTCATTTTTCAAAGGCGATTACTCTCGGAAAAGAAGGACATTACAATTTTACTTAAATCAATTTATTTTCCTGCTCATTTACATACCCATCAACACGAAATTAAGTCAATACGTAGGACGGAGGGATCAGTTGCTTTAACAATCGACGTAACCATCAATTTGATACATTTGACCTCTGGCGCATACAAATCAGATAAATATTGGTTTATCAGGTCAGTGCTTTTTGTGTGAGTGCATTAACCATTGAGATCAACCCCAATTCCAAATACGTACAAAACATTAATTCATGTTTGGTAGCAATAACAATAACTAAGCATAAACAGCCAAATGCAATTTAATTATAACTAACGATTATAAAAACCCGGCGTAGCCGAGTGGTTACCGTTCTAGCAACACCGCGCCGGAATCCTAGGTTTGTAATACCGACAAACATAACGAGTTCGATTCCCAAAGAGGTGACTTTTATTTCTCACTAATAGTCACATCGAGCAGATGTGTAAAGTGATCGTTATATAGAAGTTTGCTATTAAATAATAAAAAAAATAAAAAGAAATTATAACTGATTTCCATTTTAATCCCAGTAGTTTGTTTGAAATTCAAAGACTAGAATCTTAATGCTAACATTTTACTGACGTGTAAATGAGTCAGCAACTGCAACATCCAATTTTAAACCAAATTTAGGGGCCTTTTTTAAAAAGATATATTATGGAGTAAGCCCTTGAAACAGGGTTTAAACAAAAATTTAGAGCCTAAAATCTGTCAACAATTTAAAAAATATCATTTAAATCTAGTTTAATACATCGTGTCACAGCAGACACACCTTTCCTACAGGCGCAATAAAGTTTTGCCTCCTTCCATAAAAACATCTAATGTCAGAATAAACCAATACAACAATACGCAGCCTCAGATAAATATTAATAAATAATTATTTCATTATGTTCTTTACAATAATTAATGCGTTTGGTAAATACAGAAAGGTTTTGAGCTAAGCACGGAAGCCCAGGAGGCTGGGGTCGCATTGATCTTCTGCATTCCTAGGGTCAACCACCCGCCCCAGGACCTTACTATAGTGCGTTACTCCGCACTACACGCAAAAATAAATTTTTATATGTATCACCACATCTAGCGGGTGATAGTAAAATTGAAAGTTATTCTTCCTCAAGAAGAATGAGAAAAAAACATTAGAATTAACTGGTTATCAAATGAGAGTAGTAAAACTTAAGTTTTCGTCGTTATAGTATACAAAATATTATTCTTAATAATTTTATAGTGCATACAATTGTACATGATAATAAGGTATAAATAAATATAATATAAAATAATTTTTAAATGAAAATTAACTACAAAAACATAGATTCTTTGGGTAAAACATTAATAATTCATCAAGTTTACCTTAAAATAATAAGTATCCGATAAGTAGTCAATCTGCTCGAGGTTATATCTCGATCGAATCGGTTCGAAGAAAATCAAATCACATCACACAAACAGACACAGAAGGTAAAATTCAAACGGTGTTTATTTTGGGGGGGGAAAATTGAATGCAAAGTAGAGAAAAACGGTCACGTTTAACAAAGCAAAATCCGACACAAACTTCACCGAACAGTAGTTGAACGCGGACTGAAGAGTTGAAGAGATTGGAGCACAGGGGAGTTAGTAAAGGTGGGGGAGGCGTGGCTAAATATCAGCTGTTAAACTTACGTATAATCTGCTACCTAGCGGATATTTTAGTAAACTAAACATCATAGAATTGAACCGTCAGCGCTGCATGGCGATATATTCTTTAACTACTAACCTTATCATTTATCAATATCTTTTGTTGTGGTTGTGATGCCGTATCGTCGTATTTACTGAAAATACATGTTTTTAATTGAAACTGCTTTTGTAATTGATTATTTAGTATTTTTTCTACGTAGTACAATCTCTCATTAACATATTATTTGACAAACAATGACCATTTTCTAAAGATAAATGCTTTTATAAATTATACTTAAGTAAAGACTCGCCTACGCCCAGGGACCATTCAAAAAAATGCGTAGAACGTAATTTTGATCAATTATTTAGTTCATGTTTTTTTAATTAAGTAAATAACTTTTATATGAATGGAATCGTCTGATTTGCAAGTTGTTTCGGAAATTAAGAACGAATCTCATCCCTTAAAGGTTTGTACATTTTCAACCTGTTACTACTTTGTCGTGCATGCCGGCATTAAATTATGAAACAAACTCATATGCTTTCAAGTGGAAATAATTAAGCATCTAACTTAATAACAGTCAATGTTTTCCAGCGGTCTCATTTCTTTAATTTTAATTTTTTCCTTACATATTCGAATGCTTTAGAAAACTAAATATTTCCAATATGTATTGATCGTGCGAAACACCAAGCTAATACATTTTTATTAACGTCTTATGTTCAAAGTCTCTTTTCCTCCCCAATGTACGGGCTTGTACAAACTTATATTATCTACCATAAAGAAGGAGTGAGTATCTATCGATGTATGAAAATGCCCAAATTAAGTTGATTATCTAGTATCTAGGTAAATCTTGGTATACAATTAAATTTAAAACCTAGGTTTCTTTAAGCAACCACCTTGTCTATGTTTTCATTAGTTAAGTTTAGAAAATTATTTTTTATTATTTTATTTTGTCTAATTCCCCATTTAATTAAGTTGGTCATTGGATACAACAATTTGGAAATGCTCATGTTTAAATTTGTCATACCACATTATTAAATGATAATAACAGTCATTATGATATGGGTAGTTGTTATTTTTTCTCTGCTTGTCCTTCAGTATTTGTGAATCACTTATCTTATAAACTAATCATCCGATTTGGTAAATCTTAAGTTAATGCTAGGACTTGACGTATTTTTTGACAAAGGCATATTAATACTCCTATGTACAAATGTAGTGTTTGACAAAGTGTAGCAAAAATAAAGTATTATAGTATTTCTAAATACTAGTTACAGTACCATTCAGGAAAGAAGACGTGCGTTGACAGCATGGGAAAGTGTGACAAATTGGGGGAAGAGCCAATGAAGCTTGAGATTTTGGTGGACAATAGGTTGAGCCAACTAGGCAAAAATAAAAATCTCTAGTGGAGGGGCGCGGCCCTCGGGATAACCGTTTAAAACAGACCTAGTGACTTTATTTTTACCCTCACATAGGTTGGCCAATATGAGTGTCATCTGATTTCCCGCGGTGACAACGCACATCTTCTTTCCTGAATAGTACTGTAATTGTTAATTCCCAATCGTAGCATTAACTTAAGATTAGCCCCCGATTTTAATGAAATTTAGATGGTAAGTCATAATTAGCCCACTGTTGGCCCCACATAAGTTGCAACCTTCTGCGTTTATTTGCTCCTCTTCCACATGTGCACAATCAAACATTAGTATCAGGGCCGTCCCTAGGAGGGGTCAACCGGGTCAAACTGACCCGGGCGCCGTCAGGCCCCCCACCTTAAGCTAATAGGTAAATGGCAATAGGGGGGGGGGGGGGCACAGATGACTTTGACCCGGGCGCCTGAACCCCTAGGGACGGCCCTGATTAGTATACACTTATATCTTCTACATTACCGCTCTAATTTTTTTATGAAATATGAATTGTTTTGTTGACAGTAGCTCACAGATAGCCCCAGATTAATTTCAATCCTCTGAGCTCTTTAAATTTTGCTAAATTTATACTTAAATTCGTGTAAAAAATCAAAACAATTGTGACAAATTTAAAAAACAGGGTAAATTAAATAAATTTGTCAAAATTAGGTTGTAATAGCATATATAACCATTAAAGTTTACAAAATAGTACCTGAGAAAGCTCTGTGCCACACTAATTGGTATAATACTCGTATATATATTTTTTTTTAAAAAGTATAGTTGGTACTAAGCATGTAATATGTCTATCTCATTAACTTTTAGACCAAAGGACATCTTTCTGCCATTAGCTTGAGTTAATAAACTATTAATGCTATCTGCCTGGTTTTTGAGGTAAACTATCAACTTGTATAAAGAATAAAGTGAAAAAACAATGATCACCCTCTTAATTTTTTTTTTTAAATTAGTACCAAGGGGTAAGAATGATGATAGTCCAATTATCTGTGATAGGATGTAGCGGAGTTTCTGTAAATCATAGTTTTATTATCAAGTCTATGATTAGTTTCTATTCTGTATCATAGTGAATGGGATTTTGTTTTTATACTAAGTCAAGTTTGTTGTTTAGTTTATTATTATAAACTGCAGGTCTATTAGTTAGTAACATTCAGAAAAGCGGAAAAAATGATTGTGCGTGAATTCTCATATAAAAAGAGTTTCGTTGGTATTATGAACATAATATTAGTTAGAATAGAGGGGGGGGGGGGGCAAAATGTTGATGGTTTTTTTGACAAAATGGCGTGGGAAATAAAATAATTTACACAAGTGTTATTTATATATTTGTAATCTAATCTTAAATACCTTTCATTTGATACCCCACTCAAAATTACAATTATTTATTTTTTTTTTTTTTCACTTGATAAATAATTATCTGCCACATTGGAATCCCAAGTCAAATTAGTAAGTGGACAATCAAATAGTTTTACCCATTTGCATCAGTCTGAATTCGACTATAGTTGATGATTGGGGAAGAGCATCTAGAATCGCGATACAAAAAAAAATTTTTAGAAAAGCAATCTCAGTTTAAGAAGGGTGGCTATAACATTGAGTTCTTGGCTACTAGAGGTTAGCTAGTACGCTAGTTTTCAATATCTTTTTTCGCAGTTATCACCGCAATGATAGGGCCTCGTCCACACTGTCCCTGTCCGTTGTCCGTAGCTTTCCCTTGGACCATCCTTCGATGCGCCAAACAAATATCTTTTGGTGGGAACACGTCCAATTTGATCTTTGTGTAATTTTGATACAGTAAAACGATCTTTCTTATTTTCGTGCATCATTTTTATGGGGATTTGATACAATTGTAGTCCCAGCTTTAAAGTTATCAAGAAAACTTTTGTGCCTTTGTTGTTAATTTTTAGACAATTATATATGATCTTTATGTGAAAAGTAATGGTGATACCCTCCAAAACGTGATTCCGAGATCTCTACAAAGGAGGGGTCATAAGAACCCGGGGATGTCATAGATATCCGTTTCATATACATGTATGTCTGTGCGTACTGCGTACGTATGTATGTGTACGTTCGTACGTTCTTTCGGAACTTTAAACCTCTATAACATCACTTCAAGACATCGTATTGAGAT
>KZ651143.1:751075-773415 GCA_001010745.2 Gerris buenoi | reverse complement strand
CATAGTTTTAGCGTTTTAAAAAAATATGTTTGAGCACAATTGTCAAAACTATCTAGTCCTTTTATATAAAATAAGTTTCTAATTTTAATATTTGGGAAAGGAAAACCATATTAAGCAACAGAGTTCGAAAATGAACTGAAACTGATGAACACACAAAGCTATACTCAACTTAGGGTAAGTGTCCATCTGAGACTTTTTAGTATCGAGACTCGCTCTCGAGATTGAAATGGCTAGTGGACATGGGGCTGAGACTAGTCTCGGAGACTCGCCGACTCTCCGAGACTCGGGAGAGGCTGATGTTGCTCTCAAGTGGATAAGGTTCTGAGACTCATCTCGAGACTAGCTCTCGAGATTTAGTCTCATATGGACACTTACCCTTAGACTGTAGAGTTCAGTGGGTTGTCTCGTTATACATTTCTTGGTTTTCCGGTGAGAATCTGGGTTTAAAGTTGGGGTTGGAGATTAAACCCTTTTTGCAACACTAGTTCCACATTTATAAGAGTTCAAACATTTACTATGTTAATGTAAAAACTGACAAATTAACCAAGTTTTAAGTTCTACATTAGATTTTTTATCCTTGACAATTAACATTTAAAAAATTACAACGGAATTGAGACCTAAGGCGGATTTTATCATGTATAAAAAAGGTTTCAAATCAACTAGAAGGCAATGTTGACAGAGAGAGAAGACATACTTTAAAGCCGGGTTTACACAGGTAGAGTAAACAGGAGAGTAGAGTAGCGAGTAGAGTGCACACTACTTCCCACTCTACCAATTTTACTAGCTACTCTACTCGCCACTCTACTCTACTGAGTGTTTTTTCGGGTTTCTACGGGAAGAGTTACTCTACTCGCTACTCTAATCTCCTGTTTACTCTACCCATATAAACCCAGCTTAAAAGTTGTATTTTAATTTTTCTTACAAGGTTGCTATAATAGTGCATGTGTATAGCTTCCCATTTCCCAGTCTTTACTTCTACTCAGACCGAATAATTTTTATTAGCTCAATTATGATATTTTTGAGATGAAATTCAAACTTGATTAGAAAAAAAAAATCAAACTTGATGAAAAAAGAAATTATCATAACTAAAATTGAAATGGAGCAATTTTTTCTTGTAATAAATAGACTGGGATTTACAGGGAATTTTAGTCTTAATAATGAAATAAAATCTTGATTAGGTTTCATTGAGGCTTTGGAAACAAAACTATATAGGAGTTTCATTTAATGGCTTGGCCTATGATAACAATATATTAGGACTAGGTACCCCATGCAGGCTAGTAAATTATGTAATAGCCTTATTTTTTTAAAAGTAAAACAAAAACTAAACTAAAAAACCAGAGATATATTTATCAAAATGTAAATCAAAATATATTTAAAAAAAAGAAACTTTAGTAGAACCATAATAATAGTTATGTATCCTCTATCTAATGATTATTATTATTATTATTTATTTATTTATTTATTTTTTTTAGTAATGCGTAAAGAGTCTTGTAATCTTTAAATGATAAATTGGTGATAATGATTGTACAATTAAAAGAAAAAAAAACCCTTCCCCTTCAAAAAGTTAAAAAAAAAAAAAAACTTTTGTACTGACTATAAAGTTATTATACATTCCAGAGTTTAGAAGTGTGACGATAAAATAGTATGTTCTTTTTTTTTTCATTATTATTATAATAAAAGTTTAATTTATTGAAATAACATAGTATTTTTATTTTAATGATGTGTTTAAATTGTACCAATTTTTTGTACATCCAAAAAAAGAAAGTCAAAGAAAATTAATTAAAAATGTTTGCTTTGAGCGCTTGACTCGTGCAAAGTGTACTTACGAATGCATTTACTTAATTTTAAGTTATTTCTAAACTTATTATTATTATTTTTTTTTTTTTTAAAGTCATTGATAGACTCAGGAAATTTGTGTTGTAATATACAATTCTTGTTTTTGTGATAATTATTTTTTATTTATGGTGTTTACTATTAATTACGGTGAATGTCTATCTGTGAATATTATGATAATAACATTAAAGTTATTGTGATGTAATTTTTGTATTGAATTGGTATCTCTAGTTATTAATAATACATAACCTGTATTAAAACTAAAATAAAATTTTTCTAAATTTAATGTGATTTATTATTGTTTACACCCTTATCTAAGAGGTGCTAGAGCTACAGTAAGATTTACTAAAGTTTTGACTTTTGACAGCGTGGGAAAATCCGCCGGGAGCCAATGAGAAGTCAGGATTTTGAATTTTAGAAGGTCGGGCCAACAAGGCAAACAAAAATGTCACTGGCTCCAACCCTCCTACAGGCCTAGTGGCATTATTTTTTTCATCATCTAGGTTGGCCAATCTGAGTGTCAAGAGTCAAAACTTTAGTAAATCTTACTCTGGTTTGAGTTCTTTTATAATTATTATTTTTTATCCCTCTACTAAGCACTATCCTTTTTTTTCATCGAATTGGAGGGATTTTCTAGTCAGTTTAGTTCTGANTATATATAAATTTATTAATGCAATTTTGATAATATTTATTTATTAATACTTATATTTATTAATATCATATCCAACTTTAGCTAGTATCTGCTGGGTCCATCATTTCATCAGATGAACTAATTATCCTTAGAAAAGGCTTGTAATCATTTTGATTTTGTTGTGGAATTCTAGAGAGCATGTAATAATAGAATTTGCTTTAATATTAAGAAGCTCTTTTTCAACTTACAAAGATAGTCTTTCTCTTTCAGGAGTCCAAATAGACCTCATCATTAAAAAAAATACGTTCAGTGAGAGCCTATAAGTACCAGGCAGACACATGGCGAATTCTACTATTTTAAATGTATTAAAAAAAGAAACTTCAAATATTTAATTCCATTTCTCATGAGTTTTTGGGGTTTTTTCTTTTGGTAGGAAAGCCCATTTAGCTTTCTGATTTTTCTTAAAATCCGGACACTTCTCAAATCCAGACAGTCTGGACGTATGGTAACCCTAGCTAGAGCAGAAGGAGAAACAGCGCTTAGTTGTTTTATACCAGTCCTAGGTGGATGGCTGCATTCGGTTTGCTAAATATCCTTAGAATCAGGAAAAAATATGTTAATATGCAACCAGCAACATTAGTCGTCTCAAATTCCTGCAAAACTATTCATCAGACTTATTTTAATATAAATAAATTACATACTTCAATCGATAACACCTTTTCCATAGGTTTTACAATCAGAGCACTTTAGAGAGAGCATTTTAAGGGTGGTAAATTTAAACCTAGAATGATTTACCTGTTATTGCAACCTAGTACTGTGTATATTTCACTGCTTTCTTGCTTCATTCCTTTTGCTATCTTACTACTTTTTGTAGTATAAGTACGAAAACTGCCACAAAAATTACCAATTTTGTTTATATCTTTATTGTATAACACCATTGCAATTCCATTGTTATGAGTGTTAGCGTTAACATTGTTATTTGGTTTGAATGGTAGAAAAAGGAGATAATCCAGTGACAATCCCTTTTGGCGTTTCAATTTTCTAAAACAAATAATTCTAAATGGTACAATAACTAAAATTCTTTTTTGCGTGGCAGCTACCATCCTCTGACTAGAATAAAATATTTTACCTTACTCACTTGAATAAAAATTTCCTGGACTACACTAATTTTTCAAGTTAAGGCCTATTATATTACCACTGCTAAAGCAGGAATCCGAATATATGAATTATGTTTTTCCAGACAATTATATAAAAATAATTTAATTTTTTGGTCGTCCCCTATTAAGGCATTATTTAAGTATATTACTTCTCCATCAAGCTTTGCATAACTCTGAGAAACTGTACTTGTCCTGTCCTGTTATCAATTTTGAGGATGCCCACACTGTAAACTTACGACATGATGTTACTAGACTTTAACAATTTATAATTTAATGTCTCTTGAATAATCTTTAATTAAAAGTAACCAAGAATAAAAGAATAATTTGGCTCGGCACTGCTACGAACACTACAGACCATTCAATATGTAAAAATGTTTGGCAAATTTTCTTTCAAGTAAGTAATGAGTATAATTAATATCTTAAGATAGGACTGAATTAAGATACAAAGTTCAATTAACAAAAACACCATTTATATAGAATAAGTCAATATCTGATAGCACACCTAACTAAGTTAAGTGGTATAAGTTACTATGACCAGGATCACAAAGTACAGACCTTGTTGAGTGTACCCAATGGATTTTAAAGGACCCTTTAGCACCATCCAGTCACAGGTCCAGTAATATTGTAATTTTACTAGATATATCACAAGAAAGGCTAATTCGGATTGTTCGTGACCCAGAAATTTTTTTCGAGTTATACCTCTACCTGGTTTATATACAGGAGGGTTGTTTTTCTTCAGAAAATGAGCGGAGCACCGCGTAGCGGTGGGGAGCGGCTATTAAAAATTCAAGTGTACACAAAATTAAGGTTTTTAATTTAATATACAGGATTTTATCACCTAACCTCCAAGGTTAGGTCAAGTACAATCCGAATTTACCCACAAGAAATAAGGGATATGGAAATTGAAGGAAAAAATAGTGGAGAAATTAACAAACACCATATTACGCTAAATAACAAAAATAAAGCTAACCATTTTAATGACTATATAATATAAAAACAACAATTAATTAAACAATAATTACAATTTTACTCAAGTGCGATAGTGACTAACTTGGAGGTTGTGCTTCTGCGTCGTTTTTCCTTTTACTAGAAGCTTGAGCCTGTATTAATTCTTCATCTAGTCTTTCCTTAGCCCTGACCACTTTTGACTGAAGATAAAAAGAGCCGCCTTTAGCCCTATCATTGATCTTGAAAAGGTGATCGTACCTGGATTTGATTTCATCAGACTCTAATTTACTAACGTTGAGAATCTGCTGCGCCTCTTCGATTGTAAGACCGGCTTTTGCGTTAGAAGCCGCCCTGTTTGCACCTCTCTGTCCTCCGCCTGCTTTCTTAGCAGCTTCTTGACTCGCCGCGAATTCTTGTCTTAATGCTCTAGCGAATGCTTTTCCCACAACTTGAGTACCGAGCATAATGATTTGAACGATATACTTCGCCATGTTTCTTGACTTATTCACTTTAAAATAAATAACATGTCGTGATCGGTCGTTATAAACGAAAATTGTAAACTCTAAGTCATAATTCTAAGTTGATTTCAAAATAAAAAATAATGCGTTCTTTCAAAAAATTAAAATTTACACCTGAACTATGGTAACCTACTCATTCTTCTTGCCTTCAACTTTCTTTCTTTTATATCTTCTTTCAAAAATCAGTGTTGCCCCTACTAACTATCTTACGGGTTCTCCTGTTGGTTTACATCATTCTCAGGATTTCTTTTGTTTTCCTCGATAATCTTAATTGATTTGACAAATATTATCGATAATAATTAAATTAGAGTCTATACTGGGCTTTTAATAGCTGAAAAAATGCGTACATAAAAAAAAGGAAGATGAACATTATTATACGTGTCTTTCTTCCTGATTTTGAGAAGTTTCGTTTCATTCCTACACTGCGCCCCAGTGTCATATCCCGTATCCCGTTCGTATTTGTGTTATCTCTACTCCAAGTTTTTAAACTCATTTTATAATTATTTGTTTGTCCGCTTCATTTAATCGTTAAGATTTTTCTATCTTTTGTTGATAGTTAAATCATCCGCTTTTTAGACAAAAAGATGAAAGTGTCGCAGTCACTTTTAATCCAAATTTCAATAGTTAAACTTTAACTATGTGGCCAGTATTTAAAAATGCCTTTGAGGCTGTGCTAATAATATTTGTTTTAGTCCTTGTGCTTTTAACTGTTATAACTGGAGGTGATGAACTTAAATATGGCGAATTACCGGACTGTGGTCAACGTGAAGTTACTAAGAGTAAAAGGTGTGTAGCCATCTACGTTTTATTAACTTTCATAGTTTCAATTTACCTTTAGACTTATGTTAGCACATAATAAACAACGGTAAGTTGACAACTTCAGATGGATTGATATTTGAGGAATAATAAGTTCTTTAATCATCTGATAACATGTCATTTTAATGCATCTAAGATTTGAAATGTTGTATCAGTTATTTGGAACATAGGTAAATCCTCTCCTACGTACATTTACCATTGACTCTTGATTGTTACCATGACCATTTTTAAAGAATGTATACTTCTAAATTCGGGACCCTTGAACCACAGCGCATAAATTGGTTGAATGCGCCTCAATGTCAGCTATTTATGGAAAGTACAGAATACTAATACCTATTTTTACTCTTGTACATGTTTACGAATACATATTTACTTTGACAGCGTAGGGAAATCAAAAGAGAGCTAATCAGAGCTTTTATTTTGACATCTACAAGGTCATAATGTCAAAATCTCAAGCTCTCGTTGGCTCTCCTTTTGATTTTCCTATGCTGTCAGAGTAAACAGTTATTGTAATATTAGTATAGGAACGTTAAGGACCTTTGCTTAATTCTTCTTCATTCCCTTGACTATAATTATTAATTACTCTAATCATTAGGTTTGTTCCAACAGCCCATTTGAAAACGGTTCTAGAACCAGTAAAGGATTTTTTAATGCCTCTTATACCAGATATTCAACAGTATTCTTCTCAGCAAACCCTTGATATGGGTATCAAACTTTATTTGATACCCATATCATGGGCGTGCTTAAAAAATAACTAGTCCGCCATCTTGAGTTGTCCGCCATATTGGATCTAGAATGTCGTCACTTAGCTAACCATGCATTGTCATCCAAACTAAACATGTATGCCAAATTTCAATTCAATTGGTTGAAGATAGCACCTTTAAAATACGGTTGCAAGATTTGACCCAAACATACTTACATACATTTTTACAAACATTGCAATTAGGTTAAATAAAATCTTGTAAAAAAATTAAATAATTTAATGATAAGTTAAATTATATAATATAGAACATATTAGAGTTTTTATCATTCATTGTTTTAGTCGAATAAATAATTGATTTATTTATTAGCTATTGACATAGGTACTTAGCTAAGTAAGCCTTTTGGCAGTTAGCGCAGCATAACGATGTAAACAAGAAATTAATTAATCATTTTCATTATTATTTCTTATGTTCTTTTTTAATAATTTATTTATTTTTAAATTTAATTATATTATATTTATATTGAGAGAGTATTATATTTATAAACAGAGGTAAAAGGGTTTGGTTTAACATAGAGCGAATCTAGGATCTAACTGAATACCCCACCCATAAAAATAAAAAAAATTAAAAAATGATTTATTGGTTCAAACTATTTTGATTAAAAAATGTCCATTAAAGTCCAAATCTAACAATATAAGTAAGCCTTTTTCCCGGGGAAATCTAGTTTCCGAGATATTGATGAAAATAAATCTGATTTTGCTGATCTCGTTGAAAATCTAAAGCAAAAAGTTTAGTTGGGAATTTTAAGTGTAAACATATGCATAATTAGGTAAATAAACAGAGATGAGAATGACCTCTTTGGGGAAAATGACTGTAATATCAGAGAAATAAATTAAAACAATTTTAGAAAAAGCTTTTCTACAGACAATAAAACCAAAATCAATTGCAGAAGTAGAGGAGAAATGAAACTAGCATGCAAAATATATAGGAAGAGGACTTCAGTGAAAAGGCGGAGGAGCTGATTTCACATGATTTTATCACCATATAACTGTGGTTAAAGAAAATCTTAAATAAACAAAGAGTTTACACACACAGTGCTACACTAATAAAGTAATTATACAATTTAGTGAATGCTTTACAATGTCAGCTTTACAGATGAATCATGAAATATAAAAACAATAATAAGCCATTCAATACCTGATTTATATAGGCGTATTCACTCTATGCAAATCAAATTAATATTGGTTGCTAATTTCCTGAAATCAAGTGACAACTTGGCTTAAATACCACGGGATTTTGACCTAGATACAGACTGGTCCATCACATTTTAATGTGCCCTCGATGGCCTGTCGCACGTTATGAATCTCTTAAAGTTAAGCTACGAGAAGAAAGTAAAATTACTTTCTTAATTTTACATTCTGTAAACTTGCATACAAACATACTTTTAATAGAACTATTTCAAAATATTGATGAATGTTTTATAAATTATGGGTAAATATTTTAATAATATTAAATATTTAATAATAGTAAATATTTTATAAATATTACAAGGATTAAAAGTTTTACATTATTAGGTTTGATAAAATTTGTATCCCCTTTTAAACATAGATTTGTTATCAGCTTTACATCTAGACTTAAACAATAAGACTTTCATTCTGCTTGATTTTTTTGTATAAAATTATTAGTTGGATCAATTTGCTGTATTCTTATTTATTACACAATTTGTTAGTAATAGGTTTGTTCAAACAGAGCCTCAGACAGTTCTAGAACTGTCTGGATCATTGGCACTATCAAACAACCGTTCCTTCTCGGACAGTTCTGGAACCAATAGTCCCGTGTTTCAACAAAAAGTTGAACTGTTTTGTGGCAGTTCTAGAACCGTGAAAACAGTTCTTGTACTATAGCTGGAACTCGACGAGAACTTCTATACTAATAAACGGAGGCATGATGTAGGTTACACTACTGTTCTGTGTTTCCTGGCGTGTTTTGTTTCTCTCTCCATAGTTTATACTACTTCTTTCTTCTTTACGTATTATTTTTTTTATCATGGTAGTATAGTGGAATAATAAAATTTCCTCATGATAATTAAAATTCCTCATAGCGACTTTGAGTCCTATAAGTATTGTTTGTTCTTATAGAAAAAAATTCTGAGTGACTACAATGTATTTGGGTCTTAAAAGATAAGATGCAAAATTTTAAGTTAATCTGACAAATAGTTTAGCTCTAACTTTTTTTGTTAGTTAAGTAAAAAATAAAAATTAGAAACTCCGAATTTCGCAATCTCTCTTCCTTTTTATTAGAGCCTCTCAATTTTTAACTTACCAAAACCTACCTTTTGAAGAGACTTGCAAAAGTTTGTTTTAAGTTGATAATGTAATTAACAAAAAAAATATGAACATAAACTACTCTTAAGTAAGAAAATAGTGATAATATCTTATAAATTCCTTAATAACTAATCTATCCTTCAGCTTAATTTGTTAAGTTCATCTCTTAAAGTCTAATTTATAGTTTAGTTGTTAGTCAAACCAAATAATTTTAATAGGTGCGCCCATTTTGTTAATTAGACCAATGGCAGTTTATGGCTCTTACAATGATAAATTATGTTTGGTTTGGAAGTATAAACAATAAATATCTTTGGGTTTTGTTTATTTGATTATGAAATTATTTTATTTTTAAATTATTTTGCTAATAAATGAAACACACTTTATAATAAAAAGGGGAAAATGACCTTGATAATTTTTTTATATCAATGTAAAATAAATCTTTTTATTTTATAATGATATCTTAAATTGTTCTCCAAAACTATGAGACATTGCTGTGAAGTTTGGGATATCAATGAAGTTTATGACTGCAAAAGGTTGGTAATCATCTAGTCTTGAGTATAGTGTAAAAAGACAATATATTATCACATTCAGGAAAACAGTTAAAATCTTCTACATCATGAAAATTTTTAATTTGGTTTTATGGCAATTGTTGTTTTACAGACTATCTTAATCTACATTTTTTTACATTCAAAACATTACATCTATTAATTGTTTTTACATTACAAGAACCTTTATCCATACAATGTAGAATTTTGGTGGTAAAAGAGAACTCTGGTTCCTAATGAAGGTGGTTTTTGGGAGAAGTCCTCAATAACTGAGATATGTTATTAAAAAGGATGTAGGTTAGTAATATTAATATATGTGTTATGTGTAAAGTAGCTGATCCAGCCTTCCTTCAACAATATAATTCTGTAAAGGATTAGGATGTGGAAAAGAGCCTGAATGAGGCGTACAGAGCGGTTTTCAACAAACCAATTACCTTTGAGAATAGAAAATGTAGTGATCATGCTACATCTCCTTTTCTATGCTAAAATAGTCAATACTCTTCATAAAATATTGCCAATTATTATCTGCAATGTTTTAAAAACTGACATCAATAATTTCTAGTGATCAACCTGTTGAATTGCAATTCCTGATTGCCAAACCTTGTAACCCTTTTTAAAACACATGTTCAATTGAGAATATCTACCTTAATATACGATATTTATTTATTTTAATTTGAGTAAAATAACTTTTATTCTTGCCTTTTTAGACTTGTGTTTGTGAGCACTCTTGATGGTGCAGTCTCGGCATTAAATATCGACAATGGCGGTGTTAAGGAATGGACCATTCCTACTGGCCCTGGAAAAATGCTTTCATCCAGCATCCACAAGCTTGAGGTGAGTCTTGCTGTAAAAAGGAAAATATAATGTATACGTAATAGCTATTTACGTACCTAGAGCAGTAAGGGTGTGATTACAGGCCGAGGGCGAAGTTTGAAAGCACGTTTAACGTCCGAGGCCTGTCATGCTCGTGGTGCGTACACTATTTTATCGCCCACCACATGTAAAGTAACTACAAAAAACTATTTTGCCGTAATCTTCAAAAACAATAAATGCATTTTAAGGTTAAATCATTACCAAAACAAACCGCAGTTATAAAAATATTGATTGTTTACAAATTAAACAGCTGAACTACTAGTGCTTCCTGCACGCCGCAGCCCGGCCAGGAAGCGGCAGCTTCTCGAACTAATAGCGGCCCTGTAATGGTAAAACCATACATTATTACCGGCCCCAGGGCTGTAATATGGAACATTACCGGCCGCTCAGGATAGGAATGTTTACAAGTGGAGGGCGATAAAATGAATTACAGTTGATAAAATAAAAAATTAAATTAAAAAAAAGTTTGTATTTTAAAAAGCACAATAATCTCAGTTTTATCTTACAAATGTAAAACTATTTAATCCTTCAATGCTTTTAATTCATCTGATATTTATGGGCTATAGTTGCTGTGAACTATATTTTTTTTATCAGTTTGTGCAAGGGTATGAATGTGTATTCTTGTTAGCCTATTTGATTGTTAGATATTTTGTTTCAATACCCTGCCCCTTCAAAAAAAAGAAAAAAAAAAATATATATATATTCAATAAAAAATGGGGAGCTTACATCCTGAGCAATGAGGATTAATTATTAATTGTTACTTTTGGAAAAAAAAAATACCAGAAAATTATTTATTTATTTTTTTTTTCTGAGTAGGAAAATATTTCAAGATCATATTATAAAAACTTTATTTCTTAATTTAACTATTTAATTTTTATGAATGAATAATTTTTTGTTGCATTTTTCAGCTGACAAACCACGGTCAATGGGTTCGTATGATACCATCTCTTAACGGAGGCTTGTATACATTTGATGGAGAAAACATCCGACCTATACCAATTAATGCTGATAAATTACTTCAATCTTCTTTTAGATATTCCGACGAGTTGGTAATTTCAGGTAATAGATAAAACTGTTTTAAAGATAATATGATTGTTTTATTACCTTTGTACTTAAATAAAACACTTTACTTCACTACAGTGCTTGCAAATGTTGTAATACTTCCAAACATGGTCTTTTCTAAAAGCTTTTTAACCAAGAGAAATAATCTTCATCTTTTGGTTAAAAAACTATAGAAGGCCCCACCCTCACATAATACTCTGGAATAAAGTGAGATCCTTGGATAAATTAATAATTAGAATATGCTTTTGGAATGACCAACCCCATGAAATCTGAGTAAGTGAGGCGCATGAGCATAGGATCTAAGGCTTTTGGCCTAAACCTGGGAACATTATTTACTTCTTTCAATTAAATTTATTATTAGGCGATTAAATTTATCACTAATTATTTTTTATTTAGGTGGAAAGGATAGCAGAACTTATGGAATCGATCCACATTCTGGACAAATTCTGTACGAATGTACCGTTAACAAATGTGATAATCTGACTTCACCTAATGAGATTGTTGGAGATGTAATTCTCATTCAGAGACAGACTCAAACAGTGCGAGCTGTTGAACCTAGAACTGGAATTGAGAGGTTTGAATATTTTACTTGGTTTTATTTTATTAAATGACTAATGGTCTGTTTTGAATCTACGCATTAAGATTTGACCTTAGAAGAGAGGTAATAGTTTTAGCCTCATATTAGGCCCAATTCACAGAAAACAGGAACAGGGGAGGCGTGGCACAGGTGAGATTTAAAAGGCCCAATGCACACAGAGCTGGTGGAAAGCGGAGAGCAGGCTTTTTCAAAATGAGTAGAAAGTTGAAGAAGAAGCAGGGAAGATGCAAATGCCCACACCTTGTCTCCTCAGTGTGCATTGCCCCATAGGTTTACATAGAGGCATCGTGCTTTACTCCTCACCTCTACCTCGCCCGCCTAAATGTCAATTTAACTCTTAATCATGATCAGAAAAGAAATCATTCCAAATTGGCAGTGCAACCTTATTTCAAAATTGGATACGTCTACAATTAATATCCTTGGACACACTTCTGGGTTCATAGGTTAGTGTAATAAAAGTTATGTATTTGGATGTTGTTTATGATATCTTATCTAGAGCTAACATCGGACTCCTTCTGTGAATCTGTGCGAAGGCTTAGTCTACTGGCCTGAGGACTAATTGTTTTACTAGGATATTCTAGCCTTGGCTCCTTCTTTACAAAGATGCAGAGAAGAGCCTATGAGACAAGCCGTTCAAATCAGTCTTTAAGTTAATTTTGCAATCCTGAACTTCCTTGAAGATGTTTTTTCTTTTCAGCAGAAGAAAAATCTCCTAGATAGATTGATTTATTGGGCTAGTTCAAACTTTGACTGTATATAAATCTTGTTTTAAATAATTTCATTATTTATTTACCATTAATTATGTTTGTATTAATATATTTATCGTTAATTTTTTCAGATGGAATTTCAGTGTTGGTCAACATGATTTAAAATTAGTTGAAGATCCTTCAGCCGATTGTCATAATTCTGGATCTGTTGATTCAGGTTCAGATGTGAGGCTAAAAGTTATTGTTCCTGATGGCCTAGTCTGTGCTGTTAGCACTTCTAAACCGTCAAAAGTTCTCTGGCAGCATAAGGTATTATTAATAATAAATGTTTTATTACACTTTTTCTATTATATCTCTGTTAATAGCAGAAAGGGGATTGGTTAAGCTGAATGGCCAGGATACTTGCAACTCCTTAAATCCTAGGCCTAAACACCAACATATCTGGTGAACTTGAAACCTAGAGAGGTGAGACATTTCAAGGTAATCCAATGAAGTACAGCATTTAAACACAGTTAAATTATCCATGTAAGAAGGTTTTCTTTGATTTATCCTACTTATTTTTTCTCCAAACTTGACTTTATTAAGCTGTAAAGTCAGAAAAGATGTATGAATGATAAATATGAAAATAATATGGAACAGTGCTTCAGGTATGCGATAATCTAAAATGATGATCTGAGAACCATTTCAGCATCTTACCTGATCGCTTCTCTCGCTCAAAAAACAATCCTGTCATCTTTTGACAGGCTTTCTTACTGGACATTGTAGGCTAAATCGACATCTACATCTGCTTGGCCTAGCAGAAAGCCCAGTGTGCAGGCTATGCGAGGAGGAGGATGAAATTCCTTCTCATCTTATTAGCAGCTGTCCTGCATTAACACACCTGAGGTGGAGAATCTTTAGCTTAGCCATCCTGCCCATTGAAAAACTTAAGTTACTTCCCCTAAACAAGGTGCTCACTTTCTGTGGGTCTGTCAACTTGCTTAGAGAATAGAGTAATACATAATGGACCATTAAACCGGGTTTGCTCCTTGGATCCACCCATGAGGTCTTATTGCTTCGGATTTACTATGTTGTCTTTTATTCTGTTTAGTTTGACTACCCAGTGGTGAGTGCTTGGCAGTTGACTGGAGGACATCTGCAATGGGTGGATCTACTTGGAGGTGTAGCGTCACCAGCACTTCCTTACTCTCCACTACTCTATGTCGGAATGCATAACAAGCAGGTAATTTGTTACTTAATTGCTTGACATTTATACCTTTAGGATAAGGACATGGGATGACGGGACAAAGATATTTGCAAGTTTATGCTCAGGGGATTCAGAAGGGGACATTACATGGTAAACCCTGACAAATCATTCAATGAGCCTTATAATCCATGGCACTAAAGCCTGTGGAGGCCTGCTAAAGAGCTTATGCAACAATATATATATGTGATGGATGATACGGGGTTAGCATATCACTCCTTCAGCTGTATAAACTGTATAATTGTTATTTGTAACCAGATAGATGCCACTTCACTGAAGTACCTAATTCTATTGTGATTCTCGGTCAGGAATTCAGTCCAAAACCACCTACGAAGCTCATATGATAACAATTAGATACCAGGAACCTCAAGGCCATGCGTGCTTAACCTATCACCATTAGTATTCAAATAATAAGTGAGATTTCATTTATATTGAAGTTTAATTTGTTTTGTTGTTCAGCTTTACATCCAGGAAAGTGTAGTACTCCAGAAGAAATATCTTGATATGATGTCTGCATCTAATCGAAACCCACCTCAAACAAATCTACTTCCTAGTATACCTTGGAAACCAGTTCCTGCTTCATGTATGTTTTTATTTTATTTTATCTTTGTAAAGAATATTCCAAAAAGGCATTGAATTATGTTTGCTTAGTCTGATTTATAGATGTATACGAGGGCTATTTGGAAAGTAACCTTCGATTGTACACTTATAGGACAGTCTGCATCTAGCCGCGGTCAAATGAATGTCGTACGAGTACTAGTTTGGTTTTTATAGCATCTTGAAATGTGCACTCCAAAATAACTTCCGTCCAAATGCAAAGTGTGAGTTTTTTAGCGCTCGATAAAACTTTTTGGCACCGATCAAGCACAGAACTTCCGGTAACAACCTTTCTGCCTCTACCTGGTATAACACATGGATGGACTTCATTGATGGAAGTTGAGTCCATCTGTGTCTAATTATGGCCTACAACTTCTCTCTTCATCATGAATGTCTTTTCATCCACTTTTAATTAAACAAGCCCATTCAGGTACAACTCCTTCACTTAAAACTTGGTCCATACCCGTCTCAAAGCTCTTCATGAATACCTGCAGCAAATATTGTTTTGTGCTGTAAAAAAAAAAAAAAACCACTTCTAACATCTAATCACTTCGCATTTGGACGGAAGTTTCCTGGATCAAGGTGCAACAATGGCTTCGCTAGTCCCACTACTTCCTGAACAGTGGCCAATCCGAGGGTACTTTCCGAATAGCCCTTGTATATGCTGTGTAACATATAAGTACCTTTATAAAGTAGCATTAGGCTTCACATAATTAAATTAGCAGGTCAAGGTGGCTATTGGAAAAGGAGATAGTAGACCCCAAAGAAATCCCACTTTATGATCCCCCATCATATCGTAATAAGTAGTCTATATGTTTTAGGCGTTAATAAACAATTGATGATGATTACATTTTTTTTCTTTATTGGAAAATCAAGCAATTCTCATGGTTTTTTTTGTTTTTGTTTTTTTACTTTTGACTGATTTTTGTTATCCCAAAATTGTATTGAATTATTTCACAGTTGATATCCTCTTATTTATCTATACTAACTAAGAACATACAAAAAACCACTGCTAATATTACTTGTTTTGTTTTAATAATACAGAAAATAACTTTCTCAGTACAAATTCAATGATACCCACTACAAAGAGGGGTAATTGTGAAGCCGACTCAATAAAATATTTCTGAAGAAGCTGTGGCTGTCAACTACGGAAAAAAACCAACTTTTTAAATACTTTGGTCAAAACTGATCTATGTTTATTTTCCCTGAAATTCACCTTTTGACTTTTTATAGTTTTATTAGCCTTCTTTATTTTCCTATTCCAACCCAAACCAACTTATCTTCTATATTATGTGACTAATTATTTAATTTTTTTTTGTCTGATTTTGTAATTTAGCAAATGCAGGGATTGCTGGTAGTAATGAGCCCATTCTACAAATTACTGATGAAACAAGTCCATCGACGACAGCAATATCAGTTCTCTACGCTTCGGAATATGTTAATGGTACCGCATCAAATATTATTAATATACCTCATCAGAAAAAAAGTTAGATAATATTCAATTTTACCTTTTAAAAAGTATATTTGAAGCAGTGCTTTCTTAAAAAAAAGAAAATACCGGTTCTCACGTACATTTCACACTTACGGATCCCTATTTAAATGGATCTAAGATTTAATATCTGTTGTGTTTGTTTAGGAAATGGTTTCTTCTTATACTCTCCTGAAGGAAAGACTGCTTGTGATAAGATCAATATAAGTGATATACATGAAGAAGAGGGAGCTGTTATAAGCATAGGAGAATATGATGAAGAGAATACTCACCATGTTGAATTCATAATTCAACACATAAACCATTCTATTTGGCATTGGTGGAAAGAAATCATATTGATAACATTGCCGACGGCTCTTTTAATCAATATTTTATGCTTCAAAAAATTTCCTCTTTGGTCTAAAGTTGAGGTAAGAATAACAATACCTTAATTTTTATAATCTTGAATCCCATTTATATATATTTTTAAATATATTTATAAAATACTAGAGGAGCTTTTCATTCTCCTGCTGATGAAAATATTTTTTTGTTTTAGAAATAGTTTAGTCACCTTTAATTGGTTAACACGCTGTCTTTATTGAAATTATTAATATTTTTAATTTAATTTAGAGTTTATTCCTCTTGCTAGGTGATTGGGGGAGGTAATTTTATTTATTTAGTCAGTATTTTTTAGAGACTATTTACTTGTAGTAAGTTCTAATGAGAACCACTGAATCCTGTTCTTTTACAAAACATCTTAGAATAACACTGATTAACTTTGTTTTTACAAATGATACAAAAAAAAAAAAAAAAAACCGGAAGTTTTGTAGCAGTTTTAATTCATCTTGAAATCTAGTGAAAAACTTATGTATTAGTTTAAAAGGGTGATTCTTCTGCCCATCTTTGTGGTAAGAAACTAAGTATGATTTGATTAATTAAGTATGATATCAACTAGAGTCAAACATAGTTCAAAATAAAAAAATGTCAAAAACCAAGTTTAATCAACCAGTGCAAGATTTCTATCTTATATATCTTACAGTTTTGACTCGTATGATTGACAGTCAGACCTCCTTATAACAAACTTCTGTACAGCGAAAATCTCTATGTTACGAATTTTTTATGTCCTATGGATTCTCTATACTATAGTAAAAGAAATTCTATATGACAAAATTTCTATTACAACAAATTTTTTTTCTGGAACCATCGAGTTCGTTGTATGGAGGTCTGACTGTAATTATACATTGTTTTCTAAAGATTTACTTCTATCAAGGTGAGCTGTTGTTAAAATGTATTCATAAAACTTTTCTTATATTTTTAGGAAGCAATTACTAAGGTTGAAGTTGAGGAAGGAATGTGCGAACCTGCTGTGGAAGAGGAACAACCAGTTGAACTGACTCAGTGCTACAGTTCTCGATATTTAGCTGATTTCGAACCACTATCGTGCCTTGGTAAGGGAGGCTTCGGAGTGGTTTTTCAAGCAAGAAATAAAATCGATGATTGCCACTACGCGATCAAGAGAATACCTCTTCCAAATAGGTATATAAATAATTGATCTTTAAGCAGCATGTAAAAAATTTAAACTTCACTAAGATGCAGTTAAGGATCAGTGAAGTCGAATGGTTAGTTAGCGTAGTGGTTTAGAGGTCATTATAGATATACCAATAAATAAATGTAGAATTTTAAGATTGCTACTTGCTAATCTTGTTTTTGGATTACAAAAGTTAATTGTAAGTTCAAATCTACAGCTATTTCTTTTAATAATTAATTTTTCTTTTAAAGTTGCATGTTTGTGCTTCATGACCTTTTGAATTTATCTATCTTTAACATCGTAAATCAGGTAACCACAAGCAAGTAAGATACTTTTTCATAACATTTTCTTATCGTTTTTTTCCACTTTAGACCTTCGAACTCCAGCTGTGAATTCTTTAGCTCTATTTTGATAACATGAATTATGTTTTTTCCTGGAAAAAAATCCTGAAAATAGTTTTTATACATTTATTAATCCATAAATTTCATGCTATCTGGTAGATTTTTTTTTTTTTTTAATTAATTCAAGCGAGCTTCCTATATTCAATGAAATTTGCTCCGTGTCTGTCTGTCTGTATGTCAGAAACGTACGACGATGACCGATTTTTATGAAATTTGGTACACATGTTCATTTTACCAATGCTCAGGAGGAGTTCGTTGGACAACGTTGTCTGTCCAAGTGTTTGCGCGCAACACTGCACATCAAAATTAAAATTGGAATTTTAAAACAGGAAAAGATTCTATCATCATCTATTCGATGAGACGAACATTTTTTGCAAATAACATTTTGTAGTAAAACCAACAGCGACACCGCTATATATTAATAAAGATTGTAAAAAACGATTAAAGTGGACCTAAAATATTTAAAGTAGAAAAAACGTTTTTACCGATATCTTACGCCGCTGTACTACTATCATACCCTTTATCTATCTACTCATCAATCATGATTCATGATTTTCTATTTGTTTCAATATTCAATACATATTTATTACACTATACATATTATTACGCTCGCTTCAATGATTGAGCCACACGATGCCTAGTTTATCATTTACAAATAAATGTTACAGGGAAGAATCTCGTGAGCGTGTCATGAGGGAAGTGAAAGCACTGGCCAAATTAGACCACCAGAATATAGTGAGATTTTTTAATGCTTGGTTGGAATGCCCTCCTCCACGATGGCAAGAAGAACAAGATGCTCTCTTGGCCAACAAATTTCAGTATGTATTCAGTATACATTATCTCATTTCTATGTTGAGTTTTATTTTTTATTTTAGCCTTTGCTGGTATATATTTTTTTTAATTATCTTTATTCAGTTTTTTTTTTTAATTTCTTTTATAGATTGTGTATTTATAAAAATAATTTACTTTTTCAAGAAATTATTTGCCTTTTTTGGCTTTTTTATGCAAAGAACTTCTCTCTTTTTACTACGTTTTTATTAACTTGGTTTCTTGTTTGTTTGTTTGTCCGGTACAAATCTTGCAATCCAATTTTAACTAACATCCCGAGTAGCTAGACATTTGAAACTTTCAGAACACGATGATAATGCATTNCTACAGTTCTCGATATTTAGCTGATTTCGAACCACTATCGTGCCTTGGTAAGGGAGGCTTCGGAGTGGTTTTTCAAGCAAGAAATAAAATCGATGATTGCCACTACGCGATCAAGAGAATACCTCTTCCAAATAGGTATATAAATAATTGATGTTTAAGCAGCATGTAACAAATTTAAACTTCTCTAAGATGCAGTTAAGGGATCAGTGCAGCCGAGTGGTTGGTTAAAGTATGATATTAAACCCACCCGGGGAAAAAATAATAAAATTTCCCTACAAAAATAAACGAATTGTCATTGTCATTATTTAAAAAATACAAAGGTGGGTGTGATATCATACTTCATACAAGGGGGGTACGAGTATGATATTAAACCCACCCAAACAATAAAAAAATAAGAAATCACAAAATTTTCCTCCATTAGTGTGTAAAAAAGGAGTGGGTCTGGTATACAATTCTTTTCTTTGCATATGCTCATAATCGGGAATGTAGAAAGGCATGGGGCTTTGTGTAGGGCAAAATAAAGGGGGAAATGAGAGTGGGTACGATATAATACTATATACTATATACCATGGGGTAAGAGTATTATATTGAACCCACCCAAAATTCATTGCATACGCTCTTATTCGGGAACGTAGAAAGGCATGGGGCTTTGTATAGGTCAAAATAAAGGGAGAAATGAAGGTGGGTATGATATAATACTATATACCATGGCGTGAGAGTATAATATTGAACCCACCCAAGCTTCATATTTGCTCTTTTTCGGGTAGGTCTGATATAATACCATATACCATGACGTAAGAGTATTATATTGAACCCACCCAAACTTCATTGCATACGCTCTTATTTGGGAATGTAGAAAGGCATGGGGCTTTGTGTAGGGCAAAATAAAGGAGGAATGAGGGTGGGTATGATATAATACTATATACCATGGCGTGAGAGTATTATATTGAACCCACCCAACCTTTTGTGTCACCTTGTCAAAATAATTCAAATTGATTTGTTTCAAATTTGACATTATTATAGTATATTTGTGCAAATTAGTAAGTAAATTAGTGTTTCTTTGAACTTGTCTCCAACATGGAAGAAATGCCTGCAGAATTAAAAACTCAACCCATGTTTGGCTTCCTATAACGTCTTGCGAGATGAAGACAGATGCATATCTTTATGCAAGAAATGGGGATTGTTTCCAGGCATTGTGGTAAATATGTCGTATCTGACCCACTTTGTCTAAATCTTCGACAATAAAGAAATATTTAGTCTAATGTACATTAGGACAAAGGAGTATCACACTTTTATATACAAAAGAGTGATATTCCTTTGTCCCAATGTACTAAGAGGTTCCCCTTACTAGGACTTATGCAAATTCTATTTAAGTCTAAAGGAATTCAGTTTGAATATGGCGCCAACTGGACACCCACCAATCACCATCCCACAACCCGGTTGAGCTGTCTCGAACCCCCGAACCGGATATTCGGAAGGAGATTTCTTGAACATTATTGAACCAGGAAACCTACGGATCGTCAACCTTATTTTCCGAGACGTCCATGGACCTTTCCTGCTAGGAAAAGTACACATACGACATTGTAATTAATTTTGGTGAAAAAGACTAGCCCGGGATGGTATCCGCCCACATTGTGATGTCATCCGCAAGATAAGGTCCAGTCAGCCCGGCCGCCATTACGGCAGTCGGATCCGAAACCCAATCAGTACGAGAGGGCAGGGACCGAACTCGTAAAAGCAGCATATGATATGCAGTACGCAGTATTCATGAATAGTTAATTTTAATGTCCCTCAGTTGGAGGTTTAGACATGCCATTCAGTCATAGTTAAATTTCATCATCAGTCAAAATTATCCACATCGAAGCGAAAGCCGTGCAAATCTTCATCGTACATATACATATATCATCATCGAGTTGAGGTGCTACACAGAGATCTTCGAAGCCAACGTGCAGCACTCCAAGGAAGTCAACTTAGATAAGTTGTATAATTATATGTCTTATAAAGAACCAAGTAGGATATCTAATGGTCTATTGCTTATTTCTGATATTGCTAAAGAATTTAAAAAAAGGTGATATTAATAAATTCAACATATTAAATTAAACTTTTTCTTTATTCATAAAATCCTTTTAGTTATATTTTTAATTTGCATGCTTTTACAGAAAAGGAATATATACAATTTATTCTCGCATCAACGTCAGGAGAAATTTTAAATCCAGCGAAGTGCGAAAGCACGACTATGGTGAACCTTTACCCTGAAGTTCTCATAGCTCATTTAAAATTTAAATTTAGTAAATTTAGCAAGGAAAAAATTCTCCAAATTTTGCTCCCCTTTTTGAAGGGAACCTTGTAGTACATTAGACTAAATATCCCTTTTTCTTAGTAGTTATTAAGTCAAAGGAGGTCAAATACGACATAGTCTTTTTACAATATTGACATTGATTGATTTTGTAGGGAAATTTTTTTGTTTTGGTTTTGTGGGTGGGTTTAATATAATACTTCAACCGAGTGGTTAACTATGCTAACTAGTGGTTTAGAGGTCATTATAGATATACCATTAAATAAATGTAGAATTTTAAGATTGCTACTTGCTAATCTTGTTTTTGAATTACAAAAATTAATTGTAAGTTCAAATCTTCAGTTATTTCTTTTAATAATTCATTTTTCTTTTAAAGTTGCATGTTTGTGCTTCATGACCTTTTGAATTTATCTATCTTTAACATCGTAAATCAGGTAACCACAAGCAAGTAAGATACTTTTTCATAAAATTTTCTTATCGTTTTTTCCACATTAGACCTTTGAACTCCAGCTGTGAATTTTTTAGCTCTATTTTGATAACATGAATTATGTTTGTTTGTTCCTGGGGAAAAAAATCCTGAAAATAGTTTGTATACATTTATTAATCCATAAATTTCATGCTATCTGGTAGATTTTTTTTTTTTTTTAATTAATTTTATTCGTTCAATAAATTAATCATCTTTTTCACTACTAGGTACCTGGAACTACAGGAAACAATTCTATTTAATATTATGTATGTTATTGACATCATTAACAATCATTATTCGAATTAAGATGTTACAGAAATACACTCTTTTAAATTACAGCATATACTAACCCGGTAGGAATGAAGTTCCTTACATTTTTCATGAAATATAAATTATAAAATCACACTGCTAAGTACGTAACATTGCTAACTACTCATACATGGCGGAGTTAGAAAAGAGACAAAATTAAAAGTAAC
>KZ651143.1:725000-750348 GCA_001010745.2 Gerris buenoi | reverse complement strand
ATTATTTTAATACTTTTAGTCATTTTTCAGCAGAATTTAATTCGTTTTCAGCAAATTTGCTGAATGAAAAGTTAGTTCGGAAAAAATCCGCAAGTTATTTTATTTGTTTTGTCATATCCCATAATATTTACAATCTTCATTTTGACAGGTTTCAAATTTATGATTTTTATAAATAAGAGATAAACATTAAATAACAGCAAAACAGGAAATACATCGATTATATTATTTCAAATATATCAATGGCACGGTTTAAGAAAATTTAATACGTAGTATATAAAAAGTTCTTTCTATCATGCAATTATTAAATGCCTATATTTATATTCGGCCTTTTCTTTTGGACTTCTTTGAACTTGTACCTTTCCTTGTTACACAAGTCTAATATTTTAGTAGTTGGGTTAATTAAGGAAATTAAAATCCTCATTTTTACGATATTTCAATCCCCCCTTGCATCATTCTCAAGCTGTATGATTAAGATGGTGATACACTTGAGCATTTGCCCCGAATGAGCATGTGTTTCCGTTCGGCTCGACCTCTCTATATCTAAGCAAAATAGGGCGAACGCTTGCTCATTCGGGGGCGAACGCATACTCATTCGGGGGTGAATGCATGCTCATTTGGGGCGAATGCTCAGGTGTGTCACCACCCTTATATTGTGATGGTGAATGGAGAATCTTATTATTCTCTTTATTTCACCATTTATAACTCTGGGGTACTAAGTTGTGCCACGTAGGTTTAATCTTATGAAAAAGATTGTGAAGGTCCTGTCTGGATGTATATTTCACCCATATCCTCTGTTTGACTTCTAGGGAAAATCTCTCCCTAGCAGTCCAACAATTCAAATTTACAATAAACTTGTTTTTATTAGAATATTGGACTTATGTATCAAGGAAAGTTACAAGCTTGAAGAAGCCCAAAAGTGAAGGACAAAATATAGCCATTTAAAAGGAGAGACTTTTTAAAACAAATAACACTAAAAGGGTCAAAATTTGAAAAAAATAATGAATTTTATTCATAATCTATCTATGTTTGGAATATTTTGTATTTTATTGAACAGTACCTTCTCCCTTTATTAGGAGCTTTCTTGCATTAACTCATCTGAGGTGGGAAATCTTTTGCTTTACCTACTATCTTTATCTTTCTCACTAAAGAACTAAGGTTGCTTCCCCTAAGCAAGGTACTCCCTCTCTGTGGATCTTTCAACTTACTTAGTGGATTGAGTTCTATAAGAAGGTCTACTGAACCCCATATTAGGACTAACGGCTTCAGTCTATTCCTTTAAAAAAATTACAAGCTGGAAAATTAAATTTCTTTATCCTAGAAAAGAAAGTTCAGACAAAAATCATTCTCTCGTTCCTTCCTTCTATACCCTTTTAGTTCTTCCCCCTGTTAAGGCTCCGTTGCATTTATGGATATGTTGATTTCAGGAGGGACATGTGCAGTGGTGAGTGTGGAGCAGTTGTCGATTTGACCGGACATGTGACTCCAATATCTGAAAATAAGTCATTCACCTCTACTAGTGGGATTGGTCGCAAAAAGAACATTCTCAGTTCTCTTTGGGACAAAGCTACGTCATTCTACTCGTCCATTCATCGCCTTGAAAAAACTGTAGAATCTGAGCATATACGCTTATCAAATGAAGACGATTCTTCCTTCATTGTCTTTGAAAACTCAAATAAGGAAAATACTGCTGAAAATGCAGTGACATCAAACAATGTTTCGTTAAGGCCTCAAACACTCTCACTATCCACCAACAATAATGTCAATTATAGACGAAGACACGGGCACTCTGAAGAAACTAACCATAATCCACACTCGGCTAAAATGTTCCTCTATATCCAGATGCAGTTATGCAAGAAGGAATCACTGAGACATTGGTTACTCAACCCAGATAGAGATAATTCTAAATCTCTACAAATATTCGATCAAATTCTCCAGGCTGTTGAATATGTTCATTTGCAGGGTCTTATTCATCGAGACCTCAAGGTTTGTAAAGCTTTTTGTTAAAAAACTTTTTTTGTTCATCATAAACCTCTTATTCATAAATGTTATTAGTTAAATGTTCCTTAAACTTTTCATACAACTTATTTTAGTTTAATATGTATTTATGCAAAGTTTTATTTCTTAAATACGTTTACTGTTTGTATCATTATCTATGATCTAAAGCTCTGTCATTGTTAATTAAGTTTTACTGAAAAATTAAAAGGTCCTCCACTAAAGTCTAAAATGGTGTTAACATATCAATTCCATTATTAGTTCACCAGTGGTTCATTCATTATTAATTTTATTGTCAATAAATAAGCAATAATTATTTTAGGAAAATCCCTTGAACTTCAATTGAATAGGATTACATATTTAGGATCATATAGGTGAGAGAAAATTAACAATAAGTTAATTAAAGTTGTAATTCAATTGAATATTTTTTTACTTATTGAGTTGAGAGGTGATATCACTCTCACTCATTTTTCTCACTAATCAAACCTAATGATTAATTTTTAATTTTTTTGTTGATTTTAGCCAAGTAATATATTCTTCTCTCCAGAAGGTCAGATTAAAGTAGGAGATTTTGGCCTAGTGACAGCTATGGTGGAAAATTGTAGTGATGATATTTTTTTAAGTCCTCAAAGGCAGCGAAGTTTTATAGATGGACATGGACATACTGCAATGGTTGGCACTCAACTTTATATGTCTCCTGAGCAAGTATGTAACAATTCTCTTTAACATAATTATGTCCTTAATTGATTTTATGTTTTTCTTGTCACGGTTGAAGTGGAAAGTTGTAAATCTCTATTATTTTTTTACTTCTTTCATTTTCCTTTTTGACATTTTCAGTCCAGTAAAATATATATTTTACTTGTATTTACTTTTAGAGTATATCGTGGAATATATATACTTTTATCTAGTGCAAGTTTAACAAAGAAAAAGAAAATACTCTCGCTTATCCGGACCCTGCTAGTCCGGACATCCGTATAATCTGGACGGGCCAAAAACTATGTATAAATTGGAACTAGGGCCTGTTAAGATAATTCGAGTTTCTGCTTTTATTGTCTATTAAAATTTATAAAATTGTACCTGGTACAGTTTATAGGTGTGTATTTCAATGTTCTAACACGAGGAATACCCGGTATTTTTGTTAAAAATGAACAGGATTAGAATAATAATTATGAATAAGTAAAAACATCGATAAATCTCTTTCAGTTCCATAGAAATGTAGTGCGGAAGATATAGGGTATTCCAGGAAATGTAATTATATGTGACTGAGATGGGGAGAGGGTTTTAAGAAACATGTAGCGGCGGCTCAATGCAGTTCCATGAAATTTCGCCAAGCCGCCAATGTCTTAACTTTTTGTGAAATGATTATCTCTCCTCGAATTTCATATTGGAACACAGCTTGTTTCTCAAGAAGTCCCTTCTATACCAGCCACCTGCGTAATAGATTGTCATTTTATTTTAATTCATTTGATATTCAGACAATTGTGTATTGTTGGTGACAGAACAGCTCTTATCTTAAATAGTGGACCTATGTTGTACAAGCATGTTTTGGAAACTTAAAAGTAATTTACGATGAAAACATCGATTTTAATAGTTGTACCCTACTAAAGCTATATTTACAAACATTTAAAAACTGATTCTGTTTAATTATTACAATTATAATTATTATTATAATTGTAAATTATTAACAAATAAATTGCAGCGTACCCTTATCACACAGTGATTTTTTTGAGACAAGTTTTATAATTTGGTTTATTATTATGTGTGTTGCAAACTTTTTTATCTTAAACAAAATTATACTGCTCATATAATTTCCTTAAAATTCTTGGATTATTTATTAAAAATTAATTTATTTCAGCTTGCTGGTGAACCGTACAACTATAAAGTTGACATCTATTCTCTCGGATTGATTCTTTATGAAATCTTAGTACCTTTTACTACTCAAATGGAACGATGTGATGCTCTTACCAAAGTCAGAGCACTTAAATTTCCTGAAAAGTTCAGAAGGGATTTTCAAAAAGAGGTAATTACTAATTGTGTGATGTATATTTTTTGTATGCCAGTTTATTGTATATTATTATTGAGTACTTAAGAGAATTTATTTGAAATGTTATTAAAATCTATACATTAGAGCGGGTAATATGTAGTAGAACCTTATTATAATGGATTCTATTATAACAGGCATTAAAAAAATGATAATACACATAATAATAAAGGACATTTAAATAAGAACTAGAGCAACTAACAAACCCTGCCGAAAATAAATTATATTCAAATCAATGAATTTTTCATCAACATGAACTAGGACCTTCTTGTACTAAAAATTAATAGACAGCATATAACATATTTTTCAATTAAACCTATGGTAAAAGCTGTTTTATATTTGATGTATACTAAGCTGTGGATGTACAATACTTTACATTCATTGATGTACACCTTACATTATTATTTGAAGGAATTGTTTATTATAAAAATGGGAAAAATGTTTGTCTTTTATAATGAGGTTCCACTGTTGTTAAAAATGAGTCTTAGTGGTGTTGCTGTTGGTTTAAATAAAAATACCTTTTTTAACTAGAATTATGTTGTGACACTCAGGTTAGCCTTCTTATGTGAAGGATAAATAAAGCCACTGGTTTGTTATCCAGTGACATTTTTGTTTGCCTAGTCGAAGATAGAAAATCTTTGAAACATCAAAATCTTGAGGTCACATTGTCTCCCATACCCAATTTTTCAATTTTTGTTATTGATAAATAATATAAAAAAAACAACAATGACCCACCTGTCAAAGTAATTCTTTACTTTTTTATAATTAATTTAGATTTTACTGTAATAATTAGTTTTAAACAAATGTAAAAGAGCATATTTATATTCTTCTATTGTAAAAATGAAATCAGGTTTGAGAGGATGATAATAATTTGGTATGAAATATCACTTTTAATGATTAAAATTAATTACTGTTTATGATTCCTTGCACCATTTACGAGTTCTTTATGTTCAGTCATCTGATTCACTTGACTCATTTTTTGCCGAAAATTCCACTTATGACTTTTTCCCTTAATGCCATAAAATTAGTTTCTTCTAGTTTAAATTATATATTATAAAATCTGTTTTATTTTATTTATTTATGTAGCACAACCTATTGGAAATAATGCTTTCCAAGCAACCTGAGAAGCGGCCTACCACTATTGGCGTAAGATCCCGTCCTCCACTCCGAGCCCTTCAAATGGAAAATTCTATTAACGAGGATTGGCACTTCAGTTTACCAATACGACAAAGAGATCCATCCTTCAGTAGATCTTCCACATCAAGTCACGACTCCTGATCTCATATATTTAATGTTAATACTCGTTAATCTTTATATTTTCCCTACCACATTCCTCTTTCCTATAACGTCTTGACTTTGTTCTAAAAACTGAAATGTGAACTGAAACAAAACATGTTTATATACCATAGGGTCTTAATTGTTAAGTGTGCTTTTTTTCTTTCTTCTTTTTTTTATTTTTTATTTTTTTTAAATTATCACATTATCATTTTAATTTATAAACATTTATTTTTTTACCTATGAGATAATTTTCNAAAAGGGAACTGTCACTCACCAGCGGCCAGATCTGAGAGAACAGGTACCAAGCACAGGAACATCTTGCTAGATCCAATTCTTGACTCAGACTGGCCACTCTGTCTCTATTCCCAGGTCAGCTGAGCTGCAAGCCTAGAGGGGCTAGAATGCCAGCTTGTAATTTAGTTGACCAGGTGACCTACTTACTAAAGAGACACTAATAGACAACTTTAACTATAATAGAACAATTCAAATAATTCACACACTAAAATACACTAATACACTATAATAAAATAATTAAATTAAATCAAAAGCAGTCCCTATCTGCACACTACAATATCTAGTTTAAATTATATACTATAAAATCTGTTTTATTTTATTTATTTATTTATTTATTTTAGCACAACCTATTGGAAATAATGCTTTCCAAGCAACCTGAGAAGCGGCCTACCACTATTGGTGTAAGATCCCGTCCTCCACTCCGAGCCCTTCAAATGGAAAATTCTATTAACGAGGATTGGCACTTCAGTTTACCAATACGACAAAGAGATCCATCCTTCAGTAGATCTTCCACATCAAGTCACGACTCCTGATCTCATATATTTAATGTTAATACTCGTTAATCTTTATATTTTCCCTACCACATTCCTCTTTCCTATAACGTCTTGACTTTGTTCTAAAAACTGAAATGTGAACTGAAACAAAACATGTTTATATACCATAGGGTCTTAATTGTTAAGTGTGCTTTTTTTCTTTCTTCTTTTTTTTATTTTTTATTTTTTTTAAATTATCACATTATCATTTTAATTTATAAACATTTATTTTTTTACCTATGAGATAATTTTCATATTCATAAAATAAATTATCTCTCCTCGAATTTCATATTGGAACACAGCTTGTTTCTCAAGAAGTCCCTTCTATACCAGCCACCTGCGTAATAGATTGTCATTTTATTTTAATTCATTTGATATTCAGACAATTGTGTATTGTNCTTTTTAGAAAAAAAAAAAAAAAAAAATCTTCTGTTAGATTCTAATTTTGTATTATGTGTTCAATGGGTCTTTCTACATTCCTTAATACATTTTATTTGCTTTTATTTGTTTTGTCTTCGTTAATATGGGTTCTTTTTTTTAAATTTTATTATCATGAATTTATGTTAAACTTATTGATGAGTACAATGTAAAACTAAAGAAGGAACTGCATGTTTTAAAAATATTTATTAAATATACTTGTTTAAGTATTGAAGTTCATTTTTTCTTTTAGTTTTTCAAGAAATATTTTAACTGACTCTATTCTTAATATAAAATAATATATCACTGTCAATTATTTAAGTATATTTTTATTTCCTCTGTTTAGTTAACAATATGATAACTTTTTGTTTGGGTATTATTATTTTTATAACTTAATACTTGTGTTTTCGATTTAGTTTAAGGTTGGTTCAAAGCAAAATAATTTGACTGATAAAACTTCAATATTAAACTGCATTTGTATGCCTAAAATCATCATGACTAAAATTTTCCTTTTGCCAAAAACTGAACTATTCAATAGAAAAAACCTTTAACAAAATTTACATTTTTACTTACTTGTAGTGGTTACTTACAAACTTTTTTTATTTAACAAACTTTTGTTTAATTTTAGGCAAATATTAATCTTTTTAGTTTAAGTTTGTAAGTTATAAATTGAAAAAGGACTGAAAGATGATACTTTCTAGATTTGGAGATCACTAAATTGCCATATGTCATCATCTGTTGAACATTCAACTCTTCTGGTGTTTCTAGGGGGCCCTAGAGACATCAGCTCCCTTTAGAATATTTGTCATGCTAAGCCAAAAGCCAATGTATAGCTTTAATGGAGTCTAGTGAATTCAATAGTCTTCATAAAAAAAATATCCTTTCGCAAGAGTTAAAAGTATTGTAGGTTGGTTTTACCACTAAAGATCCTATAACAGCGTATGAGAAGAATGAGACAGGTCTCTGACTCAGAGAATGATTGACAGGTGTCTTACTCAGAGAATGATTGACAGGTGCCTTACTCAGAGAATGATTGACAGGTGTCTTACTCAGAGAATGATTGACAGGTGTCTTACTCAGAGAATGATTGACATGTGTCTTAAATGATTGACAGGTGCCTTACTCAGAGAATGATTGACAGGTGTCTTACTCGGAGAATGATTGACAGGGGTCTTACTCGGAGAATGATTGACAGGTGTCTTACTCAGAGAATCGGTTTCTATTTTGTATAATATTTACCATCATATGAACTTTAAATTACTTTTACAGGGCCTCTTATCTTTGAATTTTGAAAATACATTAGGACTATTGTTTAATTTGAGGGAAGAAAAGAGCTTTTTAGCTCACAGAATCGCAAAAAAAAAAACCTACTATAATAACTTGGGAAAATGGCTCTCAAGAGTTTGCTTACGATCTTTTATATTGACGGCTTAGTATTTTTGACCACTTGAAATAATGACTTGTAACTAAATAAAAGAGACGGATTAATTTCCTAAAGTTAAATACAGGCTATAAAAATGTATTAACTTGATTTATTTTCAAAGTTTTAACAACAATATATTTATATGAGATTGTTTGCTAAGGCATCGATTTATCTTATTATTTACCTTGTTTTTCAGTATTTTTGTACTTGTAAAAAATAATTTCAACTAGTGTTATTATTGACTATTTTTCATCATATTATTTGAGCCATGCAGTTTCTACTAATTTTTGTCCTTAACACAATTATCATTCTTCAGTTTATAAATCAAACACATATAGTTTATGAACATGTTATTTAGTGTAATATTTCAGTTTTTAAGCTAATATAATTAAATACTAAATCAATGTTGTTTCTAATCAAATGTCTTTTTAAAGAAGGTTTTGTAAAGGTTTTTAAAAATGCATATTGTATTTGTACTTGCTTGGATAAGTCTAATAAAGTTCTAGGTCTTCCAATGGGGACAGTATCTCGAGTGGACAAATGGGCGTCCTCCCCCCCTCATTACTAACAAAGTTTTTATGTATCCCATTATATGGAATTGCATTTTTTTTTTTTACTTAAAATAAAATTCTAATGTAAATCAAAGGAATAATTACAGAAATAAATATATCCTATATTTGGCACTTTTCTACATCTATTTAAAAAGGCTCATTAAGTTGCAATATGTTTAATCTTTCTGGGAATTAAATTCTGATATTTTGTGTTCGGACTTTTGTTCTGACTTTCTGGCTTTCGGGAAGCAGTTTAATCTCTCGACTATACTGATTCCTTCTTGTTAGTTTATTTTTTATTTTTGTTATTTATTATTTATTTATTTATTTTTTTTTAATTTTTAATTTTTTATTTGTCTGATAGAACAATATTATATTGTTTAATTAACAATATTATAATTACAATTGTGTAACCAATTAATTTTGGAAAGCAATATTGTTTTACTTGACCTTTAACTGTGTTAATTGTTAAAAACACTTATTATCAAACAATATAATTTATAAATACAAATATACTTTACTTATTACAATACATTACAAATACAATAAATACATACATACTATAATACATACATACATACATACATTCAATACATTACAAATATACCAATATACTTTATAAAAAATTAAATTAACTATAGAATGAGGATAGCTAGAATCAGTCAAAAGTAAAAATCAAAGTTGTTGATTTAATTAGCATTTGAATGAAAGAGAAGTGTATATAGCAGTGTTATATAGGAATCTAACTCCTGGACTTAAATCGTCGATATCACTTAAGACCTTTATTTCTTCCTTTTTATGGGCCTTCTTTTTTCTCTTAAACGCTGATAATGGCTATTTAGAGTTAAAAGCAGGGCATGTACAGCTGGGATATTCACTTCATAAAGGTGTGTTTACACCTGACACTTCTCTCCGGTAATAAATGTCAAGTGTCAGACAGAAATTGCTTTGAGTGTTTACATCTGAGAGAAATTGCTTGAGATTTATGTCGGAGATATATGTCTGACACTTCTCGTAATGCTTAAATTTTCAATAAATATATGAAAAATATAATAATCGGTGTTTACATCTGTTGTTATAGAAGTGTCGACACTTATAGCTGAGTATATAAACATAAATCTCAGACATAAATTTTTCGGTGTTTACACTACTGAGATTTCTGTCTGACATAAATTTCAGGTGTAAACGCACCTTAAGCTTAGCTGGCACCAAAACCTCAGTAAGTTTAAGCCAAGATCTAAGTGTCTCGCACCACACCCTTTGCCTTTCCAATTTAGATTGGTTAAATCCTAGCCTTGCCTCTCACTCTGTAACTTTGGTAACAAAAATAGCTTATATGCCCTTCAACAAGAGAACCTAAAAGATACACACCTCTTAAAGCATGCCTCTGGTTATAGATACCCCATCTTAAAATATTTCATTAAAAAACTTTTTTTTTTTTTTTAACTCTTTCCAACTCAGAGAATGATTGACAGGTGTCTTACTCGGAGAATGATTGACAGGTGTCTTACTCAGAGAATGATTGACATGTGTCTTAAATGATTGACAGGTGCCTTACTCAGAGAATGATTGACATGTGTCTTAAATGATTGACAGGTGCCTTACTCAGAGAATGATTGACAGGTGTCTTACTCGGAGAATGATTGACAGGTGTCTTACTCAGAGAATCGGTTTCTATTTTGTATAATATTTACCATCATATGAACTTTAAATTACTTTTACAGGGCCTCTTATCTTTGAATTTTGAAAATACATTAGGACTATTGTTTAATTTTAGGGAAGAAAAGAGCTTTTTAGCTCACAGAATCGCAAAAAAAAAAACCTACTATAATAACTTGGGAAAATGGCTCTCAAGAGTTTGCTTACGATCTTTTATATTGACGGCTTAGTATTTTTGACCACTTGAAATAATGACTTGTAACTAAATAAAAGAGACGGATTAATTTCCTAAAGTTAAATACAGGCTATAAAAATGTATTAACTTGATTTATTTTCAAAGTTTTAACAACAATATATTTATATGAGATTGTTTGCTAAGGCATCGATTTATCTTATTATTTACCTTGTTTTTCAGTATTTTTGTACTTGTAAAAAATAATTTCAACTAGTGTTATTATTGACTATTTTTCATCATATTATTTGAGCCATGCAGTTTCTACTAATTTTTGTCCTTAACACAATTATCATTCTTCAGTTTATAAATCAAACACATATAGTTTATGAACATGTTATTTAGTGTAATATTTCAGTTTTTAAGCNTGTTGCAAACTCAACCCTATGTAATAGGATTTATCCAATAATGCATATTACAATATGGATCCAATACACCGTGGTCTTCACATGCTCTTCAAAAGGTAACCTCAAGACCAAATTATTAATGCAGTGGGTAACCATTGATCTACTTAAGTTGAGATCCTTTAGCTTCCTTCGTAGACCGTAGACCACTTGAAATGCTTAAGCGTATAGACAATTGTCGATCAATATCTTATTAATGCCCTTTTCCTGCTAATTGGAAATTTACTTTCCTGCTAAATCTATTTACACCACTAGATTTAGCTAGCAGCTAAATAAAGCTTCTCAGGAATCCTTTCAATTAAATTTACATTAATTGTAATTTTGACTAAGTTTATAGTTTAAACAATAGTTATGTTTAATTTTTATATCTCAATTATTGCAGCTATAAGTTTGCTCATATAATTTGCTTTATAGGGATTTTGGTTTCATCATTAGAGATTTTGGTTTTGTATATTAATTTTTTTTTTAATTTTAAGTTTCTCTTGCTTTCTTTTGTTAAAGAATGCAGACTGTATTTGTTATTAAGAATTTTTTCCCCCTAATGTTTGACTTAAGAAACCATAGAGGCCATTATTTCAAAATTTTAAGCTCCTATTAAAAATTTCCTATTTAGCCCTCTGCCACTCCTCCTTTCATTGCATTTTGTGGTTGCACTCAAGCCTTCATGTACCAAATTATTGATGTTCGTATCCTTTTATTATTCTATTATGAGTAATGATCTAGCATTATAAAGTATCTTGTAGATTATTTACATTTTATTTTTCTGGAAAACCAAAGTATTATGATCTATATGCTTTTTTTCAACTTAAAATTGTCTCTTACACAAGGATCTTATATAAAGGGGATAGAGGGTTGCGGCAAAAAAGTGACCCTATGGAGATATGTAAAATATGAGCTCCAATGGGACAAATTACCTTCTTCTTGGTTATAGGTTACCAAGAAACGTGCGGCAGGTTATCAACAATCAACAGATTGCGTTGTCCCTTGCGTTATATTCTCCCGTGCGTTGTATTTCTTATTTTGAGCTGTTTGTGATTGATATTTGGACTATATTTAGCAGTTTATAGTGACTTGTTTTGCATTATTTATAATTAAGAGTTAATAGTAAGTTTATAACCTTATTCAAAATTAACCAGAAGTAAACCTTGAAATTATCAAAGAAGGTAATTTGTCCCAGTTCAAAGGTCGTGGAGCATGCTGAGTATGATTTTTTTCTCCAATTTCTCTTACCTCTATTGGGTCGCTTTTTTGTCTTATACCCCTTCTTAACATTCCACCCCCTTTATATAAGATCCTTGCTCTTACATGACCAAATCAAGCAAGGAACCATATCCTGGTTCTTCATGTGCTTTTATCCTTGCTTATAAACTTACATGAAGAGTGTTTTAATTTTTATACTTAGTGCTCTATTACTCAATGGCCCTACAGCCCAAGAAGGGCTCTGGCCTGCTTCACAAGACCTCTTTAATCCTTTTGGTCCATCCAGCTCCGGCCCCAATACTTCTCAAATGCTCTCCTCCTTCTCCGACTATCTTATTCTAGGTCTACCCTGCCTTCTCCTTCAGCCTGGTATATCTTGTAGTATTTTCTTAGGACTTCTCTGTTGGTGTATGTGCCCTGACAATCCTTTTACCCATTATTTCCTGCACTGTATCATATAATTTCATACTTCAGTCCATCACATATAGCTCCAAAAGTTTTCTTTGGGACCTTTTTATCTCATCTCCTTAGCTTTTCTTCATCCTGAGCCAGCTGACTCCATTTCTCAGGCCTATTAGTTAAAGTTGGTCTATGAGGTCTTTAAGGCAGAGCTAAAATCAAGCAAGTGTGGAAAAGTGCCACAGTGCCTGCTTATTAAATTCTTGTGTCACATGTTTTTATTTCTCCACATAAAGCATGTTACACACTTATGGTATAGCCAGAGAAAGGGCAAATAGACAAGATATGATAATGCTTATAAGAACCGTCCTCAATCCTGTTTGAGAGATCAATAGAATTTTTAATCCCGGTTTTTTTTTATAATTAATGCTGTGCATGGTAACAAAAGGAGTTATGGCTTTGGCTAAGTTCCTTTTTATCTACCTTTTCTCTTTATTGTTATTTGGTAGTTTAGCCTAATCTAATTCCCAGATTAAGTTATCTATTGTGCGGTGCAATTTATAACTTTTTAATATTTAAAAATGATAAAAATTACTTAGTGGGGGCCGGCGTGGCCGAGTGGTTAGGCTCTGAAACCAAGGTCTGAAAACCGACGTGAGTTCGAATCCCGGAGGGGTCAGACATGTTTCACACTGATGATCTCATCGAGTAGATGAGTAAAGTGGTCGGATAACCCCCGTCCTGTAATGACCCAATGAGCAGTCGAACGGGACTAAAAACCCAAAGAAAAAAAAAAAATACTTAGTTCCATGTTTCTTGCGATTCAAGTAATTACTTGATTAATTGGAATGCCTTTTTTTTTATAACAATCATTCATTAGATGCAAAAGGAGGAAAAAACAACTATAAAAACCCTTGGTCAAGGTCAGCTTCTTGGGGCCCGCTCTTACACGTCCGGCTAGTTTACCCTCTTCCAGTCGTCCAATCGAGCTGAAACTTGGCACATAGACTCTCTACCACAAAAACATTTTAACAAATTAATTAATTTTTCAATTTAATTAATTAAATTAAATTTTTATTTTATTTCCATTACTTAATTTTTTCAATATTTAATTAATCCATTTATTTTTAAAAAGTTAATTAATCAAATTGAAAAATTAATTAATTATTTAATTTGTTAACATGTTTTTGTGGTAGAAAGTCTATGTGCCAAGTTTCAGCTCGATTGGACGACTGGAAGAGGGTACACTAGCCGGACATGTAAGAGCGGGCCCCAAGAGACCATAACCAAAAATAGTCTGTTGAGTCTTGATGATAAATTTGAAGATAAGCAATTGAAAAAAATATAAAAAAGATAAATATATAGATATAAAAATAAGGGAAAATTGTATTTTTGTTTTTTGTAAATGCTCATTTTAAGCATTAATATTTTTAGGATATTTTTCATATAATTGTAAAACATTGATGTTTCATGTTACTACTCCTATTGTGAGGATTTTTTAACACTAGAAATTAAAAAATATTATTATTATTATTATTAAGTGTCATAGAGACAGACTAATTTTTTAATGATGTTGGTTTTCACTTTTATATGTATATAATGCCATAATTTAAAGTAAATGGTGATGCATGAAGTAAACGTAAAAAAAAAAATAAATAATTGACTGAAGAATCTAGAAATTAATATTTTTGAAAATGGGTCCATTTCTGTTTATTATTGTTGATTTATTTTTCAAATAATTAAGTGATAAAACAAATCTCTTTGTTAAGACTTAATATCTTAGTTTTATTTTTAGAATTATGTTTTTTTTTGTTTTGTCCTTTTTATCATTTCTTTCCTGTTACCGATGATGCAAAAAACTTCGACATTTCTTTTTTCCTCAAATAAAACAATTTCTGTTACTTTGTTGTTTTTATTGAGAGACCTGAGTCCTTTAAAAATAATAAAAGGTGTTTGTGCTCTATCTTGGCTTTTGTAATAAATCAAGGCTTGGAAACATCTTAGTTTATTTATTTATTTAAACCTTGTTTCAAATTAGAAGAATGGGTCAAATAAATGTTGGTGTCTGGTGTTCAATCTATACTTATTTTTTTACTAATACCTACATTTTATTTGCTTACTATCTGCTCTGATATTTCTATAAATCACATCTCATGTCTAAAATTTCTGAATCCCATTCCTAAATTTCATATAATCTACTCTTAAATCACTCTTTTGTTTATTATCCCTTCTACTTGTTGTATAGTAGTAGTAGTATTAGTAGTAATCTAGTACTTCTCACTAGAACGGGTAGGACCAACAACTTGTTCGAACCTAGCAATTAGGTCATCTTTTAGGCCCATTTTACACCCCGTGGTGGAGAGTTCGAACTACTTCAAACACCATGGATTTTTAAATTGTACTGCCGAAGCGAGTATGGAGTGGTCATTAGTAAGCTATATAAGTGTGCGTCAAAGCGTGAGGGAAGAGTGCCCCAGAGGGGGTGTCCCTTGCCCTGCTCCGTCCGCGATTCATAGATGCAATTCAGAGTATCATGGCCTGGGAGACAACCTCAAGTTGCCTCAACTTATTGTTAGCTGGGCGAGCGCCATTAGCCCCTCGACCACGCTGGCTCCCACTTGTTGTATAAGAGGGTTGATAAAATAGAAACAGGCTTTCCCTCTGGCAATCAAGTATATTATGGAGTAGTAGGCTAGTCAAGATTGCTGATGGGATGCCTTGATTGAGTTGTCCCTCTTTTCTCTTCAGTTGCTTTAAGGTGGGTGCAGTGGCGTACATAACAGGAGGGCAGGCGGGGCACGGCCCCGCCACTTTTAGCGAGGGGGGGGGGCATCAAAACTCTCCTCGGCTCCTCCACGTTTTTTATTATTTTATTTTTACAGGGTGACCCACGATAAAATTTCATAACGGAAATTGCGGATTTTATGGGTCAAATGCAACAAAAAATATAGTTCTAGAAATATCGAGTTATATCTTTTTTTCAAGTTTTTTACGGAACTTTTCAGAAAATCCTACCATTTCAAAAACTAAATGAGATAGAGACATAAGGCAAAGGAACACTTTTAAAGAGCACAAAAAAACCACCATAAAATACTTAGAAGAAACCTGAATAGAGAAAAGAATTTTTCGTTGACTGATCCTAGCTCTGAAAAACATATAACCGTTGATATTTAGGGAAATTTCTAAATTCTTCGTCCCTGACACTTTATTAGTCAATTCATTAAGGTGATCTCTAACTACGCTCAATTTTTAGCTCTTTTTAATTAGAGTAATTTGCCTCTACTACAAAATTTGCATTAGAGAGTATAATGGCACAAAGCGTAGTATTTCAGAATTGCAAGGATAAAACATCATCAAAAGTGATAATTTAAAATGTTATTTGCGAATATCTCAAAAACTAAGCTACCGGATCCATGTTTATGGGTACTTTTTTGTTCAACGTCAAATGTCCTTTAAGTACCCCAAGTATTGTGGTTTCGGTCAGGGAAACCATTTTTTGCATTTGTACAAGAGTTGGTTCTGATCTTGACCGAAAAATGTCACGTCTTGTAACATTCGACCCACCATAATTCATAATTCAATCAAATAAACAGGTCAAGTGTGTGCTAGCCAGCACACAGCGAGGGTCAATAGGCCACACTGTATAGTTTAAGTAGTGCCCTATTGATGGTGTTTTTTAAAATGCTAAAAAGCCTATTTTGAAATATTTTATGGGTATGATATTCTCAAAACACATAAACAAACTTCTGATTTCTGATGATGTATTTTATTGCCACTAAACCGGACTGTAAACATATAAATATGTACATTGAAAAGACCATAATTATAATAAAAACAACGTATTTTGCCAATAAAATAATATATTTTATTTCGAAATTTCCAAAAAGTGGTATCTTTACTTTTGGTCGAAGAATGTTCAGGAATTTTTTTCAGATTTTTTGCGCTTCACATAAGCGAGATAGAGGGGGGGGGACGTTTCACACCCACTTCAAACGTGCCTACGCTCGCCCTATCAAATTTATAACTAAAGAATTATATATTTTTGTAATCATCTCAACGTACCCCTAAATATGATACCCCTCACAATGTCGAAAAAAAAATGTAACCCTTAAGTTTTTTTGGCTTTTGCCTACGGACCCTAAAAACTAGTCCGTTGATCGTAAAGTTAATTTATACCATTTGAAAGCTTATGAAAATCCAAACTTGGATACATGAAATAGGAACATGAAACAAGACTTAAAAGATGCTTAACAGCAGATGGGCTAATTATGACCTGCCATCCAATTTTCCGATTTTTAATAAAATCAGACGAGTAGTTTTTAAGGTATGTTGGTTCGTAAATATTGAGCGACAGACTACAGACCGATAAATTGACCGATCTAGAGAAAGACACGGAACCTAAAATTTCTCCTGATATCTGAAACGGATTTCTGTATAGGAATTTTTGAAATCGGAGACATAAAAATGTTTTTCTGCGGAGCATAGGTTTTGTTCCTTCGGTATGCTCGGAAGTAAAATCAAAATAGTTTAGAAAAAAAATAGTATCAAAATAAATTAGACAATTATGGCGTGTAATTGCATAATGTAAATACATGGCGTGGAAACAACTAATATAAATAATTAATAATAATAAAAAATCACGCCAACGTTGGTGTCAAGCCAGAAAACAAAGAGAGGGGTATTTTTTATGGTGAAAAAAAAAACTTTAAAGGGGGGGGGGGCATAAAATATAGAGGGCATCACTAGGTTAGTTTGCCCCACCAAGATATTATACTTGTGTACGCCACTGGGTGGGTGAGAGACTGAGACAAGTGTGGATTGGATCTTTTTGCACAAAACTTATTATGTAGTCTTAGACATTGCTAAATTATGACATACTTAAATTAAGTGGGTTGGTTCTATAGAAGATAAGTTGTTCTTGCAATAAATAGTGGACATCACATAAGCTCCATTTGTGAACTCCAACTTATTATTGCCAACAATTGACATTGATTGATTTAGTGCCTAGGAAGATAAGCTATACCGTACAAAATAAATTTTTGTGATTTTGATTTACACATTTTCAGGTCTCCTAGATTGAAAATCAACTGCAAGTCTTAGTTAATTGTTGTTTGATAAGAATATTAAGGGTCTTTTTGGCCACATATAATCAAAAGAAAGGAATCACGTTAATCAAAATCTCGGCTCTCTTTCTTTCATTTCTCAAATGGCTTTGAGAAAATATTTTTGTAGAGACTTGCATCTATCTTGGAGGATAGGACTTAAGTTTCTAACCACTAGTTTGGTTTTTGGAAAAAAATAAATTACCTTTGAACAAGTATAATTTAATTAATTTAATGTAAGTACAATAGTAATTAATTTAATACAAAGTCTAAAAAAAAGTATGTGATTACTCAGCTGTTTTCCTAGATGTTGCTCAAGCCAATTGACAAGCTTTGTCATGAAGGGCTCTCCTAAAAGGTATATATAGAGATCTCCCAGAGGAATATTCCTTTTATTAAATTCCTACATTGCTGACAGATATTTTGTTCTAAACACATAATTATTAAAATTCTACTCTAAAACCAATAGCAACAGGAGTATCTCCAGGTGGTGTTTTTGGGCCAATCCTCTACATGATTTATGTGAGAGATTTAACAAATCCAAATGAAGCTATGGTGGCAAAATTTGCTGACGACTCTGCAGTCATATTGTTTAGTAAGAGTGTAGCGAACTTACCAGAGAAACTACAAAGGTCTGTTAATGTAGTTGATGACTGGACAAAAATGTGGAGAATAGAGCCTAATTAAGGACCAGGACAGGAGTGCTGGTGTCTGGTGGAGGTTTTCACCTTCCCTCAAAAAGTAGACCTTGTAGACATCAAAATCTCTGCTCTCCTTCGATTTTCCTATGGTGTTGGAGTCATATATTATTCATCTCTGGTCAGAGTAACTATTCAACTTGGTTTTCTGGTGAAATCCGCTTCACGAAGGTTTTGAAGTCCGACGTTTTGCTTCCACTACTGAAATCATCTTTACGGTTGTGGTGCATCATCATGTTGTTGACACAAAACAAACCAGTATATCTTGTGTTTGCTTCGAGTCAACATCACGATGCACCACAACCCTGAAGATGCTTCCAGTAGTGGAAGCGAAATGTCAGACTTCAAACCTTCGTGATGTGACTTTCACCGGAAAACCAAGTTGAATCTTTCAGCTAATATATTCACTTCTAAAAATAAACAAAAATTTTAATTTTTGTTAAAAACTAAAATTGATATATACCACATACAGGACAGGCCCCATGTAAGCTGATTGCTCTAGGTCCCTGGCCTCATGGTATCAGCTACTGGCTCAAGGCTCTGGGCCCCAAATTATCCACTATTGGCATAATGCTCTTAGGCCCCAAGGTATCAGCTATTGGCCCAAGGACCTAGGCCCTAAGTTATTGGCTATTCTCCCAAGGCCTCAGGCTCCAAGAAATCAGCAATTGGCCCAAGTCCATTTGACTAAAATCTCCAAAAAAGTAAATATAAATTAAAACTTAAGGCATGAATGTTTTTAAATAAATTCAATTTTTTCCATAATGTACTAGAATAAAAGCAATAATTAACTCATTGAAAACAGTTTTATATTATTTAATATAAGTATCTAATGAAATAATGGTAAAAGTAAAATAATGGTGAAGGTTATATTGTAGTTCAGCAATTATTTAAATTCGAATTTTTTCGGAAAGTATCTAAATAGATTTTTTTTAAAATATTATAATTATTTTATTAACTGATGTTTTAAACTGACTTGTTTTTTTTATCTAAATAATAAACGATAAAAATATTTAACAAAATTATTTCATTTTTGTGTTTTCAAACTAGAATCTAGTAGGGCGGCAAAACTGCGAGGAACAGCTGATTGATTTGAAACAGCTGAAGGCATTTTATTTTTATTAGGGTAGTCTGTTGGTCTCGTTCTTTAATTTTTTGGGTATGTTCTCCGTTTTTTTCCGTGATGATTAAAATAACTTTTGTTAGTTTTTAGTGATTGAATTATAAGTTAAGTGACATAAGTACCTCTTTAAAAAAATAATAACCTGTAGAAGTTTGTTATTTATTTATTTTTTTTTTTTAGTTTGTTCTGTTCATTTTCCAGCGAATCCAGATACCGATAATAATAGAATTCCTGGATCGCATTCAAAATCGCTGGGAGGTGTGTAATTAATCTGGCAGCTTTAGCATAGAAAAACCTGTTCCACTTATTTATTTTTAGGCTGCGATTTTTTTTGTGGAGCACCATTGTGTTAGGCTCTCGTACACTCCATAACATGAATCAATTAACAGTGTATAAATTTTGAACGGATTTTCTATCTGTAAAATTTGGTGATTGGATTGGTTTAGAAATGGGCAGTGATGTACAGCAGCAATTTTGTTTAAGATGGCATAATTTTCAAAGCAGTTTGCTAACAAGTTTGCCTCAGCTGCTTGACGGTGACGATTTGACAGATGTAACTCTTTGCGCCGGTGGAAGGACTATCAAAGCCCACAAAGTGGTCCTATCAGCATGCAGCCAGTACTTCAAAGATATTTTTAGAGTGAGCAACTTTTTTTCATATATGATTAATTAATTCTTGCTAATTCCTTTAAATTTTAAAGAATGAAGTTTTAACAACTTTTCCCCTTTTCAGGAATTGCAGCCAATGCAGCATCCTGTGATAGTAATACCTGGAACGGAATTCAGTGATCTTTGTGCCTTAGTTACCTTTATGTATAGTGGAGAAGTTAATATATATCAACACCAGTTAGCTAGCATTCTTAGTATAGCTGTCACTCTTCAAATTAGGGGCCTGTCTGAATTTACTACGGTAATTCTGTTATGATTTTTATATTTAAATCTCTCAAACTTTAATAGTTTTTTATGATAGATTTGTAGTGAAAAATATAACCGGTTGAGTTGTGTAAAGTTTGGTCAATGCTTGAGCTTGAAAACTAATTTCTTAGGGATAATTTATTTGTTCAGAATAGTAGGAATTGTATTTATCTCCTTAATAACATGAACTAGATGACATAATATGTAAAGGATTACAATAATAGATGCTAATGATAAATGCTGTTGTGACAATCCAAGTCAGTATGGAAATTTAAGTTAGAAATCTTACTGTAATTGCTACCTGGTACATCTAGGTTTATGATGAGTATTGGTTCATTTTTTAGTATGATAATTGATAATAATATTCAAAATTTGTCAGTAGTCAGTATTAACTCCATCACCAAACAACACATAAAATTGTTGACAAATAGTACAACACCAATGTTGTAAAGGCGAATTTGCGGTAATTTAAACATTAAAATTAGCCAATTTTATTCCCATATGGTATTAAACCCCCTCAAAAACTCCTAGAGTTGTGCTGACTTTTGTATATTTTCATTTTTTCTTTATTCTTCAGTAATATTAATTATATAAAAATATCTCAATTGTGTCTTCTTTTTCTATTTCTTTTAAAAAAAAATCCATTCAATGTATTGTGAGACTACCTTCTGAAATTTAATAGCATTAAAAGTTAATCTTCTGTAGCTGCTCCACATTCTATTTCTGGTTTTAAATTTTGCAAGTATTGGGTAATAATTTATTATTGTGAGTTTAAGTTGGATATACTAATTGGCTTATTATTTTTTCTGGGTTGAAAGTTCTTAGACATGATTGCATGTTTCCCTATTTAGTTCAAAATCTTATTTATTATTCTAGATTTTAAATGATAATTATCTTCCCTGACTTTAAAAAAAAAAAAAAAAAAAAAAAAAAAAAAAATTAATTTCAAACCATGGAATAAAGAATAAGAGAACTAGTGCTCAATGTTTAACTTAAAATATTGAGCACTATTTCTCTTCTTTTTATTCCATGGTTAAAANCAAAAGTGAACACAATGCTTCCGTTACCTTCGGTAAGCTCGGAAGCAATAATAGAAGTAGAAAAATTCTATGTTTCACCTAAATAAATTAAATTTGTTAGTTGGTCAAAATATTAATATTGTCTGAGAGGTGTGCTACATGAGGCTGACCCCATCAGAAGGCGATAAGCCAGTGAGATGTACCTTTAAATAAGTTTATTTTATCCGTTTTTAATTTGAGCTAAACATGTTTTCTATCATTAAAAAAAGATTAAGAAGGATCCTGCCTTTTTGATTGAATTATTTTTAAAAAATATTCCTTTTACTGATATAATTTATTTTTACTTTGCTATAGCATACTTTGCTATAGCATTAATTAGTGTTTTAATGGATCAAGTATAATTTAAGTAATGCAATATATTGTTTTACTAGGATGGTGTGGTGAAGAAAGAGAGTGGAGTGAATGGAGGTGAAACATCATCTAAGCGAGCTCGCTTAGGGGATTCATTCAGCTGCTTGGAAAGTAGTGGATTACTTACTGTTAGGACTGGAAACAAGTTATACACTCGGGGAGGACCTTCAACACCTACAACACCTCCTGATATAAAACAGCCTCCTCTACTGGACACTAAGCTTCAACCTTTATTGACTGATAACAAACTTCAACCACTATTAGACAACAAACTTTCACCTCTAATAACAGATACTAAAGGTTTGGAAAATTTGAGCTTATTTAGTCAACTTAGAGGCTGCTATCAAACGCATATCTTTCTCATATAAAGAGAAACATTGTGATGGCACGAAATTATAGTTGTGATTATATAATAAGTTTTCTAGTTGTCTCTTGATTGTCAATGTTAATACTTAGTTGGGTCATTAAGGGCTTAATGACCTAACCCTTAACGACCCAACTAAGTATTAAAGTTGTGACTAGTTTCTGACAGTTTTTATTCTTTGAGTTCTCTATTTACTATTACTAAAAAAAAAAATTAATTTCAAACCATGGAATAAAGAATAAGAGAACTAGTGCTCAATGTTTAACTTAAAATATTGAGCACTGTTTCTCTTCTTTTTATTCCATGGTTAAAAATAAAGAAAATGAAGACGTGTACTATTTTTCATCTGAATGCCTTGTTTGAAAGCACTCAGCTTCACAATTCTCAACAGAGCAGTATCTATTACTATTGAACAGTCATAAAAATTGGAGAAACATTGTCAAATACTGCAAAGAAGTGTTTAAGTAAAATAATTTAATTATACGCAGAATATAAGTAATAACTTACAAACTTGTGGTAGCAACTTACAATTTGACTTTAATAACTTACGACTAACTTTAACTTGTTTTACTAAAACTCTAATTTATATTAAAAATATAAATATAATATGTGATAAATTTGTCAGTAGTCAGTATTAACTCCATCACCNACTTTCACCTCTAATAACAGATACTAAACCATCATCAACCTGCCTGGAACAAGCCGAAGATCTATCGAGTCGACGTCAGCCTACACCTACGCCTCCTACTCCCCCCACTCCTCCGCCACATCAGGTTCATGCCTCTGATAATAACAATACTACTTCAGGTATACATTTTTTAAAATTTATTTTATACATGTGAGTATTAATGCACTTTCACAAGGTGAATATATTGTCCCTTAAAACGGATATATTGTCAAACATTAATCTGTAAAAATCTATTTTTGATTGGTAACAATTGTTTTTTGGCACCTCCTTAAAAATTTACAAAACTCAGTTTTGCAAGTTTGCCAGTGTGGGTACAATATTTACTGAATATAGAATAGAAAATTATATGGAGTGTCCAGCAGACAAACCTGATTTTTTATTTTATTTAAAAAAAAAAACTGGTTAACTCAATTTAATTTCAAGATTTTTTTATTATTTATAAGTGAAAATTTACATCACATACCAAAGAAATCATTATGAAGCAAAAATAACATCTCCTTAATAAGCTCCATATTCCTTGGACACTTGGTGAAGTTTGGCGAGGGAATCAATGAATATTCTCTTGCAGTATCGGTTGTGTTAATAAAATGTTTGTTATTGGGTGCCAAATAACCACAAGAGCTTCATCTACAGCCTAAACTGTGAAAGGGTAACTGTATAGCTTGCCGGGAGGCCCTATTTTTTGCTAGGGGAACAATCGTGCTGTAACGGATAATTCAAAGCCTTAAATATCGATGATCTGTGATTTCCTCCTCCCTGAGTTACTTTGCTGCCCATTTCCTCCTTGGAGTATTTGGTTTCAGCAGGATGGGGCAACTGCGCTCACTTCACGTGCCTTTTAATTCCTTGAACGACCTAACTACTCTAGAATTAAAACTTCAGGGAGCAATTGTCAGTCAGCTTGAGAGCTTTTAACTTTCTTAATAGAGTTAACTGCTCAAGAATATATTTGTAATGTTTTTTGGAGTATGAGCTATTTCTATAATTTTATAAGTTTTTACAAAACCATTTTTCCATTTTTTAGAGCCTCTATATAATTTATTCACTACAATAATTGGTAGAATTCAAAACTTAACCCTATTTACATCCTCTAAAATAATAACTATCTTTTTCAGGTGATAGTGGCGGGGGGAGATCAAAACTATGTGCAACTTGTTTCATATGTGGTAAACAGCTAAGTAACCCTTACAACCTACGTGTTCACCTCGAGACTCACCAGAATGCTCATCATGCCTGCCCCGTGTGTAGTCACGTTAGTCGATCACGTGACGCTCTAAGAAAACATGTTAGTTACCGGCATCCTCACTTACATTCACCAACAGCTACTGTACCTTCTGATCATAGCAAAAAACCTCCTTTAGCTCCTTAGCGATCTACATTACTTCACCAAACTTTATATTTATGATTACTAATTAATTTAATTTGATTTCAAATCTAAAAACTCTTATATAATGTTATGTAATGTATGATAATTTTTGTGAGGAAGAAGACATTATATAATTCTTTAAAAAAGTATGTATCCTATTTTTTTTTAATTTTTGTAAGAAGTTTTTCTTTTTTCACTTTGGCCTAAAATATACCAAGATAGTAAATAATAGGATAATGAATAGTTGTGTTTTGCCAAACTAAATTCATTGGCCTTTTTAGATGTCCGATGTGATTTAGTTTAATGAACAGTTTTGTTTAGAATTTGAGCAGTTAACTTAGAAAGAAAATGGTGATAGTTGTTAATTTCAACAACTTAAATGAAGTTATCTGTAAAATGTCATATTTTAGAACTTGTGGGCAACTGAAAAACAAAACTGGAGTCCAACTGTTGGTATCACAACCCATCAACTCTAAATTAAGTTTTAGTTCATTTCTTAAGTTCTCAATTCATTCACCAATAATTTATTACATTTAAAACCTTCTCTTTAAAAACTTTTTGGCCTAAAGGATAAACTTGGTATTAAAAATTTCTATGAAGATAATACATGCATTGGAATAAACTATTTATAAAAATCTGCTCCAAATAATTATCTCCTTCCTCATAATTTTATCGTCAAGTTTTAGAGTTTATCATTTTTTTAAATTAAAATTAACCTTATTCTTAATACTGTTATTCCTTTAAATTATAAAGTTGTATATCTGAAAAATGTTTATTTTACAAAATAAAATGTTATTTATTATTCCTCCATTTTTTTTTTACTAAACAAAAAATAAATAAAATAAAATGTTTGGTGAATTTGTATTAATATTTATATAATTAAAGAAAAAAGAAAAAAAAATAGTGTGACCAATATTTAAAGGTGTGTATTATTAAGGTAGATAATTTATATTTTTAAAAAAAGTTGTATGTTGGGCCTTTATGTAAGAATGAAATATATATATTTATATATATATATACATTTCACATTGTGTTCATAAATGTGATTAAAAAAGTTAATGTTTTTCTATGTTCTTCAATTATGTAATTTTGTTTTGTCTATGTGGGCTTAAGTTATGATTCGAGAGTAAAGGAAAATTAGTCAAATAAGGTGAGGGCAAAACTATTATGATGATATAGGCAGCAAATTATTTAAATTAAAAAAAATATATATTAAAATAATTTATTTATTTAATATTA